>JAJMBG010000048.1:0-106015 GCA_030565225.1 Allodekkera sacchari
GAAGGGGGTTTTTCTTTTTTTTTTTTTTTTTTTTTTTTGAGGGTGGGGAGAAAAAAAAAATTCAACGAAAATTTAGGAGCGGACGCTGAGGAGGAAAGGGGGGGGGTGCCACGACGCGTGGTGCGATTTTGCTACCTGGGGGTGTGCCAAAGCAACAATAGGGGGAAGAAACTGCGGCAGAAAAATATTTCCACCAGGCAGAGATAATGCAGAGCAGCGCCGCAAGGAGGAGGGGAGGAGAGGAGTAGGAGGTTCCAGCGGCAGAATACAATAGTAGTAGTGATGGGGGTTACGAGGGCAGGGTGAGCACAGCAGGAGGAAACAAGCACAAGCACAAGCAAGCACACGGGTTACGGACTCCGTAGGCGCTGCTTACACTAGCTTGAGGGCAGAACAATAGCGTTGCGGGCTTAGACACCCCTGGGGGTGGGGTGCTCAGTAATAAGGCAGCAGCAGGTTTTCCATGCTGCGCGGTGCTGTCAAAGGCTGGGGGGGTTGCCCGAACTAGGGGGTGCAGCGCCGGCAGGTTGCAGGAGCACAATAAAAATTATAACACCACTTTACTCAGAGTTGTTTTACGCTATTCTTTTCTTTTTGCGTTCCTTTCTTATTTTTGCTGGGCG
The DNA here is from genome assembly GCA_030565225.1 of Allodekkera sacchari. Classification (NCBI taxonomy): domain Eukaryota; kingdom Fungi; phylum Ascomycota; class Pichiomycetes; order Pichiales; family Pichiaceae; genus Allodekkera; species Allodekkera sacchari. Next base: position 624 of record JAJMBG010000048.1, read on the forward strand.
CATCTTCTTGTTGGTGCCAGAATTTTCGGGTGGCTGCGGAGTAAACTAGTATATAGGCTCAGCCGCTAGTTTCAGGTGGAGAAAAAGGCGGAGACTAAGTTAGAGCTGGGGACGCATGCCCCACGGGGGATTGTCGAGTCTACCGGGCGCCCGGTGGGGTTCTGTCAGGCAGTCGCCGACCCAACAGATTGTGCTCACGTCCACCGCAAGCCTGCTAAATGCCCCCGGTCCAACACGCCGTGCGGAGTAGTGCCGGAAGCTTTGACGGACGGCCGCTTAAGTTGCAGACAGCCACTATCCATCCAGCCCAAGTTACAGTTCCCGAGGGGCCATGCTTCAGCAGACCCCATTCCGGTTATGTCTGGCGAATATTCCGGTCTGTTCTGGTATGTCTTGTCCCCAGATATCTTCCCGTCCATATGTCTCCCGGAAGGCCATCGGGGCATCTCGGCGTTATCCTTTTGGTTTGTCTTCCGGCGTAGCCCCCTGTCGAGGGCCGCGCGGTGCAGGTCAGGCTTTCACCAGGTGTTCACCAGGTGTCACTCGCAGCAGTATCGCACCGCACGTCCTAGGTGCGTCATAGTGTCATGGTGTCACGGCTTCGGAGTTTGTCGAGATGCGCACTCCGCGCAGATCGGGCATGCCATAGATGAATCCGGTCGCACAGACCACAATTGTTTCTTTTCACGCGAATGACAACGTGATAAAACCCGCAACAGGAAACCGGCCGGCTGCTCTTACTATACGAGCGCAAAAAACTTAGTAGGACTATTCCAGCATCAGCCGATCGCTTAGCGCCGATTGTACCCAAACCGTCTGGTTGGCTCGGCTGCACGTTGTGACCCCAAACAATCACACTTCACATTTACATTTGCAGGGACCATCTTGCCCGATCAGGCCATTATTTTCCCAGAGATCTTGTACATTGATTCTATTACCACAGTCTGCATGGCAGAGGCATGGTTTCCGGCTTCCACGTGAAACCGGTTTTATGACCGAGTTGCCCTTCGATCCATCTGGGTTACAAAAGACAGTCGGAAACAGCTTTGCTGGGACAATGCCGTGAAGTCCGCCGGCACGATGCTGGGAGATGCATCATGCTTGGCCGCCGGTGCTGGCCATTGGTTTGGCTCAAAATGCAAACATGCGCACTGGCTCTACTCCGAAACTCACTAAATGCTCTCTAGCACCATAAAGCTGACCTGTATAAAACTACTAACGTTTTGGTTTTTATTCCAGCATTCACTCCTCCAACTTCACCGGTCTTTGCTGTCTGATGATTTTCTCGTCTCAGCATTCCACCATTTTCCCTTTCCATTATCCCACAATTACTGCCCCCACCACACCCTGCTGCCGCCTCTGTCTAAGCCAAGCATCATGGAAATTTCGCCTGAACCGGCTATGCAATGCTCTGCACTGCGCACAACTTCCGCACAATTTGGGAACGTCTGCCGTAGAATTTCCGAGCATGCTCCGCCACCACATACGCTATACCACACCGATATTACATAAATGATGCAGCTCTGCAACGGCTAACCCTTCTGACTATTATGTGAAACCTAGATATTTGGCCAATGCTACCAAGCCTACTAGGCCACTTCAGTAGCAGTCTACGTGCATTTCTGTATATTACGTTGCTTTGCTGACGCTTACGGTTAATTCTGTCTTATGCTGCGGTTCATGCTCCACTTCCTTTTTTCTGCTCCAGAAAATCATGCGCTATTCTCCTTTTCTGTCTCCGTAGCTCCCGTTTTAGCAGATCCAATTTACCACAGCGCCATGGGGCGTATTGTTGAAAACGATGAATTCGGCAAGTCACACTCCACCTTGGCGTTACCGCCGGCACAAAAAATCAAAAAGCAACGGCGGCCAGCGCGCTAACCTACTCAAATTGCGAGCATCTGCGGGCTATTTAATTTGACGTCTATCAAAGACTTATCACGAGGGTCAACTCCGTAAACTAATTTAAATGCTTGGCCATTACAAATAACAACTAAAATGATAAAATAAGAAACAGACCAAGGAGTCTGGAAGATCGAATCTAACCCCGCAAAATTCTCGACTTACCGAATATACTAGTCCATTCAGTAAAAGACGGCTTCTGAGCTATGCCGGATTCAACCAACCTATTCCAAATCTGGTGATGTGCATGCGGCGCATGAAAATTTGCACCTTTTTTCTGCACTTGCCTGTATGGAGAAACTGATGTGTGGAAAATTGCGCACATGCGCGACGCGAACAACTGCTCGCGCCTGCCATAAGCCGCGACACAGTGGTCTTTTGCACGTGCGTTCGTACACGTGCAAATGCAAAGGGAAAAATTTTTTTTTTTTTTTTTGCTTTTTCCTATCATCGGTAGTAACTTTACTGATAAAGCATAATATGCTATTTCTTCCCGTTTCTTGCTACCGGATACAGTAGTTCTAGCATGATCCACATTGTGGCAAATATGGGCATATTCTCATGCTCAGACCCTTAAAAGAGATGCCTAGTTGGGTGCGAGTTGCTAGCCTCCTGCGATCGCGAGGCTTTCCGGATTAGGAAATTATTGTGCCAGCCAAAAGTTAGTGTCTGAAGTTGAGCCATGTTCTCAGCACCCTGTAAAACGAAGGAAAGACAGGTTAGTCTGACAATTACTTGCCAAACCATACATTTTGATATAGATATATAGGTAAGATAAAGACTGAGTGCAAACGTTTAGATGGGTCCCTGATTGAATCTAGACTGGCGTACCATATTGCGAGAGTTATCCCACGTAGCAGTCATTTTCTGCGGCAAGCAAGCATTCTTCACCCACCACTAACCGGGGACAGACGAGCTCCGAATTGCTCTAATTTCTATACGTTGCAGAGCAGCCAGTAAGATGATTTCAAAGTTTCAGAGCTTCCCCGGAACGGTTAATACCAGGATCCAGCCACTGCTTCAAGAAGCCGGATTTTCGCGCTTAGTGGATCTACCAAAGATGGATCTATGATTATTTCGGATAGAGGTTCATTTTAGGAAGAGGACAGGCTACAACAGAGAGATAGATCGATTAATCGGGACAGAAACCAGCCATCTCAAATGGCAAGCAAATTTTATAAATATGGTGGTCGAAGCGGAGACGTGAAATGGGGGTTTCTTCTACTCTCTTTTTCTCTTTTCCGTTTGCTACCATTTGAAATCGCTTTAACGTATAACAGTTGTTGAAATCCATTTACAGGTTTTTGTATATTCTTTCATTTTAACTGCAGTCAACTGCTGCTTCATTTCCAACTATCAGTCACTCATTCATTCTTTCTTTCTTTTTTCCAAGCATAAAAACCGTTCAAAATGAAATTCGGTTCTTTGTTATGTCTTGCTACCATCCTTTCTGGTGCAATCTCTTTGCCAGTCGGTGAAATCAAGCCACATAAGGAGGATACAGCAGAAGTACTTGTTACCTACCCGGTTTTTCATCTTTTAGACGAAGACACTGAAGTTCAAACTGCTCATCTCAAAAAGAGACAAGGTGCTGCTGATGCTCAATACAAGACTGTGACAACCGTCGTAGACGGTGTTTACGGCACTTATCTTCAGATGGTTTATACTTCTACTATCAGACCAGCTCGTACTGTTGTGTACACAACTACTTACCATAAGACACTCACTCTTTCAGGAGACAAGGTGACGACGGTCACTTCTGTGAGTACCCTGACGTCGACCCAAGCCGCCGTTTTGGCAACGCCTGGTGCAAACACTGCTACTGAAACTTCAACTACCCCTGCAGCTTCCTCTTCTTCGTCGTCTACTACTGATGATACTTCTTCCTCTGGCAAGTCTAGTACAGTTTCTTCGACTGTACCAACCGAGACTTCAGAATCGTCTTCTTTAGTCGAAGCAACAAGTTTACGGTCATATTCTTCCGCTTCACCTGCTTCTTCTGCTGCACAGACACAGCAAACCTCATCCTCATTCTTTGTTTCATCCAGCGCATCCCCTTCAGTCACATCTTCTGCTGCAACTTCAACTCCAACAGACTATGTGACTATCGCCGATGTTAAGAAGTCTGTCAGCTTTGTTACTACAGGAACAGCGGCAACTGCAAGCGCATCCTTCACACCATACTGGACGGATACTGCGGAAGGAACCTGTTATGTCTACTATGCTGAGGATGATCTTACGGCCACCTATGATGATGACTATCCTTACACCACAATTACAGTCACCTCAGTTGTGGCCACTGTTACCTTGACAAAGGATAATTGAGTTTTTAATGGACAATCAGGCGTATATGTATAATTCTGTATTTTAATAATTTAGTAGGTTTTGCGTAGCATTAGTAATAAATAGCGAGATCAAGAGATCGTGGCGATAGAGCAATATGGAGAGTTGAAAGCTGGCATATACAGTTCAAATCAGAAAAGAGTGGATACTGTGTGCTTCCGAAACACTAACTAACTCTGTAGTCAACCAGTAAAAACGGTTTAGTCCAAGTATCGCTGAGAATTTTCGTTATTGGAAGAATTGGCAATTTTGATATCGGCAGCTATTGATTATTGACTCTTTATCACCAATCAGTTTTTATTTATGATCTTTGCGCAAGCAACTTCAATCAACAAAAGATAAGACGTATTAGCAAGCTGGTTTGGTTTTTGAAATCTTCGATTTAACGACACTGCGGATATCGATTGCTGCTACCGAAAGAGGTCAGATACTCAATCGTTCAAAACAAGAAGCTAGAAGACTTACATATCCGCAACAGAGAATAAATGAACCGAAGTAAGTATATAGTGACTACATGCTCTATTAAAAAAAAACGATCTAGTCGACTTGCGATTCGGCAATATAGGTTTCCCTAACTCAAAGCCACCATAGGCAATAATCCATAAACACTTAATGCCATTATCCGTTGTCCATTCCAATTTTTAACTGGTTTTCTAGAGAAACAACGGTACACTTGGCCATAGTATATCTTTTTGAATTCCCAATGAGCTGCTCCTCCGGTCGTCTTAAATATGTACCATCCATGACTACTGATTACACAGGTCCAGCTGAAAACTCTGTGACACGACCGCCACTACCAAAGCAGAAGAAGAATGGCTGCCTATGGAAAGGAATGAGCGGGTTTTCAGAGGAAAAGACTACCAACTCCCAGTAATGCTACAGAACTCTCAACAGTTGTATTACACTTGATGAGCACAGCATCCGGATTGGAGGCCGGAGTGGAAACTGCCTATTTGTGCTGGACAGCGCGAATCTGCCATGTACGGTATTTCGACATATTCAACTACGCATCCAAGCTCATCTCAAATGTATTTGCCTACACCAGGCCATATGTGTGCAACAGTGCATATAGTATGAGCAACTACAGGTAGATATGTATATCTTGATACTCTGATTATTTGCTGATATGCCCTTCAAGGGGTAGTAACCGTGTGCATTGGCTGCAGAGACAACGACATCCCACCTATTCGGTCGGGAACCAACTTGACGCGACCGCGTCGAGTATTTCCGTATTGGGAGATTTTCGCTCCTCCACCGCATAAACACAGTATCCGGCTTTCTCTTTTCATTCCATTTCTTCTTCTTCATTTCGTAGAGTCAACAGCATCAAATAATCAAATGTCGTCTCCATCCGTCAAAGCAGCAGTTCAGGAAATCGAGAACTACAACGCCACAGAGGAGGTTGCGCACGTGACGTCGCTGGAGAGAGTCGATCACCGCAATCTATCTGTTTCCAGCAGTGCTCTTTCTACCCGGACATTCAGCTCCGATTTGATAAATGAACCTTGTGATCTAGATCTTCAGTTTGAGAGGTTCACTGGTTCTGTTGCTGACTTTGCTGATGTTGAAGAGGTGGAAGCAAAGTTGGCTGCAGAGAAGAAAAAATTCGAAAAGAAGCATCAGGAAACGATTCCGGTATTATCCAAAAAAAATGCTTTAAAGGCGGAAACAAGCGTCAACTTCACTGAAGACAGAGATATCATGGAAGCTGAAACTCAAGATACAACTCAGGACACAACAGAAGATACTATGAACACTACTAAGATGGATGCTGAAGCTGCTTCAGATGCCGAAGCTGGTTCCATCTCGTCTATAAACGACACTGGCTCTCTGCTTTCGATTGGAAGTGAAGCCAACAAAGAGAACGATATGCCGCAGCTTGAGGTGTCAAAGAACCGGGAAAAAGAGAAGTCTGTGATTGACTTTTCAAAGATTCAGCCCTACAGACGGATCTCGTCGAATTTGACGGCCAAAAAAGTGGTTTCTCCATCCGAGAGCATCACCAAATTGAAGGAGATGAGCCATAACCTTGATGAGTTGAATCTCAAGATCCGGAAGATCGAAAGAGAAATCGACGTCGTCAAGGAACTCATTCCGGACACCTTTATGGGATCTGAAGTGTCTCGTTCTTTGGAGTACAGGAAACTTACATTTGCTGAGAAGAAGCTTGAAGAAAAATGTGAGATGCTGAAGAAGGAGCGTTACCAGCTGAGCATCAAAGTCACCAAGAAGTTCAACAGTGTGTATGGCTACAACGGTGCCGACAGAGCCCAGTATTGGGTAAATGGAGTCATAGAATAAAGAGAGAGTGTCGGCCGGTTGGCAGACTAGAATAGTAAGGTCCGTCACCTCTCTGAAAATAGGTCGTTATGAAAGCTGGTGGAGACTATGGGTGGACAGTCACCATGATATGCTACAGAAATAGTACGTGCAAGTAGTATAAGGGCATTCTACGGCGCATTGCCAAAGCTCGTCAGAAATGGTATGACCCCGGTACTGCAGAAGGCCGACATCCGGCAGCTTTTGAGCGTAAGTTCACTGGGAAGCAAGACATTCCATCGGCAGAGCATTCTGCAGCACTCCAGTTGGTGGAGCCAACTGTCTGTATGTTTCTCAGGCATAAAGAGATGGAAAGGGAGAAGCCCGAGGCACAGTTGCCGATTCAGGGCTGGACATGCGGATAGAGTCGTCACTACAGTTGATAGCGGCTCAGCCAGCTGCAGGACCCTACATTCCTTGGTTCACACCACCCAGAATTAAGATTTCGGCTCCTCTATTGTACATCTATCCATAATTGTATTATAAATAATCAACAGCTGGAATGACCCTCGCTGTTAATAACCTGGCCCTGCCAACTGTAGAGTTTCGACATATCGACATGAATTTTCTTGCCGACGTCTTCCTTGAATATATTGCAGCCATACATCGAGGCGTAGGGCGGAGTGTAGAGGTGAAGACTGACGGCCGGGGTCGAGGTCTTGTTGGTGATTCTGTGAAGAGCTATCGAGTCGTTTATATAAGTCACATGGTCTCTTCCAAGCGAGTGCACATCGTAGCTGTGCATCCTGCCACCATCATGGCCCTCCTCCGGCTCATGGAACAACTCTTCCTGTAGTGTACCGTCCAATATCTTCATGCAACAATGAGCTCTGGAGTGATCATGGATCTGTGAGTGGTGACCGGGATTCCACACCAATAGCAGCAGGTTGGCATTGTTTCCAAAGTTCACGATTCCGTTCCGGGTGTAGTCCCGGCTGGGGTCCTCCAAAGCATATCTTTTCCAGTCGTTTTCATCCGAGACATACGAGTTCATCAACTCCATTAGTCTGGAATGGTCGATGTCGCCGGGCTTCAAGACCCGGGGAACATCGAGGATGGCAGCCAGCTCTTCTATCAGCTGGGAAAACGAGATTGGCTTCATCTAACTTTCACAGTGAAAGAGCCGGTGCTTGCAGGTGGAAATCTCCAGATCTTGCACAGCTTTATTTCACATATTTTTTTTTCTCACAACTTACTAAAAGTCATGTGCCGTGGATAATAACGTCGGAGATGACCAGATTAGGAAGGTCATACACTTATCAGCGGAGACGCTGGCGTTCCGGTGTTGGGACGGGATATAATTACTGACTGTTCTCCATTCCGGCAGGTCAAGCGGAAACCGTTACGGCAAGAGCCATCGTACGACAAAGGCTGCTGTAAGGTGCATCATCCCCTCGAGCGTAAGCGCTTGAAACTGTTTGCCCGGTAAGCGATAGCGGGCATTATCGGGCTCTGCACCACTTCTCACGCTAACTGCGTGGAGCTTCCGTAGTGGGTGAGAGCAGGAAGGAAAACACGGAGCTAGAGAAGTAGTGGCGGACTGTTGGAGCAGGACAATCCGGGTTTAGCACAGAGTTTGACCCCGACACAGAAGATGTTAGAAAGTAATGAAGTGGTGAAACAGAATAGCCGCAACAGAGGAGAGCAGGCAGCGCAAGAGTGTACAGCAGAAGAGTGGTTCAGAGAGAGAGTCGTCGGCGGAATAACAATACAGAGAGTAAGTACTCAGTAGGACACTTCAGACAACGCCGACAAAGGTAAACACGATGACAAAGTAACTGTAGAAAGTAGCTGGAAGAGACTGCTACCCGGAACCAAACGGACAACCAATTCTGGATCATAAGTTGAGAGCAAGTAGATTACTTCATACAGCTTTGTTAGCAGCTTACCACTTATTGCAGAAAACTCGATGTTTTTTTTTTACTTTCGCCACTAAAGTAACTACCAGAGGCTTCCAAAATTTGCAGGCTTGAAATGCTTGCATCGACCAGTGGTAGCAGTACTCCCGGCTTTAAGTTTTCGTGGTAGCAAACCGCAAAGGCCGCCAAGCTGCTCGAAGAAAGGGTAATATTAGAAGAATAAAGGTATCAAGTGATCTGATGTAGCCGCCACTTGATGAGAATACATATTGGCACTGATGTTAAGCATCAAGGAATCGGCTGTAGTATATTCACACTGAATTGATGATTGGTGAGCGAACAGATGTAACGTAAGTTTCTTTCTTGATAGTCGCAGTAGACATACTTGCAGTAAATACCTCGTTAAAGTACTTTTCTGCCGAACCGACCATAACTAAACGATGCTTTTAACAGCTAGAAGAAGATGCATAAACTCCCCCACTTCAATGTAAGCCAAAAGACAATTATAATCCCATAAACACGTCTCACTGAACTCCGCTTGCCCAGAATACAGATTCAGGACGCACAATTCAAAATCACCGACTGTGGCGTGTATGTCGAAGAGAATAGATATACCACCAAGTTGTCAATGCGCTGTAGCATCTTCATGATTACTGCTAGCAGTCTGACGTGGACCCCTACACTAGCTCCACTGTGAGTTAATCAGCAACACTCTGACTATAACTACACTGATTTGAGGTTCTGGCCTCCCTAAATATTTCTGGCAAAGACGCAAAGTTGAACCCTCAATTAGTGGTAGCTCCTATTGCTAACAACGGTGTGCTACCAGTCATTGCTACCTACTGAATCATTGCCACCACTCAAGGTTGGCGATACTTTGCTGTGCTTGGGTGCCAACCATCAGAATTACTTTGGCTGGAAGCTTGCTTGATTTCTTTTTTGGTCCACCCAACAGAGCTAGAGCCAGAAAACAGCATCGAGAGCACCCGAAGCTTCGCCGAATATAACCTGCACACACCACCTGTCTACACAGCTGGCCTTTGACACCTGTGGCCCACTCATTGCCTATACTAATTTTCTCTTGTGGAAACTACCTATACTGCTATACCTGCTACCGGCTTTACATGCCCCACCTCCCCCTTCTTCACTTACCCTACTTCACCTCTCCACATCGTCTACTCCATCCACATTTTATTGCTTTATTGCTGTCGCAATGTCATGTCTGGCATGCATCGGTGCCATCAGTCAGATGGACCCTTCCAAACCCAGACTATTCGCCGCTTACTCAGACACCATAATAGCCCTCTTGCAAATGCCTTTTCCCCCCTTTCTTTGTAACACCGTTCCGGAATCTCCACCAATCCCTGCTTTCAAAGCTTATCATCCACTGTAAGCCGCCGTAGCCTCACTTACCTAGACGCTACTTTAGCGCTGAAAATTTTTCCTCTCATTGAGGCTCCACTATTTTCCTCGCCTCTTTTTTTTCTTTTCTACTGACAACAGCTTTCTCTGCTTAAGAGATGAGCTGAGCACTTTTGAAAGTAAGTAACTAAACCATTTTCCCACTCCTGGCTGCCTGTGATGACATCTTTTTTCTTTGTTGCTTGAATCTTAGATGTAAGCGCAATTATAGACTACAACGGTATCTGACGGCACATCAAGTTTGGACGGTTATTTGGACGGCTATTTGGTCCTTATTTGGCCCTTGAAACAAGCAATACTAACTCAACTCCAGAACCGCAATGTCTGCTAAACGAAGCAAGCAAAACCTACGCAAGTTTACCAAGCCACTTCCGGTGGAGGTCATTCTCGTTCCGCCACTTTATCCGCATAACCCGCTGTCTTGGGTTCTGGCGATCTACTCGTTTGTGTCGCAGGTTATTTCGAAGAGAAACTGTAAGATCGACATCGTCTACGACCCAGACGACTACAGCTTCAAGGTGACGGACGAGCGTGACATGAACTACTTGTTCGACTCGGGATTCTACGGAAAGGGAGTGCTTTCCAGATCCGAGCCCACGTGGCTTGTCAGAGCTAACAAGAGGTTGTTGAAGGTCGACACTCAGGAGGTGACCAGTGAAGAGATCACCAGATACAGACGACAGCTCCGGGAGAGCTACAAGAAGGACAGAAACAGGCTGCTTGCTTTGGAGAAGAGCTACAAGCTCTCTAACGACATCGAGAAGTTGAGACAGCTCGATGCCGAGCGCCAGAGACTCAGCGAAATGAGAGACGGCATCAGCCGGGCTAGGCCTCCTCCCAAGATCATGGAGACGCAGAAGGTCCGGCCGGAGGACCGTGAGTTGATCATTGACAACAACACCATTAAGGACATCGAGTTCTTGGAATTGGCTCCGTGCGAGGTCATGTTTCTTGTCTATATGCATATCGCCGAGCTTCACGACGCCAAGACCGAGGTGAGGTACTCACTAATACACTTGTTCAAGCATTTAGTGCTGACATTTGGTCAGGTGGATCCAAGCAACTGCTTTCTTCTTCGTTTCGTCACATACATGCACTACAAGTCGCTTGGATGGTGCGTGAAATCCGGGCTTAAGTTCTCTTCTGACTTTGTGCTCTACGTCAGGGGCCCTCCTTTCCACCATGCTGCCTTCGCCATCAACATCATCAATAACTCCGCCTCTTCTCATCTCCACAGCTGGGCACACTACGCCTCGGTGTACAGGGTTCTTTCCGCAGTCAAAAAGACAATGGTGTTGTGCTACATTGATCCACCGCCACAGCAAGTTTTCCAGGACGCCTGGGACAAGCTTTCGGACGACAACCCGGACTCTCTCGTTGCTTTGCTAAACGAATACACCGTGCGGGAGATGGTGTACAAGAGATGGACGCCCAGCCGAACAAGAATGTAGATTGTCCTTTGTTCTTTGGATCACTCCTATCTCACTCGCTTACTCCGCTTTTCTATGTAATACTTTATTAATTATACCATCGTGAATAGATCGTGCACCTTGTAGAAACAATACAAACGGCTGAACGCCCTTACACAAGACCCTTCCAGGCCTTCTCCACCCATTTGCAGTCCCGTATCTCTCCATCAAACTCCTTAAGGCCCTGCTTATCCACCTTCGATATGCACACGTAGCTCTCTTTGTCCGGCAGAATACACTTCTCCTGCGACGACGGAAACGGACATGGACAGTCCACCGGCTTGTCTACACATTTAAAGCTCTCCGGGCAGAGATACTTGGCACACTGGTTGTTGAGCTGGAGCTCCTGATAGTCGAAAGAAGGCCGCCTCTGACGGCCACCGCCGAACATATTCTGGAAGAAGTCTGCAGACACCAGTTGCACTACCAAAAGTAAATACACTATAACACAGTACATAGAGAAACAACAGCAGCACAAACTCGGTACTCCACCTGGCTATACCACCTCTGTACCGAACACGTATATGGCACAAGTACCGGGGAAACTTTTATTGCTCGCGTGGAAAATTGAAATTTCACTTCAGCATGCACTGCCCGCCTGCTCCACGCCGAGAAAAGCTGCTGTGGACTTATTCTGGTAGCAATACTTGCTCTGCATTCTACATCTATAATGCCAGAAAAGAAACAAACTACACAAAAGAAAACTCCTTCATGGATAGCCAACTACAACTTGGTGTCTGGTGGCCTCTGGTCGTTTGTCTTGGTGAACTCCGTGCTTACAGCTTTGGTCTTTGGTCAACCTCAGCTTTTTGACTTGACCAAGACATGGGTGACCATCATTCAATGTGGAGCCATTGTCGAGATCTATAACTCTGCTGTGGGCAACGTCAGATCTCCTTTGTTCACCACCTTCATGCAGATCGCCTCCAGATTGTTGATTGTCATCGGAATCTTTGTTGTGCTACCAGACTCTCCTGCCAGCTACTCCTGGGTCTACTTGACGCTATGCCTGGCCTGGTCTTCCACCGAGATGATCAGATACTACTACTATGCTGCCAACCTTTTGACCGGTGGCCAGCCACCTCGCTGGTTGAAGTGGCTGAGATACAGCACCTTTTCTGTGCTCTATCCTATGGGAATTTCCTCCGAGTGCTACATCATCTATAACAGTCTTGACGAGGCCGAGTTTGTTGTCGGCGCCGCCTACAAGTACTTTTTGATTGTGTGCTTGGTTGCCTATGTTCCTGGAAGCTACATCTTGTACAGCTACATGTTGAAGCAGAGAAAGAAGGTCATGAAGAAGATGGCCGAGGAGGACCAACAGAAGAAGGAGTAGAAGTGCAAACCAAGCAATATCGTAGTCGCTGGACCGAGAGTGGAGATGCAAATTTGAGTTATAGTTGACTGTTTTCGCAACTATGCAACTAGTCATGGGTTACTAATGCGTGCAAGATATAAATATTAAGAAATGCATATTTGATGGTGATTGTAGTCTTTAGGTAGTCGTTAGGACCTGTGTGTTGCTGGCAGCGTTGAGGCACATCTTCAACTACTTGGAGATTGTGAGCAGTATAGAGGAAATTTGAGAGTGCAGCTGCGCACCATGACGCAAAGCTTCAATTTTTGCTTCAATACTTGTAAATAGAGCTAGAAGGTCAGACTGTTTATAACGTACACCGCAGCACACAGTGTTGGAGACATAGGTAGGTAGCTATAAGCAGTCTAATCAGACAGAGGAGCAGGAACAGAGGACTCAATCACTTATCCATCTTTGGTTCAGCCTATATGGCCAGGCTCTTTTTGATTCGTGTAATCGTTCCTTGCTACTGCGACATCATCACCACCACCACCCCACTTCTACTCCTGCCTAACCATTATACTTTAAGCTAAACCGTCTATCCATCTGAACACAACTCTAGATATCAAGCGGCTTGAAATTCGCACACATATTATACTGATATTGGACCGATTCCTCCAGGTCATCTACTCCAAACGCACATTATTCGTCTCCTTCTCCTGCTTTTAATTATATTGTCCAACACATTGATCTCTAGGCAGCTTGACTATCTCTCTCAATTCTCCACTTTCGTCTTGTCCTCGTTCTCCTGGTACTTTCTGATCTCTTCCTTCGAATCCTGTGCCAGTCTAACCAAGTTCTGGAACGTCGATGTCAAATGCGAGCTCTTTTCTTCCTTCTTCTTGGCCTCTAGTTTTAGACTATCCATATCATCCAATAGACTGCTGGCCTCAGTATCAGCATGGAACTTGAAGTCCTCTGCATCGTCATCGAAGTCGGAGTCGCTGTTCTCACGCATAGCACGCAACTTGGCCAACTTGTTTTTGATAATAACCAGCCTGAATGCCTTCCTGAGCTTGGCCTCTGCATTGAAATTCTTGAGGTTACCCACGATGTTGACAGGTTGTTCAGCGGTCTTCGTGGACAAGTGGTTGGTGATCCAAGCCGATTTCAAAAGCTGGGCAGCGGTGGGTCTCCGGTGGTAATCAATGTCCAAAGACTTCACGATGAAGCTCTTAGCGTCGTCGGAGATACGGGACCACTCGCTGGCTGGGAAATGAACAAAGCTGTTGGATCTGACGATGTCTAGGAACTCTTCTGGGCTGTCTGCCTCGATGGGGAACCGACCTCCAATCAAGATGTAGGTGAGAATGCCGACAGACCAAATATCGCAGGCCTTGGTGTACCCTCCCTTGCCCAAACCATACAAGTCGCCGTAGCCGGCCCAGGCATAGATCTCTGGCGCAATGTAGCCGTAGGTACCGGCGACGCCCACAAGCCGCTCGTTGGAGCCAGGCTCCAGCCTGTTGGAGATGCCGAAGTCGGCCAAAACAACAGGCGAATCCGGGTCGGCCGTCAGGTAGAGAATGTTCTCGAGCTTGATGTCCCGGTGGACGATTCCCAACGAGTGGATGTAGTCGACGGCGGACAGAACCTGGTAGATGACATGGCAGGCGTCGTCCTCCGAGAAGAAGGTCTTCTTGCTCAATCGTTCGAACACCTCTCCTCCCGTGGCCAACTGCGTCACGATGTAGAAGTTGTGCACCGATTCAAACGAGTCGATGAAGTGCACGATGTTGGGGTGGTCCATCGACTTCAAGATGCCGATTTCCCGGTCCACGGAATCGCGGTACGTGGACTCTGTGTCTGGGTGCCTTCTTTTGGCGCCCTTAAAGCACTCCTTCAACTTAGACTTAAGTATGATCTTGACAGCAACAGGTTCGTTGGTCTTTCGAATAACGGCTTTTCGGACCGTACCGAAAGTACCTGCTCCCAGCGTCTCCTTGAAGGAGTACAGCTGCTTTTTACTATTTATGGGAAACAAAGGCATCAGGAGATGAAGAGGAGAAAGTTGCAGGTGGTGGTTTGAGAGCAGAAGCAATTAAGGGCCCACCAAAATAAAATGTCCGCAGGAGATGCGGGCGTGGGGTAAGAGATGACGTAAATGTGCGATATAGCGGTGCGAAGTAGCGGTGGGTGGGACTTTGGGTGTAGAGTGAGAGTGTAGAGTGAGAATGTAGAGTGAGGAAGAGTGTGAATGTAGAATGTGAGTGTAGGAGCGTGGTAGCGTGGTAGCGTGGTAGCGTGGTAGCGTGGTAGCGTGGAAGCACATAGCAAAAAGCACAGCAGGCGTACCACGGGTCAAGTATGCTACAGTAGAGGCAAAGTAGGGAACGGCGGTGGCGGCAGCAGAAGCAACAGCAGCAGCAGCAGCAGCATCAGAAACCGGAAACACCCATGTTCAAGGTGTCGGTGGTGCTATGCGTATGTATGTATTGGTAGGCTGGCTGTAGGAAAGCGGGAGCCACGAGCTTGTAGCAGAGATAGAAGTGCCCGGAACGCTGGATGACGATTGGCCCAACGTATGACATTCAGGATTTCTGGATGTTCAGGCTTCAGCCAGTGCACAGCTGTGATAACCGGCCAGGTGTGCAGCTCTGGCACCGCATGGTTCCGGTTGCTGGAGCTTTAAGCGCCGGGACAGGCTGGGGCTTATACGGCGTGCATTTGATGGCCAGATCGGGTCTTCAACGGAGACCACCTTTCGAGTTTAACTGGGCCTTAGCCAGCAGCCACAAAGCACCAGCTCCTCGGCTACCCGAACCCTACAACAAGTCTTTGGCTGCGGTCGTACATAGACCTAAACCGCATTAGTGTAATGGAACGCTCACCGGCCCGATTGATGACGCGATGGTAACCGGTTGTCACTTGGGTGGTACTCCAGCCGTCTTTCAGTAGCTTTAGTGTAGAATGCTTGGCCCTTACCTAGCCGACTCCACCACTCCTTGGATGGCCTCCCTACACCTACTACATGTCGACTCCTCACAGCGTGCTCTACCAGGCAACTACCTTGCTGACCTGAACCGCCGTGCCTGACGAGCTGCCACACAAACTCACTCAAGAGCTTCCGATAAACCGGCTATATCCTTCAATCTATGAAACCTACGCCGCAATTTCCCACCTTCACCTTCAAGCCAGATTCCCTTCCCTGCCTTCTGGGCGCCTAATGCCAGCTTACCTTATCCAAGGTGTCCGTCGCCATCCGGTCAGCCATGCAATCTACCATTTATTCATGGCCCCCAAAAATTGGCTCTCTAAATACTCCACATACCATCACCGATGTTGCTCATCTTCTGGTCTGCATGTGACCCAGCTTCCAGAGATCTCACTCTTCTAACATGTCTTTTCTCGGCGCTAATTTCCACCTCGCACACGACTATGCTCATCAGCACTTCCAGGCCTCTGCACAGGCAAGTCCAAACAAACAAGTACGCTCTAACGGCGTACTTCAACAGCTTCTACCACAACAGATACCAATTTAGGATCCGGAATGCCCTGTTCCCCCCCACCTGATATGGTCAACGCCATCCAGTTCCACCTCCAACCCGACCTTCCGTGCACCAAAAAATTTTTCAACCCACTTCAAGTCGCTGAGCTCATCATGATTTTTTCACTTAAGCTGTTGCAGGAGAATCCACGTTTGCTACTATGTTTGGACGAATTATTTCCGGCAGCTTAAAGCGTCAATTGAGGGCAGCACCAGTTGCCGCTGGCTGCAGATGCTTGGCCAAGCCGCAGCTTCGGAACTTCGGCTCCAGCACCCGTCTATGGCAGGAACAGACAATCAAAGCTGCAAAAGCACAGGAAGTTCCAGACCTCAAACCTTTAAAATACGAGCAGGATTTGTATGCTGTGATAGCCGTTCACAACCGCACCTACTTGGTGACGGAGGGAGACGAGGTGACGTTGCCTTTCAGGATGAAGCATGGAGACATTGGCGATGTTCTGAACTTCACAGCCGTTAAAACCGTTGGATCCAGCAACTACACCTACCACAACAGCGGTAGCATCGACCCTAGCGTGGTCAGTATAAAGGGAATCATTTTGGAGAAGACAAAAAAGCCAATGTACGTCAAGGAGATCACGAAAAGAAGAAACAGACGTACGAGACATGTGGAGGTGAAGCATGACATCACGATAGTCAGAATCACCGAGCTGAAGTTGAATATCTAGAGAACTTGTATATATGTAATGATAGGGAAATAGATGGAGAGTAGGTCTGGTGTTGAAGTGAGTAGAGGAGTAGCGGATACATGCACACAGTAGCAGTGGGGAAAGAGAAAGTCCGGTACCCGCAAATCAACCATTCCAATGGCATCAGTTGAATGGTAGCAAACTGCTGCTAGTCAAGTATCTGAAGGCGTACCAAGAAGAGATGCTGAAAAGTATGCCATTACTTTTAAAATTACTGGTAGCACATAGCTGTGGAAGTATATTCTATAGGAACCACTTTTGCGGACCCCAACCTATGAATCTACACATTTCTACCACGAAATATTCTACTTACTATACTCAAGAGGTAGACAGTTATTGCCTTTGCTCTTTTGGCGGCGGTAAAATCACGACAATAGCAGGCGATAATTCTCTGTCAACGGTGTCACTTCCTCCTGCCACATCATCTACCTTGCACCCAACTACTAGTTCTTCTTATAAATATTGACTACCATCATTATATAATATTGTGAGACTCAATCAGTGTTCCGCCACCTTCTGATACAAGCTCATTAACCACTGAAAACCATAGACAGCTACTGATCCATTCATTACTGATAAGCGCGGGATACTTACATGCGAGATAGCTCTCCTCTACAATTATCACCACACCTGAGAGGTGGTTTTGACCAATTTTCAGCAGAAAGGCTGATGGCAACCCTGAATTTGCCGACCATTTACTAAATTTTAAAACTCGTTACACCTTGAATCTTTCCTCACTTGATAATTCATCGCTAACTGCGCTATAGCTCTAGGCTTGGCAAAAGGATGCCACGGAAAAGTACACACACAGATACATGATCTAAAAAGAAGAAAATGAACGGCACCTTCCCAAAAAGAACCCAGGATGCGCGGGGCAGAAAAGTAGAGGACCCGAATCCGTTAAAGACTTGCTACTCTCTAGCATATCGCCATACTTCGGATACTGCAGCCTTATAAAGCAGATTAGGAGCAGATGGTATTCAACTCTGCAAATAGAGGAGACTTGGATCGTCTTCCAACTTTCCTCTACCATGATTTTCCCACTGAGATCACAGACGAGACCTTACGTCCAACCAGTATGGCCGTAGACGATTCTCCATATTCGGTAGCCAAACCGTCCAATGCCAAGGACACTGTCAATCCGAACACATCGTGGAACTCTCAAACTTCATCATCATCAAATCAAGCCAGCGATCCAAACGTGTCCACGGTTTCCATCCAGTCCGAGGCGGATACGTCTGATTCGATCCATTTCCGGTATCCGATACCGTCCGTCGTGGTAACGGAGACCCCCAAGAAGCCCAGGAAACGTGTAATATCGTCACCTCCTCCGGTTCGACATCATTACAGATCTCACAGCTACAATACAAACATCGACTTGCCAGTCAGTACTAGAAACTCTTCCGGATTCAGCTTCTATTCTGAGTCTTCCACTCTGTCGAGGAACGGAATCACCAATAATTTGGCGGATCAGTCAGAACTATCTCAATCAAATCGACAGAAAAGCAGTACTAGTCTCTTTCCCGCTACTGCCAGTTCTGATGCATTTTCTTCCAGCACCAAAACCTACCCGTTTCCATCGAACACCACCTCTAATTTTACCAATGGTCAATTTCCATCTAATCAGGTTTCCGCCGCCAACGAGTTTCTTCCAGCCAAGCCATATTCTTCTATAGAGATTGCTTCTGCAAACCCATTGCCGCTGTTCAACCCAGCAACCAATAATTACACCTTTCCTGCTCCACAGTCCGGCAAATTCTCCGATCCGTCGTCCCAGCCCAATTCGCTATATACACCGTACACTCTTCCTTATATGATCCGGTGGCTTCGAAGTCACGGATTCAACGATTCCTGGATACAGGTGTTCAAGAAGTATGGGATCACCGGCCAGAAAGTCTTTAACTTGAAGACTAGAGAAGATTTCCGGCCCTATATCAAAGAGCTGGACGTTAACAACTCTAGCTCATCAATAGAACGATTCCTGTTTCTCTGGAAACAACATATAGCGCAAGAAGATAAACCTCCAGAAAAACTCAAGGTACCAAGCTTCAAGTTACTTGAAGACGACGAGGAGACGGATTCAGGTTCTGTTTCGAGCACGACCTCTGCAGACTCTTTCGATAAGTCAGAGGAAGACAGCACTACAGGTGCTTCGAAATCCGGAGGCAATTTCTCCGGTGAAAAGTTGGCTCCAATCGCCTCTGCCCCCGAAATGGACAAGCCAAAGTACTCTGAACAGAAAGAGACCATCAACGTTGAGAAGATACGCAAGCACCGTCCATTTTCTACTATAGAAGGACCGACATATGTAGAGAAATCGCCAGATATGCCTTATTCCATCACATCGCCTATAGGAGACTGGAATCTGGATCCAAAATTTTCCGATGAGCCCAAGTTTTCGATTCGAACAGATGGATACGAAACTAAGCATCGTCATTCGCACTCAAAAAAGTCAACATCTGATGGAACAAGTGGAGCAAAAGGTATCCTTAGAATATTCAAAAACAGATCTTACGATACCTCTCGCAATTCTAGGATTGAGGAATCTCCGGTGACTCCATCCTCAATTAGTTCCTTGCTTTCAGAAACCAGGAGGGGAAGACGTTCTCCCCATGAGGTGGACAGCAAGAAACGCTTTAGCTTCTTCGAAACTTATACCTCTTTTGATCGCAAGAAGAAAAACAAACCACCATCTTTTGAGAAGCTAGGTCCCGTGGGGGCTGGACCTTCTTCTACCGGAACAACTATTCCAGTCCAAACAACCTCAGCA
Source organism: Allodekkera sacchari (assembly GCA_030565225.1). Classification (NCBI taxonomy): domain Eukaryota; kingdom Fungi; phylum Ascomycota; class Pichiomycetes; order Pichiales; family Pichiaceae; genus Allodekkera; species Allodekkera sacchari. Next base: position 20,259 of record JAJMBG010000048.1, read on the forward strand.
TTGCATCCTACTTCCCCTAATTTCACCACTAAACCTGTTGAAAAGTCACAGGGTTACCCAGCCATATCTTTGCAGATTCCTAGCAGTGTTTCTGCAACAGACAGACTTCCTACGCCTACTCTTTACAGCTTGGTCACTGGTGCTGCGAAGTACCTCGAAGGGGGATACAAGCCGGTTAGAAAGAAGATCACAGACCGAGAGCCATTATACATAATGATTACATCTGACAATGTGAACTTCCGCCCCGTTGATGTCTGTACAGTGAGAACTACACAACAAATGAAAGATCAATTTGCTCTTGTGCTTGGGTTTCCAAACTCAGAGAATCTGAAAATGTATCTCACAGATTTTGGTTGTGAACCAGGAGCACGCTTGGATGACACTGCAATGCAGAAACTTGTGGAATCAAAGTTTTGCAATGGACTGTATAAAGTGCTGGTCCAAAGCACAGATACTCCAATACGGAAGAATATCACACATATGGAATCGGCACCATTGCGGAGACTAATGGCCGTCAAATATCCTCATCGAAGCTCTTCTCTCACTAGTGCCAGGGCCATCACAAAAACGTCAGGAGACTTGGTTAAAGGAGAGAAGATTGATAATAAGCCAAGAATTAAATTACCTACCGAGCACGTACCCGCTGTTGATCAGCACTCCGAGCAGAAACTTAAAGCGAAGAAATTTAATCCATCTGCTAAATCATCATTTAGAGTTATTCCAGATAACAGGGAAAATGAAATAGATTTTGATCATGGAAGGTTGTCACCATTTATCAATAGTCCAGGCCTAGTTGCTCTGAGAAGCCCACCAATTCCACCTGCAGCGTCTAACACATCCTCCAAGAGTAGTCCATCATCCAGAGGAAGGAGCCCTTTGCTAACAAGGAGGCCACCTCCACCTCCTTCTTCCGTTGAAGTCTCATCGTCGGAAGTGAGATTGGGAAGAACTAAAACAGTGAGAAGGGTCAAAGCTTCATCACTGAGACTGAGAGCTCCAACACTAAAGTTGAATAGCTTTAGTCCCATTAGAGAAGAAACTTCCACTAATGCCAAGCAGGACCCCAACTTTTCTGATAGCAGCGATCAATCTGAGAGTAGCTTGTTCGCCAACTCTCGCAGAGATAAAGACGATTCAGATAGCGATCAATCTGAGAGCAGCTTATTCGCAAACTCAGGTGGCAATTACGAGGAATCAGATGAAACAGATGAGTCAGAAAGTGGCCTGTTCGCTAACGAAACCGAGTCTGAGAGCAGTTTGTTTGCAGGCGGCCCGATATCCGATAGCAATAGTGACAATGATACTGAGTCAGAGCCAGAAAGTGGACTTTTTGCTGATGAGCTAGCCAAATTGCCTAATAAAGAGAACGAGAAACCAGTTATACCCAAGACACCAAAAGCGAAAATTGAAGAGTCGTTGTCAGCTAAAATACCGAAGTTGGGGGTTAATGGAAAGAGTGAAGAGACTGCCAACAACTCTTCCTTAAAAATACGTCCAAAGCCAGAAACAGTGTACAAGAATTTAGGAATATACTTCCCTCAGGCCGACAAGTTGGTGATCGACGAAATTGAGCTGCAATCGAATGCAAGACACTCACATGCGTTGGTTCGTCGCAAGACAAATATTAGGAAATTCGCTGAAGAATCTAGAAAGAGGGAAAGTAAAAGAGGCCTATTGAGACGAACAAGCACCAAGATGTGGGGTATGAGAGTGGTTGAAGTTAGACCAGGTGAAGTAGGCAGGACCCTTGTCAGAAGGCCGACAAATAGAAATGGAACATACAAAGAGTTTGCCTGGGTGAAGGGTGGAATACTTGGCAACGGCTCATTTGGCAAAGTTTTCCTAGCATTAAATTTGACAACTGGTGATATGATTGCTGTGAAGCAGGCCAAGCTTTCATCGAAGGCAATTAAAAATTTCAAAGCTGAAGTCAATTCTCTCAAGGATTTAGATCATGTAAATATTGTCCAGTATTTGGGCTTCGAGATGGCTGATGATAACTACAACATTTTCCTTGAATACGTTTCTGGTGGCTCCGTTGGAAATCTGCTTGCAAACTATGGAAAATTTCCCCCGGATGTAATTAAGTTTTTGACCGAGCAAGTGCTGCAGGGATTAAAGTATATTCATTCGAAGAATATACTTCATAGAGACTTGAAGACCGATAATTTGTTGCTCGAAATGAACGGTATTTGCAAGATTTCAGATTTTGGTGTTAGTTTAAAGTCTGAAGATGTTTACAAGGGTGCTGCAGATAATACTTTCCAGGGAACATTCTCTTACATTGCTCCCGAGGTTTTCAATTTTAAGGGAAATGGCGGATATAATGCTAAGGTGGATATTTGGTCACTAGGATGCGTCGTCTGGGAGATGTTTCGGGGAATCACGTTGTGGCAGTTGCTTAAAGGACATTGCCTAACAGAGCCTGCAATTCCACCGTTGCCTACAGAAGCCAAGGATGAAGCAAGTATTGATTTCTTTAATAACTGCTTTGCTTCAGATCCGGAGAAGCGCCCAACTGCAGCAGAGCTATTGACGCAGAAGTTTGCTCAGAAGGATCCAAATTTCCATTTCTCTTCTACTGGATTGGCAGAATTTATGAGAACCCATGATAAAAAGGAGGAGCGAGCTTCGAAGTTAGTTAATGGAGAGAAGAGGAAGAGTCGACTCGCTCAATAGTGAGACAGAGAAATGCCTATCGTATTCACTAATGAAATTTCGCAATAACTACAAAAGTAGGCACAGTAAATTTGGTGAAGCGGTCACTCATATCAAGTATATATCGAAATTGCATTGAATATTAACGTGGTTTACGTTTCAGTACTACTACCTTGTTTTGCCATGAATACAACTGACTTCAAGGTATTTCAGACGAAAGTACACGATGACATTTTCAGGCGGTGCACATTTTTCAAACTTTTCAGGCATAATTTTTTTTTTTTTTTTTTTTTTTATTTTTTTGATTTTTCTACTAAAATTTAAGACTTTAATATACCTTTTTCTACGATGCCAAGCAATCAGAAAATAGGAAAGAAGCCCAGAAAGCACTCCAGACAGGATAAGAAAAGAAGTCATAAATCAGAAAATGAAGAGTTGAAAGAACTAAAAGAGAAAATAGACTCTTTTGACTTTGATGAGGGAAAGAAGTATTCCAAGTTTAATCAGCTGCCACTAACCCAGAATACCATCAAAGGACTTGAAGAAAATGGGTATGTGAATATGACAGATATTCAAAGGGATGCGATTCCATACTGCTTGAAGGGAGAAGACATATTGGGGGCAGCTAAGACAGGATCAGGCAAAACGCTAGCATTTCTTATTCCTATATTGGAGAAGTTGTCACATGAAAAATGGACTGAAATTGATGGTGTTGGAGCATTGATTATTTCTCCTACCAGAGAATTGGCAGTTCAGACTTACGAAGTTCTTCTAAAAATTGGAAAGTATAAATCCTTGTCTGCTGGTCTTGTTATAGGTGGTAAGGATTTTGAGTACGAGAAAGAAAGAATTGGAAGAATGAATATATTAATAGGTACACCAGGAAGATTACTTCAGCATATGGATGAATCTATCAATTTGAATTTGGACAATTTGCAGATGCTGGTGTTGGATGAAGCAGATCGAATAATGGATATGGGATTTCAGAAAACCATAGACAGCATAATCAATGACCTACCCCCAGATAGGCAGACACTGCTATTTTCTGCAACTCAAACCAAGTCTGTGCAGACTTTGGCAAGATTATCTTTGGTTAATCCGAAGTATGTTACCACATCGACGGAGGATGAGGATCCTATACCCGTCACTTTAAACCAATTTTACATAGTGACTCCACTTGCGGACAAATTGAACGTTCTTTGGAGTTTCATTAAATCACATCTACAAAGCAAAATGATTGTGTTTGTCTCATCCTCAAAGCAGGTCCATTTTATCTACGAGACATTTCGAAAACTTCATCCAGGATTACCGCTACTAAAGCTCCATGGGAGACAAAAGCAAAAAGCAAGACTGGAGACGACGCTGAAATTTACACATGCTCGTAATAGTTGCCTGTTCTGTACGGATATTGTTGCCAGAGGCTTGGACTTTCCTGCGGTTGACTGGGTGATACAAGTTGACTGTCCAGAAGACGCATCTACATATATTCATAGAGTTGGCAGGTCAGCAAGACTAGGCCGTGAAGGCAACTCACTGTTGATGCTCACTCCAAATGAGGAGGAACCATTTTTGAAAAATTTAGAGGCTAGGAAAATTGAAATTAAAAAGCTAAATGTAAAGAGCTCAAAAAAGAAGTCAATTCAGAATCAGCTACAGTCACTATGTTTCGAAAGTCCTGAGCTAAAATACCTAGCTCAGAAGGCATTTATATCTTACTGTAAATCCATATTCATTCAGAAAGATAAGCAGGTTTTTGATTTAGCAAAACTACCTTTAGAAGAGTATGCCAAGTCCTTAGGTTTGTCAGGTGCTCCAAAGGTTAAATTCTTGGAGAGAATTGACGACAAGAGCTTGTCCGAGAGAACATTGAAAAAGTCTAAAGAGAAGAAAAATTTGTCCAGAAAGTTGCTGCTTCTCTCAAAGGCTAATGACAATGGTGACATTAATCTCGACAAGAAGGTCAGAACGAAACTTGACAAGATGTTCGAAAGAAAGAATCAATTAGTTTTGGCTGAGCATTACCTAAACCTGACTAAGGACACACAAGATGATGCAGATGATGATGACGATGAATTTTTAAAGGTGAAAAGAAGTATCGAAGAGATCAAGGAGGAAGAGCTTCCTTCTCTTGAAACCAAGGCAACATCTAAAAGAGCTTTGAAGAGGGCTACTTCAAAGAAGTTGACAGCAAAGAGTATAGGAGGAAAGGGAAATAAAATGGTGTTTGATGACGAAGGAAATGCCCATGAAGTGTATGAACTACAGGACGAAGAGGATTTCCAGAAGGAGGGACCAGCGGAAAAATTGAAGGAAGAGTTCTTGATCAACGAAAAACAGACAATGAGCGAACAGGACCAAGTTGATAAAACTATAGCGAAGAATAAAAGAGATGAAAAGAAGAGAAAGCGGAAAGAACTCGAGAAGGCAGCATTGACTGAAGAAGAACCAGAAATAGCAGTGGTTCCAGGTTCAGGTTCGGAAGAAGAAGCAGACGAAGAGGAGATGGAGTCGCTGTCAGACGTGGATTTAGAAAGAGATATGCGGTCAGGAGAATCAGAGGAATCTGAACAGTCAGAAGCAGAATCGGATGAAGAATCGGATGAAGGATCAGAACCTGTGCACAAGAAACGGAAGGTTGACCGGGTGATAGAAATCCAGCAACCAGAAAGTATAGACGATTTGGAGGCTTTGACCCAACAATTAATAAACGAGTAATTCAGACGATATGTTATATAGTGAGAGAAAAAGCATAATCAACCTTTGATGTATTAGCATTTTCTAGAGAATATTATATAAACAAGCCGATGAAAATAACTTTGAAATTAATATAAATAAGGATACATACGATATAAGATCGTTTTATTTTTGGTGAAGAATCATTTATAACATGAGACAAGCTGACACTACACCCATGTACTGTAACCGTTCATCTGGCTGATGCTCTTACGGAAGTAGTACTTGCGGATCTCATCGGCTATCCAGACAGAGCTGGTGATCGCAATCATATAGAACCAATCAACCATTTGTAAGGCTTCGGTTTGGAAAATAGCCTGAAAGAAAGGAACGTACACAGCACATAATTGGCCAATGATAGATCCTCCAACAGCATAGTTAAACATGGTGTTGGATAATCCCAGCTCGAACACAGACCTGGTTTGTGATCTGCAAGCAAGAGCATTGAACATGTCAAAAAGAACGAAACAAGTGAATGTCATGGTGGTATCTCTTCTAGTAATGGAGTCGCCCATCTCTCTAATGTAGACGAACATAGTTCCTATAATGACGATAGATGCAGACTGCAACACTCTCTTTAGAAGTGCGAATGTAAGAATCTTGTCCTGTCTTGATCTAGGCAGCTTCTTCATCACTTGGGGGTCAACAGGTTCCACGCCCAACGATTGGGCGGGAGGACCATCCATGATGATATTAATCCAAAGAATTTGCATTGCATTAAGTGGGTTTGGAAGATTGAACACTGTAGCTAAAGCGACCAACGAAAGTGCAGCCACAGATGTAGATAACTGGAACGTAAGGAAGTTCTGAATGTTGTAGAAAATACCCTTTCCCTCTTTGATAGCCTGTAGAATGGTGCTAAAGTCATCATCAGTGAGAACCATATCGGAAGCCTCTTTGGCGACGTCTGTTCCGTTTAGTCCCATAGAAATACCTATATCGGCAAGTTTCAATGCAGGAGCATCGTTGACACCGTCTCCAGTCATGGCGACAACATCCCCGCGGAGTTGAAGAGCCTTAACGATGGAAAGTTTATGCTCAGGAGTGGTTCTGGCAAAGACGGAGACATACTGGATGGCCTCAGAGAGTGCTTCAGGAGTCATTGAATCGATACGATCTCCAGACATTACACACCGCTCAGGGTTAGTAATTGGCATTCCTATCTTTTTAGCAATATTGACTGCAGTGGTCTCACTATCACCAGTGATCATAATCACATGCACACCACCACGCATCAACGAAGCAATGGAAGATTTCACCTGATGTCTTGGAGGATCATTCATTCCAACAAGGCCGCAAAATATCAAATTAGAAGGCTGGTCCTTGAAACCCTGTCTGGATCGGGCAAAAGCGAGAATACGCAAACCGTCCTCAGCCAAATCATCGGCCATCTGCGCAATGAGGTTGGAAATCTCGGAGTTGAGAGGACGGGCTTCACCACTTTTAGTTACATATGTACGGCACATAGCGAGAACCTTCTCGAGAGCACCTTTGACAAATGTTTCGCAGGAACCAGAAGTATCGAGAGATGTAGAAACAGCCATGTACTTTCTGGACGAGTTGAAAGGCAACTCGTCCAGTCTTCTGCGAGTGTCTCGTTGATCATTCAGACCAAAGGAATCAAGAACCTCAATAAGTGCAATATCGGTTGGGTTGCCCTGGAAGCGCTCTTTTTCCAAGGAGTACTTGCAGTTGTTGCAAAACATTCCAGTTTGCAGTAAATCCAGGATATCGTTAGTCAGTACGCTGGCATACGATCCTCCGTGTTCGATAGACATGTGGGTGGTGCCCATGTCTGGGGTCCAGAGCTTGGTGACAGTCATGTGGTTCTGGGTAAGAGTTCCCGTTTTATCGGAGCAAATGACGTTAACAGAACCCAAAGTCTCGACGCTCGGAAGCCTTTTGACGATGGCTCTTTGTCTGGCCATACGGAGAACGCCCAACGCAAGGGTGACAGCAACAATAATAGGCAATCCTTCTGGGATGGCAGCGACAGCAAGCGAAACCGAGACCTGGAAGACATCAAGCCAGGAACGGCCCTGGGCGACACCGATCAAGCCGATGACGGCGATGACGGCGAAACTGAAGGCGGAAAGCTGCTTGCCAAGGCGGTCCATGGCGGTCTGCAAGGGAGTCTTGGGTCTCTCGATAGTGGACATCATGTCGAAGACGCTTCCAAAGGCGGTCTGACGGGCTGTAGCCACGACGATACCGGAGCCATGACCATCACGCACCAAGGTTCCCATGTAAGCAATGTTGTTACACTGAGCGATAGATGCATGAATAGAAGCATCAAGGGCATCGGAGCTCTTCGCCACGGGCTTGGTCTCTCCTGTGAGGTTGCTCTCGTCGACCAAGAGGTGCACGGAGTCGACCAAGCGGACGTCGGCCGGAATCCGGTCACCGACGCTGAAGTGGACCAGGTCTCCGGGCACCAATTCGGACGCCAGCACCGTCTCAGTAGCGCCGTTCCTTGTAAGGTGTGCAGTCTCGGGCACCAAGCGATTGAGCGCCTCAAGAGACTTCTCGGAGCGGTACTCCTGGACAAAACCTACGGTAACGACGATGACTATGGCCGACGTGATGGAGACACCGTCATCGATGTTGCCCATGTAGAAGCTAATGAGCGCCGAGCCGATCAACAACATGATCATCGGGTCGGAGTAGAAGGTGGAGAGGAACTTGACGACGAGCCACTCGCTGTCCTCGGTGGTGAGCTCGTTGCGACCGTACACGGAGCGACGATACGCCACATCCTGCAGATTGCAGAGTCCCTTGTGAACGTCGGTGCCGAGTTCCTCCACCACCTGGCCGATCTGCTTGGTGCAGAAGCGGGACGAGGCGTTGGGCGACGGCGAAGGCGACGGAGAGTGGAATTCGTTGAACGAAGACATGACCGACTGGTAGGTGTGAGGTGTGCGGAAGCTGGAGGTGGATACTCAGGCAAAAGCGGCGGTTTTTGGCCAGTGAAAACAGATAAGCAAGCAGCAGGCAACAAGCAGCAGGAAAACAGACTCTCAAACAGCACACGGTCAGTCGGAGTGGACAAAACGGCTAGAGCAGTGTAGGTGAAAAGCTGGAAAAGTGACACCTAGCATTGCAGTGTGAGCGGGAGAGCGAGACGATGAAAAATTGGGTGAAAATTTTATGTGCTGTGGACCGTTGGCAGACACAAGGCAGGTGAGCTTGGGCATGGGTTCTGGCTGAATTGGATATCGGGACGACACTGGCCAAGGTCGACGGCTCCGGTGATGCATTGACGTTACCTAGAGCAGCCGGAAGCAGGCTGCCACAACGCAGCTGCCTCGGTTTACACTGCAGCAAGCGGTCCCAGAACGAGGCAGTGCTTGGGTGCGGAGTAGCGTGTAGCGTGTATAAGCAGAGGTAGCACAGCACGGCCAACGGCAGTAACAACACCAGACTCAACCAGCTGGTGCGTCGACAATGCAGCCTGACAAATGCCGACACCCACAGGGTTTGCGCCTTGAGTACAACAACGTACCTAACGCTGTTCCTTAGCCACTTGCACTGTGGTAGCTGCAAGCCCCCATAGTCAGGTTCCCGTGCGTTCTATGTTGTGGTGCGGATGCGAGCCGGCAGTTCTACCGGGCGGCAGGTCTACGCAGCAACCATTGCGCCGGCAGGCAGAAACAGCCACCAGAAAAATGTCCACACTTGACAGAATGCAACAATTATCGTTCTACAGCCAGTTCAGACGTCTTTCAGGTCATTACACACTCTTTCATGCCTCCTGCCTCTTCGTCTTTTCTGTTCTGCTCCGGCGCTAAAAATTATTTCACCGTGCACTGGATGGCCTCGGAAGCAAGATCCAGAAGCAGCAACCATCTGATCGTTCAATGTAGCCAAATAGACAGTACTCATCTTCGACTTTATCTCTGAGCATCAGGACGAACCGCTGCCTCACATGCCATCGACTCTGCCTTGCCTGCACACTTTCCCGGAAGCATAGCCACAGCATCCAACTCCAGCGGATCTGCTTTGTAACATAGCTGCATTAGCCAAAAACCATTGAAGCAAGTGCTTACACACCCCGGAACTTATCTCCCGGCTACCTCACTCGTGAAACTGATTAATATACATCCTATACATTACATCCATTATTCCATTTGCGCCGACTCGGCTATTAAACTGCTTGAAATATTCCTATCCATCTCTCTAAAATCCATTATTAATCGTATTCTCAATCGACTTCAAGCAAACTTTGGGATTCTCCAATTTACTGTCTAGCTTATTTTCATCGTTAATCCTTCTTTCTTCAAACATATCTCTCACACCGTTACTGGTCTTGAGAGCCTTGATAATCGAATCCTTGTTTTTCAACGCCTGCTTCAAGTCTTCTATCTCTTGCTCCATTTGAACCGAACCATCCTTTGCTCTTGCATTCATTCCATGCTCGTACTCTTGCTTACTTAACTGGTGTTCAAGGTGCAAAATATACGACTTCATCTCCTCCACCTTGCCGAGCATCTCGCTCGTAAAGGTATCGACACTGGAAACACATTCCTTGAAGATAGGATCTCCAGGCGCATATTGCATTTGAAGCTGAGCGAGCTGTTGCATGCTTTCGTTGTTGGTCATGACCAAGTCCATAACCTTCTCCTCGTTAAGTCGTTTCTCATGCTCTAGCTGTTCACTAAGTATTCGATTCTCAGCAACTAACTCCGCAAATTGTTCGTCCGTTGGCATAGCAGGAGCCACTGAAACCTGCGCCATCTTTAATTCCTGTATTTCCTGCTTCAAGCGAGAATTCTCCTTTTGTAGCATCTCTATCCTTCTTTCGTCAAAAATCTCCGACACGACTCCACCCTTTTTCACTCTAACTGTGATATTCTTCGCTCTAGATGCAAAACGCAGTGTATTGACGGTTTCTGCGAAAGTACCAGGCGATAAGTGGATCGTGCATAGAATAGATATAACAGAACTTCCACTCAAAGAAGGCTGAAGTAATCTCGTCAACTTTGAATCCCTATATGGTATATGAGCGCTATTACCCTTAGAGAGCTTGGATATCACGGTTCCCAAGGCTAGAAGCGACTTGTTTATATATGCACCTTCCTTGCGTCGTTCTAGCTGAGTCGTAGCCTTCTCAGAACCGGCCAAATCACAAAGACAGAGTGTAGATATTCGCTCACCAGACACTGCTCCATCTGCTGCGGCCAGTTTAAGTCTTATGAGGACAATTGCATGCGACCTAGAGGATCTTGCATTGTAGTCTGTTCCGCCAGTTCTACGCAAGGAGTCACCCTTTTTTATGATTTTCAGCAAGGAGTCGGGATCGGAAGCAGAAAGTTCACTAAGTCCCACAACCTTGACGCCATAAATCGGGTCATCTCTGATTCTGAGTTCATCAGACGCTGATGGACCGTATGAATGAAACCTCGAAGGAGTCTTGGGATACGTACCAGGTTTAAGCAGGTCGTACAACCGCTCGTTATAGATCTCAAGATATGAGCAGCTGATTTTTGCATCCGGCACGGTATTGTATATCTGGCGAACACATAGCTGGATCAGACCGTGCTGAGAGCCAGACCCTTGCATGGAGTAGGTCTTTCCCGATCCAGTCATTCCGTATGCAAACACGGTGCCATTGAAGCCGTCAATGCATTTGGCAACGACCGGTCTCACAACAGTCTCGTAGACCCGGGTGTTGGTCACGGTGGGCTCGAACACATGGTCGAAGCAAAAGTCCCCCACATCACGGTTGTAGATAGAGTTTTCGTCGGGGTCAATGTCCCACATGTTGCTGAAGTCGGGCTGTGGTCGGGGTCGCACAGACACCTTGATTGTACCTGTGTAGATGTTGTTGCCATTGGTGGCGTTGTAGTTGAGGCCGTTGCCTGCAAGGTAAAAGGACTCGGAAGAAGGAGAAGATGATGTTGAGGATAAACTGAGAGAACTGGACGGTCTGCCAGACAGTCTAGATGTAGATCTGACAGGAGTAGACAGCGGTAGATTGTTGGACAGTGATATAGACCTTCTTCCAGTGCCGATCCTGGAGCTGCTGCGTTTTGCAGAATTGTAGGACGCCAGAGAAGATGTAGGTCTTATTCTAGGAACACTCTGAGGGTAGGCGAGTCTGGAAGGCGGTCTAGACCCTAGAGACGATTTTCTGGTTGGAGTGTCCATTTCAGACGGGCTCCTGAAGTCATAGTTTTTCATTGAAGAGAAAAAGGCGTTGAATGAAAGAAAGAAACTAAGAAGGAGAAAATGAAAAAAAAAAAAAAAAAAAAAAAAGAAAATGGTTCAAGAGATCGGGCGCGGCTTAGATGTGCAGACACAAAAAGTGTGTAGTGTTTACAATTACTGGAAGAGGAAGTGCGGAATCAAGAGAAATAAAGGAGACAGAAGAGAGAAGAGAAGGGTCAGAAAAGAGATATGAAATGGAATATATGTAGTTATCAGAAGAGAAGTAGATGGGGCAGACAGAGAGAGGAGAATATAATGTAGCTGAAAAGACAAAAAAGCGAGAAGTGAGGGATAAGCAAGATGGCAACTAAATGGAGGAGTAGGAGCGAAGTAAGAAATGAGTAGGAGCATGAGAAGGAGAAGGAGAATGAGTAAGAGAATGGATTAGAGGATCAATAGTTAGGTATCACAAAAAAAGAATTAGATAGATCAGTAATGTATAAAGTTATCAAGAGATTAAAGGAGACAGCTAAGGGAGGAGGCTAAAAAAAAGAAGATGTAAAGGAGGCGGATCAATGAGACTGCTAAAAGGACTGCTAAAAGAGAGATGACTATCGGTGAGCAGATTTGTGCAAGGCGTTGTGTTACGACTGTAGCTGAGCATCAGAGTATCATAAATAAGACACAACAACAGGATTTAGTATAGTCCCTCCATTATACATATTAATCTGCTCAGCTCTTGCCCCAGACTCTTTCCAATGCTATCTATCCTATCATCCTGTTTCTTATTTCATTAATATTAGAAAAGATTAAATATCAATATATGTACACCGGGCAACATAACAACATGTGGAAGCCACATTTCTTACGAGCACAAGTCTGTCCTGATCTTTCCAGGTCGAGTCCACAAGCCCAATTCCGGAACTACAACCCTTAGTAAGGTTAAAGGTGGCACTAGTAACCAATCCAACAATGCACTCATTTCCAGGAACATCTAATCCAGAGGAAGACATATTCTTACCGTCAATACTCTTGGCTTCATTTAATGCAAACTTGAGCCATCGGCTTCTGTCACATTCAGGAATCTCATAAATTCTAGCGTTATCATGAATGTGACCCTTTGCAAGACATGTAAAGCTGAGTGGTCTAATTGGTAGTGACGGGAGCGTTAGTGGAGAAAACACCAATTTGTCAATACTGATTTTTTCGTTCTCAGTGGAAAGCTTAACTGGCAAGCGAACAAAGCATGGCTTCTGACACTTTAGTAACTGTTCATCAGCTTGCCTGATATCCTTGATCATCTCAAACACATCAAATCTATTCTGAATAACTCTAATCAGCTTATCGTCAAACATAGCAGGTAATGGAACACTATTATCAGCTGACTGAGGAACTATTCTCAAACCTAACCTTAATACTTGCAATGCTCTCCAATCACATCCGAACGGAGACAGCAATTCTCCCTTGGTGTCTTTCGCAATCAAAAGCCGATCAAAGTTAACCCTCTTACTCCGTGGTCTCTTAGACCACTTCCTCATCATTTCATCCTTCTTTATCTGGCTATCAATAAATCCCTGTCTAGTGAACGCCATATCGCTGAAGCTCAACTTGTTCTGCTCATATTTAAGCTGGCTGATCTGCTTGATCCCTCCAATCATAACATGAGGAACATGCACAAGCTGATGCCACATTGGAAGAACCCAAAACCACGGCATGAGCACTTCGTATCCAAATGATGATCGATAAATAAATAGAGGAATCGATGGGTCCGAAGTCGTTTTTGGTATTGGCTTGCCGGACAGCTCGGGGGTTCTCCTTTTACCGAGCTGCTTCAAGGTTGGTTGATTCTCATAACTTTTAGACCTTCCTTCTATTGAAAACAACTGTCTCACTGTTTCTGAAGAAAACGCAGAACCCGTCCGCAGGGAGATGATTAGATCAAGTATCTCATCCTGAGATATCGAATACGCTCCCGACGACCTGAATGTCGGCTTGTTCCAAAGCCTTGGGTCATCAACATTAAATGCAAAGCATGCACCACTTGGAATTGAGTTTACATCATTGAGGTTTCCAATTTGCTCCCACAGCTTGTAAGACTCTATCTCCTTGTTGGAACCATGAAATATAGAAGAAAGCGCCCTAAGAGACTGCGGTCCTGCAACTCCAATAGACCCAATCGAGTATTTGCAGTCCAATAAAGCTATCCATTCTTTGAAAGGAGAGATCAAATTCAACGTGTGCTGAAACAGACTGTGATAAACAGATGGATGAGCCCTGACAACAGCCAGAGCATCAAAAATAAATATTGTACCAAAGCACTGAGGTTCATCATTGATCTTCAAGAGACCCTCCCAAGTATAGTTAGGGCTATTGGCATTTACAATACTGGCACAAGAAATCTCCGAAAGGACATCAAGCATTTGGACTTTATGAGCTGGATCACAGCTGATAACCATTGTGCCAATGTACGAGCTGTCCCATGCAATACAACCATTTAGACGTGATTGACGACTGGCACGTCGAAAGCATTTCATTGTCGGCTCATATACAATGTTCCAACCCCAGCGTTTGATCATCTTTGCTCGTTTTGCGTGCCAAACGTGAGTTGGGAGCCATTTGAACTTAGACTGTCTGGTGGCGTATCTAAGAGACGAAAGCCGATGGATGCGGGACAATTCATTAATTCCAGTGTTATCATATGAGCCCAAAAGATTGTTTGATGCTGCTTCTGATTTCTTCTGCAGAACTCTTTGCTTCGCAACAAATGAGTTCGACTCGACTTCCGGCGGTTGTGACAGTTGCACCTTGGCTAAACGCTGCTTTTCAAGCTCGACTATCTTCTCCCTGATTTGCTTGAGTTTTTCTCTTAGTTTTACATTTCTGACGCTCACATACCCGACTCCAGAAAGTGTTCCTGCAAGCTTAAGCTTTCCTCCGTACTTGAGCAACTTGCACTGCCTTCTCAACCGATAAAGAGCACGACCTCGAGGATGACTTTTGCTGAGAGGTTTTCCAGCCGCAGTAACACCCTTGGTGACCTTTCCATCTGTTCTAGCAACCAATCCCATCTCCTTGAGAGCTCTGTTTCGCATCCGCTTCGGTATTCTTCTCACATTATGACTAGCAGTGCGTCGACGCATCTGGATCGGAAGACTCTGAAAAACCCTGGTGGCAGAAGCATATCTGGATCTAAGCTGGGACTTTTCAAATTCTCGGATCTCAAAGCTCCTAGAGGCTACAAAGGAAGGAATATCCAACTTATTTGGGATGTTGTCCTGGTTGACAATGTCTCTGTTCTTATTAGAAGCACTTTCGGGAGTAAACGATGGATCCGCTAGCTCCGTACGAATTACTCGGGAATTATATATCTTCTCTCTTTTGTGATTCACAGTTTTTCCATTGCGGTTCTTCCTACTGCCCTGATGTTTCCCCATTATTGTTCGGGTGTATCAATAGAAATGAAAAGTAGTCAAGGTCAGAATAGCTGAAAATTTGTAGCACAGCCGCGAAATGCTATTCAAGTTCACGTCCAGATGAGTTAGATAAGCTGGATGGAAAGGAGCTAGCTATTCAGTTAATGTAAGCATGGCATGCTTACCTCTAAAAAGATAGAGACTTAGAAAAACACCGGGAATCGTGAAATATAGATAGTTAAACGTTCCAATGCTTTCTTCTGAGGTGTAAGTTTTCTAGTAAACTGTGTGCTACCACTCTCAAGTCAACTCTACATCTTTTCTTCAAGTTATTGTGCCCCGATGGCATGCGAATGTCACATTCTATAAATAATCATCGCTACTATACATTAATATAATTGACAAACAGTTTAAACCCCTTTAATAGGCGGCGTCTCGAACCTCGACACTTTCAATTGATGTCTGTCAAGAGTGACAAGCTTGACTATCTTTTCCATTTGATCTAGTTTCTTTAAAAGCTGCTCATTTATCGTCTGCTTTGAGTGAATTTCTTTTGAGTTTGCCATGCATTTGTCTTTTAGTGTGTCAATCGTACCGTTTAGGAAACTGAGCTCGTTTTCCAGGAATGCAACCTTCTCGATATATATGTTTAGCTTTTCCTGCTGATCTCGTAACTGCTGCTTCCGAAAGCGTAAATCTGACTCCATGTTATCATTTGCAACTTCGAGATGCACGACCCGCTTATTTAGATTCGTAATCTGAAGATCTTTCTCTCCGATTATTTGCTTCGTCTTGCTACCATCTTCCACAGATTTTTGATTCATCTTTACCACTTTTTTCCGGAGTTCTGATAACTCTTGTATCTTCTCATGCAGGCAAGTTTGCAACTTGTCAATCCTCTGGTTTGACTGATCCAACTCTGTCTCCAAGAAATCTTCCAGGTCCTTAGATTCTTGCTGAAAATCTGTAAATTGTGATTCAAGTTCCATCAGCTTGTCACATAGCTTTTCCTTGTCCATTTCCATATACTGCTCTTTTAGCATTTTCCTCTCATTAAATCTCATTGAGCGGTGGCTGTTTTCCTTCCCCGAGGAATCGATCTACGCAACTTATATATTTTCCAAAACAAGACATCTAATTGAAATCACAATTCACCAAATAGGAATCTTGTAAACATACAACGTTTCCTAGCACCGGTGTACGGGTGCGGAATTTTATGAAGATCTGACTCACCTGCTTGAGTATAACTCACTTGGAGGAAGCCACTAGGGTTTAACTAAGAGCTATCAATAGTTTGAAGTCTGTCATTAAATTGGATGCTAGTAGGAAATGCCAAGAAGTTATAGTCTTTGATATTTCTAAACAACTACGGCCTGACTATTCTGTTACCGTAAAACCACTCACTTTATTGTATGATGCAGGATATGATGCCCAATATGATGCCCAATATGCTTTAAAAGTGGGAGCTATAAAAGATATATACTATCTCTTTTCAGAAATATGTGGTGACTTTCTTTACCACCATTTAACCGGCAAGAAAGATGTGAACTTCCACAAAACTGCAAATCAAGATTCAACTTTTCTCAAATGTGTCACTAGTTGTCAGTCTGAGATTGTTGTTTGATTAAAATAAACTATTTGTGATCTCTGATGACCGGATTAATTTTGCACTCAATGACTTTCTGGGTCCAGAAGCTTTATTGTACTATAATGCTTAGCTCAAATGGACAATAGGAAGAGTATGAGCGTTAAGTCTATTAAAGGCCAACAATGGGAGATAATAATCTTCTTTTCTATAAGCCGAACACTGTGCATAGTTTAACAATTTTGTATAGGCTTGCGTTACAAATTACCTTAAGAAGATGTAGTGCTGATAAAGCTAAGCTACTAACATCTCTTCTCCTCAGAACTGAACTCTTTACGGTAAACTGCAAAATTCCAATCCTGCCTCCAGTTACTACTATTTCAAGTTCACGATATCTATGGAGCATTTTTGGTCTGAAACTACTGAAATATGTTGCTTATCGTCTATCGTATCTTTTTGCTTCATCTTCAGCTAAACCGATGTCATATCCCTGTCACTTTCCGCTTTCGGTAATCAGTGGTGAAAAAAAAAAAAAAAAAAAAAAAAAAAAAAAAAATTCGCTGAAAAATTGATAAAAAAAATTTTTAGTTTTTTTTTTTTTTCTAACTTTTTCATTGTCTTATGATAAAGCAAGAGGAATATAAGTTGTGCCATTGGTTTTATTAGTGCTACTTCTCGAATATTGTATGAATGACCGAGCGTTCCCAAACTCCTTCCGGAACACCCAATGATCGGTCAATGAGTGAAATCAAACCAACAACGTTTGTTGGTGGCTACCAAATTTCTGGAAGGTCTTCAACCATCAAGGAATCGACGCCGTCTCGAAATGATTCAACTTCATCAACACATTCAACTAGCGATAATAATAAACCTCAAAAATTGTATGAGTCCATAATCAAGACGTCGCCGTCTCCCTCTTCACCATCGTCAGTGACGTCGGTCTCACCTCCTAATCAGGATTCTCCTGAACCACTCACAGTCAACGTATCGCAATACAAGGTGCAATCAACTTCTCCAATAAATGTTCGCCAATATATCTCACCCAACACAACTGTAACCACTTTTAATACATCACCGAAGCCAGCAGGAACTCGCCATCGACATTCTAAGAATCATTCCCAACAAAACATCCCGATGCTCTCTCGAGAGTTTGTGGTTCGTCGAATCTCTGAAGGAGAGACTGGACGGGTCAAAGAGGAACTCAAGTGTGAAGCGTGCGGTAAGGGATATAAACATATCACATCATTGGCAAAGCATCTATGGGAGCATACACCGGAGTGGCAGAAAACAAAAAACTTGCTAATCAGCAAGCATCAGCAGGTGCAACTTTTGGAAGCTGCAAGTATACTATGCAGCATGACTGACAACAAACGCAACCCTCCTTCAACGGCAGTACACCCTCATTCAGGCCATCCTGGCAGGCCACGGTCAAAGTCCAAATCCAAAGTAAAATACAAGTCAAAATCTAGATCTAGATCGTGCTCGATACCCGCATCGCAATACTCGATTTATACAGCATCAGCAGGATCTGCTGGCAGCTTGATCCGGCAGAACTCTGCCTCGCAATACCCTCCTTCCCGACTCTCCATCAATCCCAGGAAGTCATTCATAGACGAAAGGCAGGTTTTGAAATTGTCCCAGAACAAGAACGATAATTCGGAGGCAATTTTGGATTCGGAGGATGAGGGTGAAAGTAGTGCTAATGAGCTCGGTAAAAATATGATCAGCAGCAATGATCTGATGGCTAGACAGCAGTAATGTGTAAATATAGGATAAATATCATGGTAAATTATAAGGACGGAGCGAGTAGCAACTTAAAACGATGCAGACGAATAGTTCATTACAATAATGTCATTTCGATCGGTATTTTACATAACTAGAAAAGTATTACAACAGCGAGTTCTTTGGGGTGTCCATTCTCTTCAATTTTCTCTCCATCTGTATCCACATTTGCAGCACTTGTAGAACGTAGTCATAGGCTCATCAGCAGAACGGATCTGCAACTGGAAAAAGTATGCTCTATTAGAGTCACAGGTCTCTTGAGGACACTGCACTGCAGTCTGATCGACGTTATCCCAAGCTCCTTCTCCACCAAGAACATCATCTATCTGCTTCCGAGGTAGTATTTTTCTCTCAAACATCTGCAAACCGGCTATTGGAAACTCATAGGGACAAGTGGGACAAGAAAATGCATTCGCTCCGGTCGTTTCAGATCTGGTAACTACAAGCATGTTAGAACAGTAAGGGCAAAAAGTAAGCATGGCGACGCTGCAGTGTTGAAAGAAGATAGCCAGTAGTGATATGGTACAGAAGAAAATTTGAAAAATGAAAAATGAAAATTCTCGCTATCTGAGGCTGTGCTTGGGTGTACGGACGAAACATAGATGGTAGCAGCAGCGGTGAATCAAGAAAATAATGACGAAGAAATCACCCTAAACATTGAAGAAAGACTGAACGGGTTATCTTCTTGATGTGGTACAGAACTCTGGGTCGCAGAGCAGGCGCAATAGTATAAAAAAAAATAGTAGTAATGAGTTTGGCTTTGAATCATGAGTAGGGGAAGTGCATTCTTTTTTTTGACCGACAGCCGGGTTTCTACAATTACAATTCAAGTGATTTAGAATCAATAGTTTCGTTAAGTGTGTGCATATCGTTGGAACGTTACACTCTGTTTTGATATGAAGGAGAAGCAGAGGGAATGCGCCGCAGCAGAAGCTACTTTAGTCGAAGGTAGCCGGGATTTATTGAACTGCAAAACCTTTAAAAAATGTCACAGACAGAAGGGATGGTAGCAGGGCAGAAAAGTAGACCAGAATGTATCTTTTTCTTTTCTGTAGAAACAGAAGACAGCAACTAGGTATCTAAATGTCGCTCTGGTTATCGACAAGTTCTCATTCACCAAATTGGGCAGTCTCGGATGGCCGAGTAGGGTGTTTGACGGACATTACTCAAAGTTCGCAAATAAACCGCTGATAAGCGGTGACCGATGTTATCGGCGACATTTTCGGCGAGTTCAGCTGCTATAGGTTCGCACACCTATCTGGAAGATAGGACTACATATAAGAGTAATGGTAGATCAGCTAGTCAGCCTTTTAGCGTGGAGAAAAGCCGCCAGCAAATCGACTTGCTTGCTCTGGTGTCTCTACAAGAAGCAGTTTACCATGCTACATGAATTTGAAGCCGTACTGTGGTCTATGATCATTGAGTGTGTCAAAGAAAGCAGCCTCTAATACCAAACTGTGCTCTAGCTCTGGGCATTAACGAAGTACTCACATTTTAGATAGAGACTGGTACTACAAATTCGGCCAATCACCATGGCTGCGCTTCATAACCCCGCCTACAAAGCGTTTCACACTACATAATACGCTTTCCCAAACTCGTGTTTTACCCCGCTGCTTTTCTTCTTTCACAGAGTCACCGCAACCGCCATTACGAGCGGTAGCTCACCGAAAGAAACAGTCAACGCTACTGGTTGGTCGGCAGTTTGGTGCGCACACGACGGGCGATTACAGATAAGTAAACTGGCCGCAGGTGAAAGTGGCATGTACATACAGCTTCAGCAAAGGAGACAACAACACACAAGAACAGGCTGGGACTCGATTCCATTATAGTCGAAGTTGCATGCTATCTGGTAGTTAAATATGTGTGGGTAGAATACTGTTTAGCCAGCTGACGCTGTAGTGTAGTGTTCCTGTATGTCGACCAGGCGGCTAAGTGTGTAAAAAGAGCATTGCAAGAGTGGTTTCAGAGGATGTTGACGGGCCGGGTGTCTCCAATATTTTGGCTTTAGATGTACCCTTGGATGCTTGTCTGGTTTCAAAAAAAAAAAAGGAACTGAACCCGTAACTACGTCAATCTATACGTGGTATTGCTACGGGTATGCGTATTGAGCGGTTAATCCGTCAAAGCTTGGCACACCGTCATGAGGGCTGTAGTACCGGCATACCACTCGGGGGTTCGGTATACAGCCAATCTCAATTTTGGCAGGTCTACGTATTCTGGCTCTTGCCGCCCGCTGTTCACCAAAAAGAAAAGCCCCGGTGCTGCTGCCATAAGCCCTAACTTTCTTATTCTTATCTGCAGCACAGCCCACGTCTGTATACCGCTAACTAAAATTTGTTCCACACACACAGCTTGGATCACCGACTTTTTTTTTTTCTGGCATCAAGTCTGTTTTCAGCTTTACAGTGGTTCCGAATCCAATTTGGGAGATCTTTCTGCTTGCAGTAGTCATACAGCATAGACTGCAACAGGTAGCACATACAGTGACCAATTATCTTTCAGTGCTGACAGCTGTAGACACAGAATTCACGTGACAGAATAATATCACAGACTAGTTTCTGTCCACGTAATTGTCGTTTAAACGAGGATTTTTACAAGTTCGAAGCGTACAGTACAACGAGAGAAGCTCTAAAGTAGTCTTTAGATAAGCAAACTCATTAATAGGCCAGTTACTAAAAGTACTAAGAGGTCTTGCAGGCAAAACCAGGTGCTTACAGGAAAACCGAAGAAGACGCAAGCCCAACATCTCCACTAGGTGTGACAGTATAGTTCGAGGGAACAACCGGTTTGTCAGTTCGTTGAGAAACCTTTCGAGCTTTAATCCAAGGCGCATCAGATAGTTTCACAGGACTCTGTACTCTGTTTTGCATATTGGACGACATCACATAGAGGAGTGATCCTTCCAAGATAGACGGAGTAGCCGTAATTGCAACACCAAGCCGACAATCCCGAGTCATTGAACTCTAGTGAAACCAACCACCTCCAAGGCAGGAGAATACAGGCCATCGAGCGAACGGAAAGCTACAAATCCTCGAGAAGCTTAGAGACATATCAGGAGCAGATTTCTACCAGAGACCCAGGTTATCTGGCGTATACGCCATATAGAATTCTAACAGTCCGGCCAGAATATCCCGAGAAATTGCAGTATGTCGTCGAATTCAAACCTGCGTTCGAGCCAGAACGGCAGCCAGCCAAGGCCCAACGTGCTTTCGACAAACGATGCAAATCTCAATAATATCAACTTCAACTACCCCAATTGGGAAGATCCAAACGAATTCAACTTTCTCTCAGACTCGGCCAGCCTCCCTGCCGAGACTGCAAGCCATGCCACCACGCCATACATGCCATCGGTGATCTCTCCGTCAAATCTCAACACTGCTCCGTCACCTGCAGAATATGCAATGCAGTTGCAGCAGTACCAAAACTTGCTGATGGAGACGCAAACGATGATGAACGCCAAGCAGGGCCAGTCCAAGCCACAGAGCCAGCCACCGGTGAAAGTAGAGGAGCTTAGCAGTGGATTCAGAGCTTCCAGCCCCAGCCTGACCACGCTTGACGTGGCACAACGGGTTGGCTCGGCGTCCCCGGTGGACTTCACCAGGAAAACCGCGATGGAGACGTCTGCGGTGGAGTTTGCCAGGAAGAACGGCTTGGAGCCGGGCGCCGCCGCAGGCATGGTGACGTTCCCGCAGGTAGGCGGGCGGGAGCCACAACAGCTGCGGCCCCAGCAGAAGCAGTCTTCGTTCCAGGTGCCGTACTCATCTCTGCAGACCAATTTTATGAGCCCGTACTTGGGCCCTGGCAGCCTGGTACAACAGCCTGGGGTTCCGCGGGTCAATAACCAGTACCAGCTGCAGCAGTCGCTACAGCGCAACATGGTGTTCGCACCGCAGTACGTTCAGCCGCAACAGCAGAAGCAGAGGCGTGCCACCGGGAAAACCCACCGTAGCGGCGAGCCACCGCAGCCGAGATCTAAGGTACGCCCGTGCGACCACTGCAGGCGGCGTAAGACGAAGTGCGTGATGATCGCGGGACTCAACACCTGCAAGCTATGCCAGGCCAAGGGCTTGAAGTGCACGTTCACCGAGACCAACACGGCGTTGAAGCGTGGGCTGTCGGGCAGCCTAGAAGACTCGAAGCGGCTCAAGCTCGAGGACCCCACGATCCAGCCGCCACCAAACACGCCGATCCGCCAGGTGCACCCGATCAAGGACTACGCCACGATGCCCGGTAACTCGCTCTTGAAGAAAACCTTGAGCCTCCAGTACCCGCGCTCCAGCTTCTACGTGGGCCCCACGTCAATATACGACCCGATATTCCTCGAGCGAATCGCGCTAGACAAGATCGACCAGTTCCAGCTCGACAAGGCCAACTCGATTCGCAAGGTGGCCGACACCGTGCAGTTCACACTACGTGATGACTTCAGCGAGGCCCTCTATGAGAAGTCGGAACGTGATGCAGACACTGTCGAACGTTATGTGGCCCCTCACGGTAAAGCGCTCATTGATCTCTACTTCCGTACAGTGCACCCGTCGTTCCCGATATTACACAAGAAGATCTTCCTCGAGAA
This sequence comes from Allodekkera sacchari, assembly GCA_030565225.1. Classification (NCBI taxonomy): domain Eukaryota; kingdom Fungi; phylum Ascomycota; class Pichiomycetes; order Pichiales; family Pichiaceae; genus Allodekkera; species Allodekkera sacchari. The sequence continues at coordinate 43,147 of JAJMBG010000048.1, forward strand.
GTACGCGCGCACCCACCGGGAGTTCGGCGCGCCGCTCCTCGCCGCTGTCTACTTGCTTGCCATACAGTGGTGGGACTACGACCCAAACTTATCCCAGTACCCCAAGCCCAACGTCTATTCACTCCACCGGTTCGCGCTGCGCGCGTTTGCCGACGTAATACGCCGGCCCAAGTTGAGCGCTGTGCAGGCAGGACTTCTTTTGCTCCAATGCCGAACCCCACGACTGCCGGAGCAGAACTGGTTGTTATGCTCACAGGTGGTGGCTCTAGCAGAGGAGTTGGGACTTGGCCTCGAGTGCGGCAGTTGGCGCTTGCCTAAGTGGGAGCGGGGGCTTCGGCGCCGTCTCGCCTGGTCGGTGTTTGTCCAGGACAAGTGGTCGGCCCTGGTGGAAGGCCGCCCGTCTCACATTTTCCAGGGCACCAACTGGCTGATCCACCCGGTGACTGACGAGGACTTCCCGGACCGCGCCGCAGATGCCGATCCGGTGGGCCCCAACGACGGGTCTGCAGACCTCGAGAACGGCCGAGAGACCTTCAAGCAGCTGGTGGCCTTGAGCCAGATCCTGGGAGAGATCCTCGACACCTTTTTCACCACGTCCGCTATGGTGAACCTCACGGCTATAGACAAGGTGTTGGCGGCAGCAAAGCCGCTCCAGCTGCGGCTACGCAACTGGTACCATTCGCTTCCTAAAGTGTTGCAGATGAGCACCCTCAGCCCCCGCCAATTCAACTCCAACGGTACCTTGCAGTTGGCCTACTTTGCTACCGAGATAACGCTCCACCGCCGCATCATCTCTGCGCTGTACCGGCAGAAGAACCCGCTGCCGCCGCCCGAGCTTGTGCGGGTGTGCCGTAACGCTGCGCGCACCAGGCTCACGGCGTCCATCGAGTTTGCTCGTGACCTCAAGGCCGAGCACATGCAGGCATTTTGGCATTCTTCCGCCGTCAACAACTTTGCTCTGATAGGTGTGTTCTCGGCGCTGCTCTACGTCACATCCAGCACCCCCGATGAGGCTGCTGGCTACCGTGAGCAGTTGTTCGACTACCGCTGGATACTGAAGGTTAACTCGCGCAGCTTCGATATCGCTGCACTAGCCTTGGAGAAGATCGACGGGCTAGCGAAAAACATCCCCGGCTTGTTGAAGGAGTACCACCCAGCCCTCGCGGTGGGTTCTGTGGCGTCCGACTCGCCTGAGGCTACCGGGGACTTTAAGAAGTCCGCCGACAATGGCGCAAAGGACAAAGATGGTAAGGAAGATTCCGCTCCCAAAGCTGCCGCAACTACGAAAGAAAGCACCAAGCCAGGCCAGTCTCCGGCCTCTTCTAAGGTGGCTTCACAGCAGACCCAGCAGACCGCCACTCCTTCATCAAGAGGCTCGAAATCTCCGTTGTCCACGCGGTCTCCCCTGCAGAAGAAAACTGATGGTAGTAGGGGCAGCGCATAGACGACATGGCGGTAGCACGTAGGCGACGTGGACGTGGACGTGACGGCAGCACTCAAAGTTGCTGGCGTAGACATCTGCTGCTAGCTGTCGTGGTATTGCGCCGCTGAGAACAGTGTATTAAAACTCTGACGTTACAGAACGGATAGGAAATAGAATAAATTTATTACTGCACCTTAAATAGTAGTCCGATAAGACTAAGACAGAAGAGGTAACCAAAACGTTAATTGTGCCTCAGAATTGTTGTAGTTAATCGGCTTCCGAGACCATTCAGTGGTCCCCATTACAGCATGGCAATTTTTCTATTTCCTTCCAGAGCATCTAACTATTTGTATTGGTAGCAATAATTAATTATTTAAGGCTAGTTGATCTTGGCGGTTGTCACGGAACGGCCGGTGAGATAAATGACAGTACCATGCAACAGGCCTAAGTCACGTACAAAATGCCGCTGAAAACTTTGTTGGCTGTCTACTATAGGAATTATCAAACTCGACTGCTCTGGATAGAGCTCCTACATTATATTATTGGAGCTTCCGTGAAATGAACGACTCCCGACGATGCTCGGAATACTCCGAATTCATTCTTCTTGACATTGAGACTGCCCCGTCCGTCAATAGCAATCTTTGGCCAGTGTCTATGTTGAACCGGATAGCCTGCCTATCTTGTACATAGTATCTGGATAAATGAATGTAACACTACTGCCGGGCCCACCTATTCTAAGTAATTAGCATTTAAGTATTTTATATATAGTAAAGAGCCAAAGCAGCGCTTACCTGCCTTGTCATACAGCATAGAATACCAAAAATGGTCTGACTCATATAAACCGTAGCATAACCTTTAAAACCGATTTTTGTGCATCTCTCTCTACAGAACTTCGGTATATAATTTCCACTGACGCATTTTACGATTCAAAGCATAAGTAGCAGCAAATAATGCTCTAGTTTGCAGCAAATACTTTTCTAGCTGACAGCCAATGCTTTTCTAGCTGACAGCCAATGCTTTTATAGCCGACAGCAAGCACTTTTCTAGCCGGCAGCAAATACTTTGAGACTGCAGCAAATGCTTTTCTAGCCGGCATCAAACACTTCTCAGATCCTACAACCTTCTCCGCATTACTTTAATAACTTTCCTACCAGTCCTTTACTCTAGTTTCTTTCCCTGGTTCCCATCACTCTTTCTTTTATATTCTGATTCTTGTTCGATCCACTAGTCTCAGCTCTGTTCTCGTCCCTCGATGAAATCAGCTGATACTGATTACCAAATTCCTTCAAATCCTCGGGAACAAGCTTGATGGTGGTGGGATCTCTTCTAAGCATCTTGTTTACTGGAACACGGAATCGATCTGAAAGAATAGAAATAGAAACTCAAGCAATTGAATTGCTTCAACACATGCATTTCTAAGCGCGTTGTGGTGTACAGAAGTGAAAAATTAACGGAGAAGACAGAATCTTTTTTCTGGTGAACCGGAGTCCAACATTAAAAGGAGATCGATTTCTGGATTGTTTTTACTACAATTAGTAAATTAAGCATCTTTTTTCTTGCTTCCAATTCCGTCATTTCGAAGAAAACTGGGGGTCACGTTTACCTGCTAATTGCGTAACCACATAATAAACACATTTCTTCGAGCTAAGTTTTCCTAGCACACTGAACTTGTACACTTGTACTTGCTTTTACCATTCAGTATGTTTTTTATTATTCTCTTTTTTGCCGTTGTAATTGTTGCCATCATTATTGTGCTCCCAATGGTTTCAGGGGTTGCGAAATATGGTGAAAATCCAGAATATATAAAAAAGAAACAACGGCAAGACAGAGAGCAGCTAAGAAAAGCCAAAGAGAGAGAAGCCATTGGTGCAGGTGTAGCCTATATTGCTCCCGATGAGCTAGATGATCCAGACATGTTAGTAGGAGATACAGAGGCTAAAAAGAATGTGATTGAGCGCATTAAAAATACAAAAATCACCAAGTCCGATCTTCCGGTTCACCTCAGATTAGGTAATGAAAATGATCTACGGCAGGAGATTCGGAAAAGAAGACCGGTCAGGACTAATGGAGTCAACGTGAACAATGATCCTAATGAATTTGACTATGACCTTGATGATCTCATCAAGGAGGAGCTGGAAAAAGACAAGGAATCAGAAGGACCAACGGAGACATTTACAGAGGTGTAGATGGGAAGATTGAAGACGACACAGAAGAAGATGATCGTTTGTGCAGGTAATAAAACTTACCATAGTATGTACATTATTCTAAATAAAACCGTGTTTGACCTTTGCAGGCATCGAAAGCACGTTTAAATCGGTGCGTGTATCTACGTAACAAGTTGACTTTGAAGCAGCCAGATTGGGCCAAAAAAAAAGTTCTAAATATTCCAACCGATATGATGATTCATAGTTGGAGACGGTTTAACATTGTCAGAAAACTACGCAAGCAACATACACATTTGAATTGAATTCTATACAAATTTAATTTGAATGTCCAATTAAATAATGGTGTAATCATTGCTGTGCCTTCATAGCTGATGATTTCTACTCTATAGGTTCGCCTGTGCGGCAATAAGCTGGTTCTGCCGTTCTTCTTCCTCTGGAGTTTGCATACCACCAGTTTCGGCCTTCTTTTCTGCACCAGTTCCTGGTTCTTCCTCCGCCTTTTCTCTCCAAGTCTTTCCCTCTGCTTCTGCATCATCTAAATCTTCTGTTTCAACAGTAGATGAAAGAGAGGCAGTCTCTGAAGACTCTGAAGACTCGGATAATGGCATCTCATCCTTTGGATCGTTACGACTTGACAATTCATAGAAGAGCATAAAGGTGCCTTGTGAGCTCAGAACCTCCGACTGCGACGATAGTCTGACGATCTCGTCACTAATTCTCCACCAGCTCTGTCTGCATCTTCTGTAAGCAATATAGTGACCGTAGTTGTGTGTTCCAAAATGAGAAATCACTGATTTCAACGAGTACGTCAGCTCAGGGCGGTATACAGACCTGGCCTGACCTGACACATTGCCACAATCTCCTTCGGTTGTTTCGTCGGACACCTTTTCTTCCTTCTTTTCGTCTTTCTTACTGCGCTCTCTTTCTTCATCCTGTTTCCTGAACTTTAATCTGGCATCCATATTAATGTCGTCAATATCGGCAACGTAATCACTTAGATTAAGTTTCTCCGGAAATACCAACTGCGCATTGTTCTTTCTAACGGTATAAGTCCTGGGATCAAAGACTGATCTATTAACATGTATGCATAGAAGAGCAGGTGGCCTTGCAAAATAGCTTTGTTTGGTCTTTGTGGATTTTTGAACCATGTTTTTTGTGTGCAATCTGTCATACACTTTATCATGAATTATTGGCTTGGAAAGTTCTTCTTCCACTTCTTCAACTCTTTTTCTCGTCAATTCGACCAGTTTCTCCATTTTTTTATCCTCTTTGTGCTGACTATACTTAATGATGTTCTTTTCAAGCAATTCTTTGACGCTTTCTAGTCCGCATCGGTTGCACTCAACTCCATCAATGATTTCCTGACTGATCCAGTCATCAAGAAGCTCCTGGAGTTTGTACTGGGATTTATGTGTGGCTGGAAAGTTGAGGTCGACACCGGATATGATAGAGTACCGAATTCCTCCCATTTCACCACACTTTATGCAGCCGATTCGCTCACACTGGAGACCGTCTACAGGGGTAATTAGCTTCAGGGGATACACCTTATTTAGCACATCTGGATAGGAAGGGTCAATCTGTGAGGCTGGGATGTATATATCACCGAGCTGACCAAGATTTTGAAGCCCCATATTCATTCCCTGCTTGTAGTCTACAAACTTGGACTGGATGGGTTCGGATTTTTCTTTGGCAATTCCAGATCTATCTTTATACTCCTTTTCCACCTGTTTCATCACACTCTGATAAAACTCTTGAGCATCTTCCTGGTTGTACCCCAAGAACAGGTGTTTGTTGGGGCCGTCCTTCATAACTTTGAGAAGGTTTTTGGTTTTGAAGGTGTGAGTTTTCCGGCCATACTTGGTGTTTAACTGCTTTAAAAGAGAGAGAAGGGCCTTTGAAAAGGGGCATGAAGCGTTGACGGTATCCTTAAGGTTCTCCTTGTTAGCATCACCGATGTAGGTATCCAAGAACGTTAGGATCTCGTTGGAAGAAGCCAAGCTCTGGATCACAGAGTTCATGAAGCATGTGTTTCCGTCATTGTACAAGCCACCAGGGTACCCGCCAAGCCGGATTGCCCGCTTCATCTCGGGAGAGTTTTCAAACAGGTTGGCAGAAGACGATGACGACGACGAGTTGTAGAAGCTCAACATGGAGCTGCTCTTGTTCAAGGCATTGGAAAACTTTTCACCAAAGCCAGTCATCATGCTCTTGATGTATCGAAGTGTACGGTTGCCAAGAAGCCTATCTGTGGTATATCCAAGTAGTACGACGGTTGCTAAACCTGCAAGAAGAGATCTCCAGAAGGAAGCACTGTCTATTGTGGGAAAAGAAAACAGTTTGAACGGTATGGCAAACAAAGTGTTGTTAGAGCTATCGATTATTTCACTAGAACTAAGATTGGTGCCCTGCGGCGTTTGTAGACAATATGCAATGGAAATTGGTAGAAGTAATATGGATTCAATAATCAATTGAAGCATCAAGACCTGAAGTAGTCCATACAGCAACAGCCGATGAAAACAGCGGAGAAGAGAAGAGCATGAATTAATTTATTTTTCATGAGCAGAGAGGCGGACTAAGGCGGTGTTCGTGAAAAGATGATGCAGGAGAAATGGTGGTGTAGGAACGGGAGTAAAAGTGTAATATCTGTACTAGCTGTAGTGGTTGTAGTGGCTGTAGTGGCTGTAGTGGCTGTAGTGGTTGTAGTAGTTGCAGAATAGTTGTGGTAGTGCTACTAGTAATGCCAGTATAATTATGACAGTAAGGGGTCTCTCTAGTCCTAGCTGTACGGTAGTTCTGGAGAAGTAGCACCGCTGTGCAAGTGCTTGCGCCAGTGGCAGCCACAGAATTAATAATATTACAACGGTACTTCTGGCCTACACTATAGACTTGATACAGGCATGCCTTTCAAGAAATCTCCTCCAAGCGCAAGACCTGTAACGTACACTGTCACTAAAAATATGGAAGCTTCGACGTGTGGATTGTGGCCATCTCTACATTCACTCACTTACAGCGGCTAGTTGACATCGCCTCATGACTTTGGTTGATTATTCATTACATGACTGTCCAGATTTTCTTGCCTAATATTACACGCACCATCTTTTGCGTCCGTTTCCACCTTCTCAAGCCTTCGAAGCCTTCTGAGCGTTCTGCATCGCAGCAGCAACGGGATCGAATCCGGCGTCTGTCACGTTCTGCTCAAGCTTTTCCTGCTCAATCTCTTCCAGCAACGGTCGTATACATTCCTTTCCAGATTCAGTCTGGAAGTGACGCCTTAATGCATCGGTTCTTGCAAATCTTTTACCGCAGCCCCATATAGAACCGTCAGCGAGTGTACCTCGACATTGATATCTTCTTTCCCCTGTGTGTAGGTCCTCATGTCGCTTTCTGTCATGCTGTCTGGCAAATGCCTTACCGCATATGGAGCATAGATAGGGTTTTTCGTTGGTATGGGTTCGAAGATGCGACTTGAGATTGTACGGCCTCGTGAACTTCTTATCACATATTTGGCATGCGTATATTGCAGGGCTCTTGGTTCCTTTCTTGTTGGATGCAGAGGAGGATGCTATATTGCTGAGCTTCTCCTTCGACAGTTTATAGGTTACCTTTCCATTTTCGTCTACAGTTTCCACGTAATCAGTCTCCTTGCGATGCCTGGATCTAGACCTGGACCTTGAGCTCGATCTTGAAGACGACCGGCTTGCAGCATCTGAAAGTCGCCGCTGACGGCCCATGCGCATTGTCTCATGGACAGATTCCTGTGGCAACGAGAGATATGAGTATGAAGAGCTGAGCTGCTCCTTGGACACTATCTTTTCGGGAGCTGGAGAGGTGACACCAGAGGTGTCCTCAACCTTAATCTCTGGATTTCCACGTGCTCGACTAGGCGAACGTGATGATGGCTGAGACGAAGACCGAGAAAATAGAGACGGCGTCTTGGCTGCCAACTTCTCCGGGTTATCAACTATTCCAGTTGCTGACGTTCCGTAATTGGCACTCTGCTGCTGTTGTTCAAGATTGTGCTCGGTTAAGAGGCCAGGAGATGCTGCACCCGGTCCAGTTGCATCTAGAGAAAGATGCTGCACAGTCTCATAGAACAGAGAATTGCTGAGATCGCTGCTAGCAGTAGGCGCGTTGAAACTGGACGATTGATTGTCGTCTTCGTCCTCAAAGACGGACTCCGCGGCGGAGAAGTAGGGAGACGTAGAATTCGATAAGTCTGAGTACACAGGAGACACGCTTCGTGGTTGAGTAAACTGGTCTCCGGCAAACGGATCCAAGAGATACGAGTTTTGGGGCACGAAAGAGCGCCCGGACGAGATGGGGTCAGGCTGTGAGAACGGATTGGAGTTGTTCTCATGCACTTCGATGATCGGCATCGAGAGAGTAAACGGCGACTGCGACAGGCTGGAGCCGTCCTGCGGACGGTGTGGACGAGAAGGCTCGGGAGAAATTAACGGCAGAGCAAGCGAGTTTGGCGAAGAGGCGTTAGGCAGCTGGAGCCGCTGGGCAGCTGAGCCCGTACTAATCTTGTTTATCTGGTTGTCTGGGTTGATCTGCGAGCCGGTAAAGTCTGCATCATTGGAAGCAAGCCTGCCCTGGGCTCTCTGAGAGTAACTGTTCATGTCGCCTGTCAGACCTATGATGTCGTTGGACGACGAATCTTGGGTCGCAAGCATCTGGTTCGATATGCTGCGTGTAATTTCGTCCGCAAGCTGCCTGTCTAGCTCATCCAGGTGCAACTGCCGGGATTCGACGCCGTCGTCATACTGCTTTGAAGCATTGTGGTCGCTGTCTTTGTTGTCGTTGATGTTGTGACCGTCTCGGTCGCTGTTGCTGCTGTGAGCGCCGGCGCCGGCTGCTCTTGTGTCGCCTCCTGCTAGCTGACGGGTGAACTCGTCGATGTCGTTCTGAGGAAAGTCAAACAAGTCGGAATAGTCTTCGTTGACAGTTGGCTGGTCAACATAGCTGTACTGGTCAGCAGAGTGCCTATTCTTGGAAGATTCGGTCATTTTGACACAAAATAAGGGCACTCGAGTGTGACGGAGTAACTGGAAAAGACAGAAGCCCTAAGGTATAAGTGGTATAACGGAATAAAAGGATATAAAAAAAGAAAAAGAAAAAAAAACTTGTTAAGGTGAAAAGCTATCTTGAGGCGCTGTTGCTAAATTAGAAATAAAGGAAGGAAAAAAAAAAAAAAAAAAAAAAAAAAAGACGTTGAGACGTTCGCACCATGTATTGTGGCTCGCGAAGAAAAACTTAGAGTGGTGCGGCCACATGGACAATATGTGCAAGAGTCAATGGCCGAATCGGGAGTTGCAGACAGAAAAATCTACGCAAGTTGTCACCGGCTGTGTTGCTAAGCCCCGAAGGTGTAGCAGTTCGGTGACCGTGAGATGCCGAAATTCTATTTTTATCACCTGTTGGGGTAGACAAACCCTCGGAGGCCTAGAAGGGGTAGGGTTGCAAAAGCGTTGAGCAGCGTGGTAGAGAGGATGATTTGGAGTGCGTAGAATGTGGAAGGTGCATAGAGTGTAGAAGGTGCATAGAGTGTAGAAGGTGCACATAGTGTAGAGGGTGCACATAGTGTAGAAGGTGCATGGAGTGTGATTGCACAGAGTGCCGAGTGGGGTAGTGCATGGTGCAGTATTGTTGCAGTGGATTGAGGTTCCCAGGTAGAATTTAGTGGGAGACGCAATTCAATACAGTAGAACATAGCAGGTTTAGCGGCAGTGTTGTGGGGCACCAGGTAGCAGCATGGAGTGTGGATTCTGAAGCGTCTGGGAGCACCCAACACGGAGCATCCGACACAGCGCACGCTGCAAGACCCTGCTCTTCTGCTTCAACTCATCCATCACACAGCTTATTCCGACCCTCTGCTCGGACCTTGAAGTCTAGAAGCACAAGTTTACTTTCTTCCCACACAGATCAAGAAATCCCATGCACCGCAGGTGACGAAAGTGGACGATAGCCTTGGTGTGTTGGGTGTTTCGAGATTATGCAATGGGGCTTGACAGCTAAGAGAGTGTGTGAGACGTGCATGACTGCAGAGGGCTTAATAGCCAGCAGCTATTATCAGTTCTGTAGGTATAATGAGCTTAGGCTCTTACCATTTTGATCTACGACAAGGTAGGCAGTCGACCTCCACGGTAGGGGCTGCCACAATGTACCGCATCTCCTGCTCCATGGTCACCACCACTTCCGGCTTTCCCGTGATATAAGTGCCAGTCCAATTTCGGTCAGCCACCCCACTGAGTGTCGCCAGTAGATAAGAGCACAGTGCATGTAGGACCATCGAGTTTTCTATTTTCACGTGAAAGAGTCTAGCCGCATTCACTCTAGATACGTCGCCGAAACTGATCTCTGCTTTCACTTGTTAGACATACGGCCGCTCCTTGGCACAAATGCATGCAATTTCCGAACATTTGAGGTGTGGGGTGTTACTCCCACATGAGCATGCTTGGCACGGCAGGCGGGTACTGCACAGTTGCATGCAGACATAAAGGTGTTTTTTTTAGAAATCATCTTGGTCACCGCAACCTGAAACTTGGGTAACCTTCTAAACAAATTCAGCCTTTAGATAGTGAAGAACTGTCATTAAATAACATTAAATGTCTTTGCCTGGATTTTATTGTCTGTTCTCAGTATAGTTCCAGATGCCACTTAATAATGACCTTAAGTTTGGTCCTTTTTTTTTTTTTTCCTCTCATATGATCTTATTTGACATAATATAATTATATATCCTTATTACTATCACTATTTAATGTACTTTTTCGGAAATGCAATTTGTAAGCTACCGGAATGACCCCCCGTAATGATTTTAACCGTTACTGATATTTCCTGGCACTGCAAACTCTGCAGTATTAATCTTTACCCTCTCCCTTCCGGTAGGTGAGTACTATCTGTGTGATGGCTACAACAGTTCGATCATGACCTGTGATTCCGAGAAGATTAAAAAGCTTTATTTCTCTAAATAGCCTTTCACCTACTTCAATAAACTTGCTTGCATCAGAATGCACTGCCGAACTCTATCGGGCTAGACCCTGGCACATGTTCCTACTCTTTCGAAAGTACCGTACGCATGACTACGATATGTAATCTCCTTCGAACTATCTTATTATATACACGGTTAGCTGACTAATTAACACCTACAGCCTTTGGAAGCTCCTTGAGGGTTCCTTCTCCCACCATAACCTTGCCCATAGACAAATGGATGTTGTTTACCTTAAGCTGTGCATTGCCATTTAAGCTGTTGGCCACCACCTCTGCATTCAATCTTAACTGCTCAGTCTTGTACTTTCTTTGGGAATCATATTTCACCTCAGGACGCTTTCCTTTGACAGTTGTGGCAACTACTGCTTCGACTTCCTGCTCTGGAATGTTTTCCAAGGTCACCAACCGCGAGAGAGGTCTTGCCAAAGTAGATGGGAGCAATGGATTGCTGAATGGATAGAGCTGAACATTGTAGGGCAAAACAGGCTGCGTGGTGACAATGTCATCCAGTTTGAATCCCCTTTTAGCATAGATCTGGTCCAGAGCTCTAAGCACTCTGTTCTTCGTGTTGAATGGAATCTTGTTCTTCTTGAGTTCCAACTCGGCAATGTTTGGCTCTTCGAGACTGTACACTATCTGTGAGCTTGGTTTTGGTATTCCGAACATGCTGTCGACATGCGAAATGAGATCGAAGCCATGCCTGATAGCCTCCATAGGTATGACAGAGGGCTCCTTCTTCGGATTCACCTTTCGGTTGATGTATGCAAGGTGGGCCTGCTGGTCAAAAATCTCATTCCGTTTGTCGCCAAGCTCCTGCAACTTCAAAAAGATCTGACTGGCGATCTTCTCGTTCTGCTCCTTGTCCACCGTCGTCTCCTGCTGGCTTTGGGTCAATGCCTTTGTCAAACGCTGTCCCACACGCTCAAACTTTTCGTTTATCATCTTTCTTCTGTTCTCCACGTTCATCGACGACTTATTGGAGTGCTCGGACCGGCTTCCTGGCTCCCGGGAACCGATCCTCCGGTTACCTCTGCCCTCTGAGGATCTTGCAAACCGAGATCTTCTCCTCGATATCGTATCTTTCTTCTCCTGATCCCGGCTTCTCCGGCCATTGTTGTTCCTGTTATTGTTGTTGCTATTGTTGCGCCTGTTGTTTGGCCTGTTGTTTGGCCTGTTGTAACTTGCCTTCTTCTCCACATTTTCCTTTCCTCCACCGACTTTAGCTTCGCTGGCAGCACTTTTCTTCTTCAAAGCATCTTCCTCTGCTGCCCTCGTAATGTCCGTCAACTTCGACATCAACTTCCGGAGCTCTGCTCCGCCATCCGATTGAGATGCATATCCACGCACTCCTCTGGCAAACTGCCGGGTAAATCTCGTGCTAATCATCTTGCCGGAGGATGAAGAATGTATGCATATCCACCGGCGAGTCGAGCGAGACTCTTCAACACCTCGAGAAAATTTTTGCAGCTTACGTAAGCTTCCTGACAAAGGCTCCTGGTAGAAAAGGAGAGGTGCAGTGGCCGTTGAGTGACCAAGGGTATAGTAATGGAGAAAGATTTCTGCCATTCAGACAAAGTATCGAGGTACAAATAACTCTTTATAATGTCGTCTGTCTTTTGTTGAAGAGCAAATGCCTGCCTGTAGTGTTATCAAACGGTTGTCATCTGCTTCCCGGCGTGGGTGCTTACTATTATGGCCAGCTCCGCTGTAGTGCATTTCCAGGTGTGATACCTGTAGCAATCTATTCTCTGGATCCTTGCTAATATCATCTAGAGTGTTGGTAACTCTAAAAATTTCTGGTCTTGTAACCGGTTATCGATTATCTCTTGGCGTGACGGTTATAGTTAAAGCTATCACAGTTCTTCGAAAACTGGTCACAGCCTACCGCTGTCTACCTAACTAACTAATCTGCTGCTTCTACTACATATTCTTCTTACGATGTTCCTCATTTTTCCCCAAATTTACCGATAATCACTGCGAAGTATTTATTTTATGCGTATAAATCCCCTGCCGCTCATCGCTCTCGATTTAAAATGCTTCTATGACTGATGCATATGCAGTCCTTAGATATCCTCAGTTTTCCATTATCATCGTGATACATTCCAGGGCTTTCTGATCCCCATCCCAGTGGTGATGGTCCCCATGTCGGGATGAAGCATATCTCGTCAAAGTTGCACTGGCGGGTGCATCGGTAAAAAATAGCCCAGTTGAGATGCCGTAGAAGCTGCTGAATATGCTTCTCTACCTGGTGGATCCTACTTGAATATTCCATCGAATCGGATGGTTCCACGTATACTTGAAGCAAGGATTTTCCTAGTTCAAACGATTCATTCATGACGTCAACGATCGCTTGCTGGATGACAGTAATCGAGTTAAAGATGACAAATTCGTTCTTGCTACGTATCTCTTGGTACGGATGGACGTAGTCCCAGACTGCCATCAAACGTGAATCACTGGAAAGGGAATATGAGGGTTCACTGAGGTAGCGACGAATGAAATTGAACGTATAAGCAGTGAGATTCTGCCCTAAAATACCTGTATCCTGGTGCTGGTCGAATAATGAGAAACTAGAATTGAGGTTTGCAAGAATGGGAGCAAACTTTTCGACTATGCGATCCGTTACTTGTCTCCAGTCAGTGGACTTTTGAGGCTCCGCAGGTGTTGTAAGAGCTGATTCAAGCTCGCCGATTAGTTGGGTTTTCAAGTCTAGCGAGATATTGTAGATCCGTCTGGTGTAGGGATCAGGGTCAATGTAGGTCCGGTTTAGAGGTGTCACAAACTTTGAATAGTCGATTAATATTCTTGGTTCACCGTTGTACACTCTCGCTCCCGATTGATACTGCTCAAATCCAGACATGGCTTCCAGCTCGTCGATTATGGAACTGCGTTTGCGGCTGAGTGAAGACGAGACCGTGGAAGATCTGGTAACCCGTGGTTCAGTATCAGGCATCCTTTTCAAAATGGAATTTCCTTTGTCGTAGTTATCTTCCTTGTTATGTCCGTCATCTTCATCTTCATCTTCATTATCGTCTTCGGCATACTTGTCTCCCTGTTGCTTATGGCGCTCATACTTTCCTAAAGCAGTTCCGCCAGAATCATCTTCCGGAGGAAATCCAAGAGTGTTGGTAACATTGGTCAAGGTGACATTCGACACGAGTTCTAGCTTGTCAAAGAAGTCGCAGATCACCACTTCGAACCCGATTTCAAGCCGGATGTAGCCATCTAAGCCGCCATGCTGCTTACCCCAGGCGCAGATCCGATCCGCTGCGCTCCGTTCATCAAACTCATCATAGTCTTCCATCTGAGAAAGTACAAACTGTGTGTCCATTTCGCCTGTACTACTTTTGGCTGCAGATGCTCCTCCGAGATATATGAGCCGGTCAAGCGGTCTAGCTACCCTGAATGTGAGAAGACTAGGAGACCCGCCAAAGCCTGGTGGTCCACCGGGGCCGCCTGGTAGGCCGCGGTGTGCTCCGTGAGGTCCTCCGTGAGGTCCCCAGTGGGGAAAATGTGGTTTACCAGGACCACCTGGTGCCCCATGCCCCCGTGGACCTCCTGGTCCTTTGTGGTGACGACCTGGTCCTCCTGGTCCCCTGTGTCCAGGACGACTAAAGTGAGCAAAGTTATAGCTGAATTCGTAATCCATCGCTGTCCACTCAAAGCTGGTAGGAATTTCTCCTCCATTATGCGTGGAATGGTATAAGAGTGTTCCTACCGGGATGTACGCCGGAAAGAAGCTCACACTGATGGGATTAAGATCTGCATTCTTCTGTTTAAGAGCATTGTTGACCTCGTTGAAGATTGCAGAAGCATTGGTAAAGTCCAATGGCTGCAAAAGCTTTTCATAATTGTTTTTGCCAATGTGCGGAAACGATGTGCCCCCAAACCTGAACTCCCTCGTTCTTTTGATTATCCTAAATGATGGTGTCCAGATAAGCAATAGCATGCATAGAAATGCAGCTAGTATGCCATAGAAGATTGATTTCTTCAACATTACTCAGCAACTGAAAGGAAGAACATGTTGTCTCTGTGAGTGAAGTAGGGCTCAAATGCCGGAAGCGAACGTGCAGCGGAGGAGAAAAAAAAAAAAAAAAAAAAATAAAAAAAGATGCAGGACAGAAAGCGGATTTTTTGTCGCCGGCAACTGATGGTGGAAGAATTTCCTCATTGGGATGGCAAGTAGGTGAGATAGATGCCGAAGGTCCGAAACTACGGCGATGAGTGTCATAAGTAGCAACAGAGCATGACGCCATTTCTAAGCCTGGATTCTAGATGCTCCTGAAAGTAGTAACTTGAATTCTGATGATTCCAGACATAATGAAGAGTCCTCTTTTCAATAAAATTCTGATGTGTTAGAATAGGTGGACGTGCGATGCGGGAAATGATCTTCTATGCTCTAAGATTATTCAACACAGGGACTGGTGACTGTAAGATGATAATTTTTTGACCTACAATATACGATAGCTCTACCGATATATCCCATTTCCACTGCTATTTCAGATTTTGATTCAGGCACGCTTTATTCATTATTTAAGTATTCCCCGATTATTTTTGTGTTTTGTACAGATATGCTACCCAACTTGTATCCCTCTAATGATATATGTAGGAAAAAGTTAAACTTAATACGGAGGAACAATTGGCTGCATTTGAGGTACAACAGAAGAAGATATGATGGATGGTTGGGCTTCTGAAGTTGGTACTAAGTCTTCAAACAGTCACAACTTGCACATATGAAAAAGTGTCTTTATTAAGAACCAGTCTTTAGTATACTTAATTCTTCCTCTTTCCTTCACGTGGAAAGCATAAATCGAATACCCTATACATTATTTTCACGGCTTTCAAAGTTCAAGTAGCCGATTTTGTTCTTTTTGCTCTCGGATTGTTTTTTCTGGAAGAAAAGCTTACCTTATTCTTGCTATTCATAGTGAAAGAGAAAACGTTTGGTCAAATATTCCATAACCTGGGCTCTTTATAATGTTTTCCAGATGGGTGAAACTTGAAGAAACTACCAGCAAGGATAGTATGACAATTTCCAGATAAATTAGCTCAAAATGAAACTGCTGCAGTCAGATTTTGTGTAATTTGCATTAATAATCTACTACTAAATATTGCATGGTGCGCTAACAATTTTCAGCATAAAAAGTTTAGTTGTATCTCTTGGAACTTGATTTTCTTAATTATTATTTTGATGTTACAAACTTTACTGAATCCTTATATACGGATAGCCGCTGTGGTGTTTGTTCATTGTACTTATGTTTTTTTTCTTATTTATTCAGTTAGTTCCATTATTTTTGCTTGTTATCAAGAATTGATCGACTATCACTGCCTTGAGAGGTCGAAGTATAAATCTCCTTGTATATCTTGCCCTTGGATAGGCTTTAATAAGGGTTACATTTCCCACATTTTTCCAGCTGTCAAACAATAAGTGTCGAACGACTGTGAGACATGACACCTTGGCCAATGAACAAAAAGTAAGAGGCCCTGTCCAACAAACCATGTGAATTACGAGGTATTGCCTAATCGTATAACAGCAATGAAAATGATAATTGAAGAGATCATTATCCCCAACAGATATTTACTTGAACACACCATTTTAGGTGACAGTTCAATAGCGCATATTACTTAAAATGTTGGAGTATCAGACTGTCAGGTCATATTGACCCTAGCATGGATCCAAAGTTTGACAAATGATGAACTACCATTCATTTAATTCGGGGTCATGTTATGATAAGCGTAATAAGTCTAATGTGGTGACGCTGATGTTGTTGTACACACCTGAGCCCTATGCTGTCGCTAGAGTTTCATATTTTACACCAATCCCCAAACTTTCATAACCGGGCAGTCCAAATCATAGTTTTTCACCTTTAATCATGTTCTTTTACTAACTTCTACATCTCGCTGTCTTTCCTTCAGCATTAGGTAATACCACGCTTACAATTCACAACATTCAGCATGTCGCGCTTTATTCAAACTTTCACATTGAGCACTATCTTATTTTTTGCACAAAGTAACAGAACGATTCCCGTGATGGTAGAAGGGGAAGATTGGACATTCACTATACAAGATCCAGAGTGGTACTATCTCCAGGTCAAATTGTAAGTATATGCGACGCACAATGGTGCTGCAACATGTTGACTAACACTGCCAGGGTTATCAATGGATTTGAAGAGAAATCGAAGATTGACTACACCACATGGAAGCTGCTCATACTCAAAGCGTTGAAGGAATTTCGGGGTATACTTGGTGAGGCCATTAATTTTGACATTCTAGCTGTCACAGAAGATTCGGCAGCCATTTTACGGGTTCCTACATCAGATGCTTTTGACTTCATAAACTGCCTAGTATCGAGTGTGATCGACGTTTCTGGCGAAAATGTGACACCATCGTCGGCCGACAAGGCGCAGCTTGCATCGATAGGGATAGTTAGACGCAGCCAGTATCTGGTTGGCATTACAGGACCCGACAGATTTGGCTGGTGGAAGAAAGACCAGAAGCTTATATAATGGACTACCCATGACTCCGACACCGAGACCACCATTGGGAGCGTTGTAGGCTTGATCCGGATAAGCTGACCAATGCATGGGCTGTACCGGTCCTTCGATGCACACACCCTCATGGGCTGGATAACCTCTGGATAACCTTTCCTTCTCTCATCAATGCAGTAGCCCGGACTACCGTTTATAGACACATATACACTATTAGCTAACGGTGTGTACGCTCATTGCCACACACACATAACCACACCACTGTAGACAACTTCTGCTCTCTTTCTGAACCGTCGTTTCCATGTAGCCTGTCCTGTCCCGTGTCCTGTCCGTTCGTATATTCATCTGATCATCGTTCTGCACTCGTCTGATCTAGCTTACCCAATCCATGAGGTAACCGCTCCGCGACGATGCGCCGCAGCAGATGCGCAGTGTTGGCCAACTACTCCTCAACCAATAGTGAAATATCTCCTAGCATTTGCAGTAGAACCGACCATTGAGCCTTGGACATTGTTGCACCAAGTCACTTTAGTTTGTCCGTGCACACTGTGGGGAGTATTTTTGAGCATCCTTGCGTAAGCAGCTGACTTAATTGCCCGTAGAAGAAATACAGAAGCCACCTTTTGGAAACCTACAGAGCAACCCAGTGACATTGCTGTTCAAATCCGGAAATCTACCGGCGTACAAGAGTCAAACAGTTTCACAAACTGGAAAGCCGCTGGCAGCTGAATCAATCGAAATCCGAGATTCTGCTATAGCTGTCCAATCACATCACAGCTACAACTAAAGTCTTCTTACGAGTTCACAGCACTGCAATTTGACGCCATCATTAACCAGCTAACCTCGATGTCGATACTGAGTCTTGTGCTTCTCCTGCTGTCGTTCTTCAGCCTGATTCAGGCGGAAGACTGGTCACCAAAGATATCGAAACAGACGTTCAAAGGTATCTCCAATATTCTTTACTTCGATGACTCGTCTGTGATCATTTTACGGGACGCAGACAAAGTATTCCAGTCGGATAATAACGGCGAGACTTGGAAAGCACTTGATTTCATTGGATCACGTCCAGTTAGGATCCAGCAGATGGATTACGACAATAAGATAGGGTTTATCTTCACCAACAGCAAGACACAGTACTACACCAAGAACCAGGGAAAATCCTGGGAGAAATTCGAGTTGCCATATGACAACATTCTTGCTGCCGAAGCACAGATGAATTATGTCAATCACGACTATTTCCTTCTGTACTTCTCGAAATGCGACACCCATGAACAAAACACTGACTGTACAGACGAATGGTACTTTTCGAAGGACGGATTGAAAACCGCTCCGGAACCAGTTGAGATTGACGGACTTTCCGAATGCACCTTTTCCAGGACCAACAAGAACTTCAAAGAAGGGGATGAGAATTTGATTGTGTGTATCAAGAAGGAAACTGATGCCTTTGGCATTGTCTCATCTAGTAAGCTTATTGCTACTAAAAACTTCTTCGAAAAGATATTGATGCCCCAAAATGGAGCATTAGACGATGCTCATGTTCTTGGTCTTAGGGTCACCGAGTCTTTTATGGTAGCCACCGTTAAAGTCGACCGCTACTCCAAGAACAGTCTTATTGATTTCTACGTCTCCAAGGACGGTACAACCTTCAGAAAGGCCCATTTTGAGCGCCAAATAAAAAATTGGATGTTCTCTCTTCTTCCGTCTTCTCCACACTCCTTGCATGTGGCAATATTTGGTTCTTCAAGCTCCAAGGATGAAGTTCCCTCTACAGACTTTTACCAATCCGATTCAAGAGGCTTGTACTTTAGAAAGGTCGTTGGAGACGTCTTGTCCACAATGTATGGAATGAGCGTCATCACCAAAGTCCAAGGGATTGATGGTGTCTGGATAGCAGGCCATAACGTGGGTTTCGATAAGACGAATAGGAAGTCATTGTCCAAGTCTCAAATCACCATCGATGATGGAAAGACTTGGTCATATCTCAAATCTCTTAACGAAGACTGCTCCAATGACGAGGAATGTTCCATTAACTTAATTTGGATGACTGAAAGAAGTGGAACGGGGGAAACGATTACTGGCCCCACACCTGGCATTCTTGTCGGTATCGGAGGAACAGGAAAGTATATACCTGAGAATTTGGATGAAATGAGTACATATATATCGAGAGATGGTGGAATTTCCTGGAAAAAAGTCTTCGACTATCCCGTGGTATTTGCATTCGGTGACCTTGGAAACATCATCGTTGCCGTTTCTGTCAATCTTAAGAGTCTTTTCACAGGAGATACCAATAGTGTTGCCAAATCATTTATGTTTTCCTTGGACCAGGGAGATACATGGAAAGAGGTAAAATTGGATACCCCTATAGTTCCATTGTTGTTGATAACTACTAAAGATGGTACTTCTCAACAGATATTGATCATTGCAATAGATATCAAGACAGGCAAATCTATTGTTTATGCCATTGACTTCTCCGGAGCTTTTGAAAGAGTATGTGACAAAGAGGACATGGAAGAATGGTATGCACGTCAACCTTCCGGTGAAGAAAAGGCTGTTTGCGTTTTCGGTCATCGTGAGAAGTATATGAGAAGAAAGAAGGATGCAAAATGTTTCATCAATCAGTTATATGAAGATCTCACAGTTGAAGAAGAACCTTGCGAATGTACTATCAACGATTCGGAATGTGAATTCGGATTTTCTATGAATGATGATGGAGAATGTGAACCACAATATCTTTTGATTACTAGTGAATACTGCCAGGGAAAGAACAGCAAGAAGAACATAAAATTATCTTCTAGGCGTATGGTTCCCGAAAATCCTTGCAAAAAGGGTTACAAACCTCCTAAGAATGATGTTAATATCGACTGCCAAAAGTCCAATAAGATGTCGCAACAAGATCGGATAAAAACTCATGTTAACGACTTTGACGAGACAGTGATCTTCTATGTATATTTGGAACTTGATGATAGCAAAGATTCAATTCCAGACGAGACAATCATTGTGGTTACTGAAACGAATAAAATTCACATCTCTTATGATGGAGGCGAAACATTCTCCACACCCGAGATTCTCAAAGATATTGGAAAGATTGTCTCTGTTTACACAAATCCTTACTTTAAGAACGATGTATACATTGTTACCGAGTTGGGAGATGTGTATTACTCGAAAGACCGTGCAAACAGTTTTGATGTATTCAGTTCTCCATATCCTTCGGAGGGCGAGTCCAGGTTTGAGCTTTCATTCAACAAGCGGAACAGCACAAAATTCATTTTGTTCGCAGAAACAGACTGTGATAAATTCAACGATTGCAAGTTGAGGGCTGCCATTACCGAAGATAATGGGCATAGCTTCCTTCATTTATTGGACGACAGTGCAAGGTGCCAATTTGCTGACTCAGTGTTCAACGCTGAAAGTTATGACTTCAACGAAAATTTAATACTTTGTGACCAAAAGGTTCCTTCACAATCGTATTATAGATTAGTCGCCAGTGATGACTACTTCAATACAAACCCAGATGTTATAGTTGACAAAATTATAGGGTCAACAGCCAGTGGTGAATTTTTTATCACTGCCCGCTTAAATGATGATAACTCATTGACAGCTCTAGTTTCAGTTGATGGAGATCACTTCGCTGAAGCCAAATTTCCTCATGACATTGCAGTTACCAAGCAGACAGCTTACACCATTTTGGATGTGAATTCCAAGCAACTGTTTATGCATGTGACTACTAATTTTGCCACAGGTGAAGAGTATGGAGCCTTGTTGAAAGGTAACTACAATGGAACATTGTTTGTTACTTCCATACGTCATGTCAACAGAAACCAATATGCATTTGTTGATTATGAAAGTATCCAGGGCTTGGAGGGTATCTCCTTGTTAAATATCGTTATTAATACTAAAGAAGTCGAGGACAAGCATACCGATAAAAAATTGAGAACAATGATTACACACAACGATGGAGCCAACTGGAGTCCTCTTGAACCTCCAAAAGTTGACTCACAGGGAAAGAAATTCAAGACATGCAAGCAATGTTCTTTGAATTTACATTCATATACAGAAAGATCAGATCCCGCTAGAGACACTTTCTCTTCAGGTTCTGCACTTGGAATGATGTTTGCTCTCGGCAACGTCGGCGAATATCTACTTCCGCTTTACCACGATGATACTGGCTTATTCTTTTCCAGAGATGCAGGCATAACTTGGAAAGAGATCAAGAAAGGTCAATATATGTGGGAATTCGGAGATCAGGGTACAGTTTTGGTGATTGTGAAATTGGGCAAGAAAACAAATAAAGTCACGTTTTCTACGGACGAAGGTGAAAACTGGGATGACTACAAGTTTTCTGAAGAAGAATACTTTGTTTCAGATATATCCACTGTTCCATCAGATACTTCTCGTGTGTTCATGCTTATGGTTAAAGATGATGACGGTGGAGACAAGCTTTTTACCCTAGATTTTTCTGACATCTATGACAGGCAATGTGTTCTAGACCTTGATGTTTCGAAGAAAGGGGATTTTGAGTATTGGTCACCTAAGCATCCTCACCAGTCTGACAACTGTTTGTTCGGCCACGAATCCTACTATTTGAAAAGAAGAAGAGATGTTACCGATTGTTTTATCGGTGCTGCTCCTCTTTACAAAGGATATAAAAGTCTTCGGAATTGTACATGTACTAGAGATGACTTTGAGTGCGATTACAATTTTGAAATGGCCTCTGATGGAACGTGCAAATTGGTCAAGGGACTTACAAAGTTAGACAACTCCGAAATTTGCAACAGAGATGACAAAATAATTGAATTCTGGGAACCAACTGGATATCGAAAGATCCCATTAAGCACTTGTAAAGGGGGATTGCAATTGGACAAATGGGTTTCACATCCATGTCCAAACAAAAAGAAGGAGTATAACAAGGCCCACGATATTAGAAACAGCAGATTTAAGCTCTTCATGGTCATAGGTATGCCTTTGATTGTATTCCTTGGTTCTGCTTTGTTTGTTTATGATAGGGGTATCCGTCGTAATGGAGGCTTCCAGAGGTTTGGTGAGATTCACTTGGATGACGATGACAACCTCCAACTTATCGAAGAGAATGGCGTTGACAAAGTGGTCAACAAGATTGTGCTATCTGGTGTTTATGCTTTTGGATTACTGAGCGGAATTTACAGAAAGATTAAGGCTTTATTGAGAAGGAGAGGTCAGGATTCGTCCTCTTTTTCTCCTTTATTCAATGACCGAATCGTGGACAATGAGGACGATTCCCTATTCAGATACGATGTGGAAGATGAAGACGATGCAAGAGAGATCGATAGTTTTATGGATCATGGAGTTGACAATGATATTGGTGATGATGAAGATGACGATGATAATTTCGAAGATACCGCGGTCAATCCGCCAAGTTGAGAAGGATGGTGAGTGGAAATCCCAACTATAGTATTTGACTTTAAAATTTTAGGGTGAGAATTCTTTCACTCATCTGGAATATCGAAATCTTCCCTATAGCTGACAATGTATACGATCTTTAGAAGTTAGACATATTTATTGAATGGTGCAGACACTTAAAATTGGCAGAGCACTGAACATCCACATGCTTGTAATTTTAGGCGCTCAAATCACCCGCACTGCACTGCCCGGATTATAGCAAGGTGAAAAATTTCGAAGTTGCAGTCTCGTCTTTGAACTTGGATTTCAATATTAATTATTACTTCAAATTTAAATAAATATGTTTAAGCTTATAACACATAAAAATAACAGATCATATGCAAAGAGAATAATTGGGTTTAGGAATATCTCTCGGAATACCAATTCCAGTCCATCTCCGGAGTATATATCACACATGGGTCAACAACCATCACCTGATAAGAACTACATCGATGATAAAGAACTTGTGGACGATGTGACCGTCGAAGAAGCAAATACAGACGAAAAAGAAGCTATAAGAAAAGTTATGATTCGTAGATCTCTAAGAATGACTTTCTGGCAAATGTTTTTGGTGACACTACTGGGGTCTTCGGTATTGAATGTGGTGAGAGAGAAGAACCGGTTGGAAGAACTAGATGATAATTACAAGCTTCGATTTAGACAGTTTGATGAACTTACACAACAGCTTGAGCTTGGAGAGGCTACTATTGAAGATGTAGAAGAGAAGTTGGACATTGTGAATGATAGGTTTACCTCATTGTTTGACCTTCCATCCTCTTCATTTGAAGGAGTCAGAGGCTTGCACAAAGATAAATTGAAGCAGATATATCATAAGTATAAGGGAGTTCCACTGCCAGAGGTGAAGACAGAAAGTGAGCAACAGAGAGAAGCTGGTCCTAAGGAACAGCTAAAGAAGTTCATCTAAACAGATACGCATGACGACTCATAGTTATAGCATTATAATTAATACGATAGCAAAAAGCAAATAAACAAAAATTATACATAGCATAGTACAGTGCATTCAACCACTCCAATATCTGTAAGATTGTGGAGCTTCGAAGCTGACAGGCTTGGTATCGAAGTCGTCACCCTCACTTGGCTGATCATTCTCATCAGGTCCTGCTTCAAGAATGTTCAACTGCTTCCTTGGCGGCTTGAGAACTATATCCTTAGCTTCATGAATGAATTTTCTTAGTTTTTCCAAGTCACGATGGGATAACGTAATTTTAGACTCCTCTATCAACTTTTTGGAGGTTTCCTTAGGCTCGGTATCAGATTCAGGTGATTTAATTTCTTTGTCCTCTGTCGTGTTGCTCTCCTCCTTTCTGGTACTATCGGCTTCCTTCTTCTCAGGTTCAACCTTATTTTCCTCCGTTGCAGGTTTTGACTCCTCCTCTGGTTTCTCATCCATCACATGCTGTTTGTTGCTGTTGGCCGTTCCCTCTTCTCCGACTTCACCTGAAGCCTCGTCCACCTCATCCTTCTTTGCATCATCTGCTGTGACATTTTCCGGTTCCACTGCATCTTCTATACCTTGCATCTTGCTCGATTCATTCTCATCATTCTTTATGGTCCCATCAGTAATCTCCGTATCATTCTCAAGCTTAACAGTTCCCTCTTGGTCTTCTTCTTGTTTGGATGCAAATTTAGCTGTGGTATTAACCTCCTGTTCCCCTGATTTTGCGGCATTCTTTTCCTTGACTTCCTTATCGTGATTGTCCACAATTATCTGAAGAAGTTCAACGGCCTGAAGCAGCTTAGATGTGGCATTGTTGGTTAATTTGAAGACAGCCAACTTCTCCAAAAAGAGTTCGTCATTTCTGGAGGCTAACTGTTTGCGTTGATATTCATATTCTTTTTCTAGCACTCTTAGCTT
Organism: Allodekkera sacchari; assembly: GCA_030565225.1. Classification (NCBI taxonomy): domain Eukaryota; kingdom Fungi; phylum Ascomycota; class Pichiomycetes; order Pichiales; family Pichiaceae; genus Allodekkera; species Allodekkera sacchari. The sequence goes on from JAJMBG010000048.1 coordinate 67,501, forward strand.
ATTAAGCTTCATCTCAACAATTTTTAGCTCGTTCTGAATTATGTTAACAAAGGACTTGTTCATCTCTCTTTCCTCATAGGTAGCAAATAGGTGGGACCTGGCCCCAACAATTCCAAAACTATTAATGGCAGCATCCTTGACATCGTGCAATGGATCATCTTTCTCCTTCTCTGTTTCAACTGGCTTTCCTTTGTTCAATTTTTCTTCAATCTTCTCATCCATTATTTTTATAGCTCTCTGGGATGCAGCTGCAGCAACTTCAGGCTCTACCATCCGAGAAAGAAAAGCAAGAGTGGACATAATTGGATTATCGTTGGCTGAAAACGTTAAGTTTGGAACATATTTCAATGGACCTAATAAACTCTTGTTCTTTTCAAGAAATTTGTCTTCCAAAGGAAGCTGCAAAAACCGTATAATGCACTCCTCAGGTGTCTTGCTGCCGACTTCCTCTGCAATCTGGTACCAGTCGTTCTTATATTTTTTCACCCCGTCCAACAACTTGTTAAGAGCAGCTTCAGTCCAACCTTTGTTGATATCAGGCTTGATAAGCTTTTGCCTTTTCGGTGGATTCTCATCCTGAGTACTCTGGGACTCCCGTTTCTGATGTGATTTTTCTGCATCAAGCATTTCACGTATCTTTGACAAGTCAGGCAATTCAGTGCGTGGCTTGTAACCTTCAAAGGGAAACATTCCTCTTGGTGTGTCATAGTCCACTGTGAAATCCCCAGTATATGGTGGCTCCACAGGGGCAGGTCTGGTTTCCGGATGAACCTGGTAGTTGATAAGCCCCCATTTATCAAGGAATCTATGGACTCTCATTAAAGCTGCTGCATCGCCAACCAGATTCCTTCGGACAGCAGTGAAGGAGAGATACTGATTTGGATTCAACCTATAAGTGTTAACCATGAAATTTCTGTACCGGATGTATATTTCAGGAGTCTTGTTCTTGTTAAAACCGTTGAAAAACTCTGGCAGAGACTCTTTTTCAATCTTATGAATTTTCTGCATATTAAACCATGAAGCGTATGAAGGAAGAACTATAGTATGTGTCTGGCGTTTTAACTTGGAGAGTGATACAGTTGACTGCAAATCCTTCTGTTCTGCATCGGAGACTTCAGAAGTACCATCGGTAGGACTTGCAGCTGAAGCTTCGGTTGTTGCACGGCTTTCCATATCAGAGGGTGCGATTTCTGCTGAAGAGCTATTTTGCATCTCTTCATTCTTGACGGTGGCAGATGGTGGAGCAGAACAACCAACTTTCTGCTGGTCCTTTTTTTCAGTCGGCTTAACATTGGCAGGCTTTCCGAGTTCTTGTTCAGGCTTGTCGGAAGCATCCGCCTCTTTTTTGGTTTCAGGAACCATCAAAGTCCTGTCATCTATCTCCTCTGCCTTTTCAGCGACATCTTCAACAGTTTCCATCTCCTGCTCTAGTTCTCTGCTGTCGTCAACATCCATGGCATCTGCGTCGGCGTCGGCATCTGCTTCCTTTGAATGTTCCTTTGCGAGAATTTGTGGCTCATCTGTGGCATCTTCCATTTCAATATCTTTGGCACTGGAACTTGCATCCTCCATTTTAGACGGGTCCCCGATGTCGTATTGACCCCTAGAGGGCTCTCTGGATGTTTCTCTGGATGATGAATTGATGCTAGCAGAAGAACCGGGTCCATTCATTGACTCTGCTTTTAAAGCAGGAGTGGCAACAGCTGCTGCTGCCGGTGGCTCACTTGCTTCTGCAGCTTCTGCTTCTTCCGTCTTTGCCTCTTGTTTATCTGTCGTCTCATCAGTCTCATTAGCAGCAGATGCACTCTTTCCTAAAGAATTTTGTTCCCCCGGCTTGTTAGCTGCTTCTTGGGAGCTTTCCGTTTCTGGTGTTGACCTTGCTTTTGTTTCTGCTGCAGATTCTTCCTCTTCAACGGATTCAACGTGTTTTATGCCGTCCGACCCTTCACGTTTCTCAGTTTCAGCTGGCTCTCTGTCAGCATCGTCGGCAGCATCGTCGGCAGCATCGTCGGCAGAATCCTTAGAGTCGTTTTCTGGCTTTTCCAGTCCTTCTGGCTTTTCCAGTCCTTCTGGCTTTTCCAGTCCTTCTGACTCTTCCAGTCCTTCTGACTCTTCCTGGTTCTTCTCTGCCCCTTGTTCCTCTTCTTTCTCCGACTCTTCGGTCTCCTTCTCCGACTCTTCGGTCTTCTTCTCCGACTCTTCGGCCCTCTCTTCAGAAACTTCTGTATCCTTGTCTAATTCTTCTTCCTGGTCCTCCTCCTCGTCCTGATGGTCCTCCTGCTCATCTTCATGCTCTGCAGATTCTTCGGTGTTGGCTTGCGGCTCTGCTTCAACCTCCTTCTCTTCTATCTCCTTGTCTATAACCGGCGACTCCGATTCGCTGGCACTACCCTTTGGCTTTGCCTCTTCGTCAGACATCAATGATAAGAAAGTAGTGATTGCAACAAAGTCAAAAAACTATCTCTACACAAAAAGTGCAACTAAAAAAAGGCACCCGACAAAAAGGGATAAGCTATAACCGATTGAGAGTTTGACAACCGCTTGCACTGGCTTGAGATGCAACACTTCGATAACAGAAACGCCAATTGAAATGCCAAACGGCTGATGCTACTTGCCTTTCCCTAGTGCAGTGTTAGAAAGCTGTTGCTGTTGTTTGCAGAGAAGCACGCTTGGACCGGACTTTTTCGTCGACACATGGGGACGATACTGTGTTACGTAATCTCTGACGTACCCGCTGGGCAGGCGCCGGTTGTATCTGCTGTAAAATGGGCTGGAGGTGCAAGACGGAAAAGGCGCCAGAAGGCCAGCAGGAACGAGATTGTAAGTTGTATCAGGTTGAAGGTCATCAAATAGGTCTGTAATAGTGGATTTGGAGAGCTTTCTCTGACATCCAAGCATGTAGCGTGGCAGAAAGGTTGCGTGGCGGTGGTGGCTGAGTCGTTTTGGGATTCCGTGGCTGAGACTCTGTGTCTGGGTACCGAAGAGAAGTTCCGTATTTGCAAACTAGCAAGCAAGCGGCCCAAACTGGTTGTACAGAAACATGACAGCCAATTAACAGCATCAGAGCCAGAAGATCTTCTGTTGGGGACTCGTAGGTTCACAGGCGGGTGTTTTGCCTCGTTACGCCGTCTGTGTATATCGAAGCACCGTTACAACCTTGTACAAATGTGTTCTGCGTCTGATCCGTCTGGCCCAACGCCTTCTTTGTTCCTACGTAAACCGAAGGTCTCTTCCACTGTGTGTATTGAATGCCATTTTGCCCTGTATGTACTGCCTGTCTTCGGGTCCTACCTAATTACTGCTACTCTGATGTACCGCTTCACGCACTTCACACCATGCACCGATATGGCTGCTTCATTAGTGAACAGCCCCCATCGTCACTAGCCATAATGGCCCTCGTCCACAGTTCCATTAACAACTACTAACGTCTTCCAGTCTTTCAGCCGTCTTGTTCTGTCTTCCCTGTTGTCTGCTCATCGCTTTCTTCCTCCCCACCTTTCATTACCGTGATAAGCGCCGTAAAATTCAGTGGCATTGCATTCCCCGCACTCAAAGCGCACATGTGGTGAAGTTGTGTCACCTTTTAGGTGAACATCTTTTCTTCCTTCTGTTAACATGGGATTCCTACTCAGAGCAGGTAAATTCACAGGAAAAGTTGCTCTAGGGTTCACAGCCTTCGGTGTTGGCTTCTCCATCTTTGGAAGGCCATTTCCCAAGGCCACCGATGACGGTAAGAAGCAGTTGCTCACTTACAGAACTCCCGAGAACCTAGCCGCTTTCAATGAGATCCAGAACTCCACTCTCTTCCAGCAGTTGTACCTAGATCCACAATACCAGATGTTGACACCGGGCCAATTGATTCCTCAGGGTCACCGCCAGTACCACGTTGGCCAGGGCCTCTGGAACGGTCCCAAGCATTTAGCAGTCGGTCCTTTGATTTTCATCGACCGAGAAAACGGTCGTATGTATGCATTCTGCCACTTGGGCTCCAACCTAGTGGGCAAGGATGGCAAGATCCACAATGGTGTGATATCCACGTTGCTAGACGAATCGTTGTGCTTCTGCGGCTTTCCCAAGCTACCGCTCAAGAGAGGAGTCACTGCCAGGTTGTCGATCGACTTCCATGCCAAGGCGCAGCCAGACTCCACTGTCATGCTTGTTGCTGACGTGGTGCAGGCCAAGGGTAGAAAGGTCGTCATCAACGGACACATCGAGAGTTTCCCTGGAAACGAGTCTCAGGAGAAGCCTCTCGACATCGCCGATGCTGAATGCATCTTGGTCCAGCCTAAGTGGTTCAAGCACTTCAATTGGGACAAGATTGGTATGGGACAATGAAAATACGATCGCCACGATACTGATTAGTAACATATATATGAAATCGACATCCACACAGCAGCGGCGGAGTAACGTCCGCTCTTTTCTGCACCGGAGCCGCTTGTAGACGACCAATGGCATTGCCATGGTTGTGAATAGTCGCTATGCAGAGCAAAGTATTGATTGAGCTTGAAGCTTTTATCGCTTACCTGGCCCCGGTGTCTATAGCATCGAAAGCACATACATAACCCGTAGACAGTCCCGCCCAGGACAGCTTTTACTAATTTCTTAGTAGCTCTAATAAGTCGTGTCCTACCTGGATCCATGTCACCGTATTCGGTGAAGCAGATCTAACTGCTGTCTTTTCCTCTCTTAGTTGTGTCTTCTGCCTTGACTGTGAACACCTCTACACAGTCAGTCAATCCACCGTATCATCCAAAATCCCGTGGGGAATCACACCCTTTACTCTAATTCCACTGTTCCTCGTGTAGCTAATCACTCTATGTATCGGCACATTTTGTTCTTCTTTCCTTTTGGCTATCATTTTTTCTTTCGTTTCGTCTTTCTCTCCTTTCTTGATGATCTATCCACCTGCTCTCTTACTCTGCTCTTAAGTGATTTTAAGATTTTAGCGCCGACCCACTTTAAACGCTCGTCGCGTCGATTTTTCATCTATTCCAGTTTCTTCACCTACCGTTCCTGGTTCTACCTACAGCAATGCCCTCAAACTTCGATGACTCCTTCATGGAGTCCTTTGCTAAAACAAAGTCTGAGACTGCTGATCTTGAATTGCAAAGTCAGCAAATTATAATGGACTATAACCGGAATGTGTTGCAAGGTTTACTTGAAGAAAACGGAAGTAGACCTGTTAGGGTCCGTAAAATCAACGTTGTTGGTGCTGAAAACCAGTTCAGAGACTCCTTTTTGAAGACCCAGCTCTATCCTTTATTAAACGGAAACGACAACCTAACACTCAGCAAGTTCCTCCGAAAGGTGGACTTGACTACCATGAATTTTACCAAAACTGGTACCATTCAAGACATCCGGTTTAATGTACTCTCTCCCAGCGTAAAGTCACCATTCTTGAGTCCAGGTACGATTGAAGTGGTGGGAAACTTGAGTTTGCTTCCAGTGAAGCGATTTCTCATGAAGATTGGAACCAATGTTGGCAACGGTGAAGGAGATGGGTACTTGACGTTACAGTGGAGAAATGTCTTGGGAGGAGGGGAAATGTTCAACTTCGACACCAATATGACATCCAATCACATTGGCAGTAAGAGTAAAACCCAGTATGTTTTGAGTTACTCCACGCCTGTGCTGAATCTTGCAAACTATAAGTTTGAGACTGTCGGGTATCGATCCTCACGTTTTATAGACTATACATCTTATCATGAACAGTCGACCACAGGTTTGACATTCCGACTCTTGACAAACCATTATCCCGAAGAACATAAGTTCAATCACCAACTCGTGGTTGAAAACATGGCTCGACAGTTACGTATGGCACAATCTCCAAACAACTATAGAAACAACTCCCTAATCAACAACTACTTCCTATTGAATTCTGGCAGCCACCTCAAGTCCAGTGTCTGCTATTCCCTCTCATACAATACAAGAGACTCGCCAACCTTCCCTACATCAGGAAAATTCTTCAAACTTTCCTCCGAATGGTCTTTTCTTCCCGGATCAAGATTCTTCAAAAATATGCTCCAGTACGGCTATGCTCGTCCCCTTTCTGACACCTCTTGCTTCTCATTTAATTTTAACTCTGGATTAATCACTTCAATTGGCGGAGATGCTGTCAATTTCCAGGATAAGTTTCAGCTTGGAGGACCTAATGATGTCAGGGGGTTCGAAATATCTGGCATGGGACCAAAGCAGATGGGGATGACCATTGGTGGTGAAGCCTTCTATGGTCTTGGCTGTAGTATCTTCCATAAGCTTCCATTTGTCCCCAAAAACTCTAACTTCAAGATGCATTGGTTTGCCAACTCGGGAAAGCTTATCAATGCTTCCGGTCAAGACCTCGCCAAAACGTTCTCGAATCTAACAAACGAAGTTGATTTTAGTGCAGGATTTGGCCTTGTCTATGTTCATCCAATGGCTAGATTTGAGTTGAATTATGCTTTGCCTATAGCATGTCATTCAGATGATCATTTAAGAAGAGGGTTACAGTGGGGAATTGGAGTGTCATTCCTATAAGTGCAGCGTGGCTGCCTACTTTGTATATATCTTTGCTAGTAATTAATCGGGCTCTTACCTCATTATATACAGAGCGAGCCATGCATGGTGTAAGTCATTCACTGCTACGCCTCTAGGAATATATGTTCATACATTAGAACTCATTACTCTATTTGTATTTCAATAGGGTTTCTTGGTGCACGCACAAGTCTCCTTCATCTACTACCATAAGTTTTGATAATTTTCTAGCTGTTCATGAGGTCAATCTTTCATAAGCCCAGCTTTCTTCTGCTTTCTATCCAATCGCTATGCATGTTGATGATTTCAGGAACGATAATCGATTCGATATCAACTCCTGTTTTGACCTGTTCAGGCGTCAGTTTGATCCATCTCTCTCCTTCCGGGGTGACAAAGACAACCTGGGTCTTTCTGGTCTGAAGAAGGTTACCAATAACTAGTTGATGGTTATATCTCTTTAAAGCCCCACGAGCCTTGTCAATCAAAATACTATTATCGGTCTCCAATTTGAAAGAGACTATCATGGCAATCGGAGCCCAAGAGTCCACTAATCTTCTCAAAAACTTAGGAACAGGCTCTAAATCCACGACCAACTTGCTGCCAACTTCTCTGGACTGGATCTTGTGCTGGGGTATTCTGGAGGAAGGCAAGAAGAAATCCGAAACGGCTGCTGCAAGAAAGAAGAACGCATCTTTTCCGATTACAGACATCTCTTGAGCGATCAATTTCAAGGTGAAGAGATACTGGTGGACCGTTGTAAATGGCACCATCAAAAGTAGGTTATTATCTTTGGCATAGTGGTACTTTTTCAACGTAACAAGCATCTCCTTCTGGAATTTATCCTTGATCTTGACCTTGGACTCGTCGGCGGATTCATCGAGGTAGTCCAAGAAGCAGTTTGTGGTGTGGCTGTAATGTCTCGAATATGGAAGCAAAGAGAATTCCCTATGGAGAAAGATCACAGCATAGCCGCTCTCAAGGAAGTATTCTGCAGACGTGGCACCCCTAGTTCCGGCGCTGAAGTTGTCGATGAAACGAACCGTGTTATTTTCCAATGGCACAGTGGTACCTCCAGAAGTCACTAGAACCACACGGCGGTTGGCCTTGTGGTGGAAGTTGATAAAGTCCGCAACATCGCTAGATATCTGGGAAAGATATGGAGGCGGTTTGTGCAGTCTGAAGTAGTTATCTTCGTCGATTGGAGTGGCAGCAGGGAACTCTGGAATGGTTCTGTCGATGGCAGAGTTAGTGTCGGGCACCGAGGTGTGAACCTTGGAGAGCATTGGTGACTTTGGTGGCACAGACATGGAGGCAATGGTTTGGTATTTTCAACACGCCTAGTGATTTGTGTATGAAATTATGCTCCTTTCCTGGGCTCAGTCACAACTTGTGGTGGTCGATTAAGTGAGATAGAATTCCGAAACTGGCCAAGCAGACAACTGGTAGGGAGTGTAGCTGACTGGTAATGGATTGTTGATGATTGCAGTTGCGGAAGGCAATCAAATAAGGCAGTTGGCAGGCGCGTGACTATGAAATTTCCCGGTGGACCTGTGCAGGTGTAAGTAACAGCACGGAAGGTAAATGTGATATCAATTATAAGCTAGTAACGGCAGCAGAGAGATAAATGCAAGAAGAAATCCGGCTGCTGTTTCACCAAATGCTATAAGCTCAGTGTCAAAATACGGTGTGTGCTGTTGTAGCTTTGGAGCAATAACAAACAGTGATTTAGATGATAAAAAGAGAATATAAGTGCACACCAAAAAGCTGCAGCTCATTCCAGCGACAAATGCCATCACCACCTTTCCCCGCATGGCAACACCAGGCACCTCGCACGATGCGGGTCCGCGGGTGGCCGGGTATCGCTTCTGGCGAAAATGACATGACATGGATCTTCGGAGACATTGGAAGCGTCTAGATCAATAAATAAAGCCTGTGAGCGTGCAACTGTGTCGGATGGATAGTAGTTGAGGGACGAGATTTCGGTACGAACCTTAAAAAAGGGCGGCTTCAGCACTGCTTCGTAAAGTGACGGTGTCAGAAAAGCAGGCTTTCTGGGGACAAGGCATGTGCTGCCCTGGTAGGGTGACTAGGCGGTGAAGCTGAACTGGCTAGCCGAAATATATATATATTTTTTTCTGTTATTTAGCGCCGAGCAGGTAGGTCACCAGGGAAGAGAAAAAAGTAGCAGTAGCAGGTGTATGATGATGTGGAGATGGCGGTGGAAGTACTGTGACGTTGTAGAAGTGTCGTCGAGGTACTGTAATGCGGTAGAAGTAGCAGTGGAAGCATCCTGTGCAGTTTGCTTACAGCTTTTCTGCTGAAGTTTTATTTACTTGCACTGCAGCATATGCGTTCATTCCGAGTTGCCTGCGACTCCTACTCGTATCGGTCTCCGATCAACTTATTCATGGTCTCCATTCTCTTGGAAATGCCATTTACTATACTTGGTCGCCTGATTCACGATTCTGTACTATTGGCTTTTCTTCTACCACCACCAGCTTTGAAGTCATAATTATCTTCGACGCTGGTGTGTACTTGCAGGCCAAGTTCAATGATTTCATTCCAACCTCTGGATGCTAATGGGCTTGCATTTATAATGAGTAGGGACGTCCTTCTGGTCTAGAGACGGTAGAAAAGCACGCTTAATGCTCACCTGACTGGCGGCGTAACCATCTGCTGGTTAGTGGACAAGCATTCCACGAGTTTCCTTAGAAGAATTCAATGGCACAGCTTGCAGCAATAAACACATAAGCCGGACGTTCTAATTCAGCTTACATATTGTTATCTCCTTACACGTATTGATCTTTCATTACTACATAGAGATTTTTTATTATGTTGCACCGGTAGAAGCATTGCCGGTAGCCTATTATACATTTGAGTATTTATCGCATGCATTCATGCCACATAAAGACTAACGGGTAGCAAAGTATTTCTGTCTCTAAAAAGATTATACCTATTAACTGGTAGAGAACCGAGCGTGTCTGGCATTATTATTATGAACTTTGAAGTATTTGATGTAGTAATCAGAGTGCTACATCAGATATGTCCCATTCTACACCTATGAAGGAACTCAAAAACGTCTTCAAAGATGTCTTCTTCTTGAACTGGCCTCAGTCAAAAATTGAGGCACCAAATTTCTGCTCAACTTCTCTCTTCTCACCTTTAGTTAAGTCCAAGAGCCGCAAGATGGACTGAATAATATTGATGAATATTTCTAAATGTTCAGTTCCCTGATACCTCAAGAGCCTCTTCTTGAGTAGCAAGAGGCAGGCAACAACATCATATTTATTGACACCTTTAGTTGCCACTTCAGACAATATCTCTAATGAGGCATCCACCGTAGATGGTGACGTAGCCACATAAGGATCTGAAAGAATATCCATGACCATGTAGGCGATGGGCTTTCCCATCAAATCGAGTGATTCCGATAGCCTTATTAGTTGCTGCACAGCATCTAATATAGCTACAACTATCTTCGGGCGGTCTCGTGCTTTGGTAATCGACGGAATCATATAGTCATTAAGAAGGACGGCCATCTTCTGATCGAATTCTTCGTCATCAGAGATATCATAAATTGATATTACGGCAGCGTAGGCGGAACTGATAACCATCCCCGATTCAGATGTTGGTGTCAACGGAGGAAGAGCCAAAAGACACGGCCTTATGGAATCGATGTAAAGAGATGCCATCGGAACAAACTGCCTTCTGTAATCCATAGACAACCATTCAAAGAAGGTCTCAGCCAATAGGCATGCCTCTCTTTTGATCATGAGCTCAGTGGAGCTAAGGAGCTCCAATATCACATTGGATATCGTGTTTGCCACCATGGAACTTGTAGAATACGAATTGATGCGCTTGAAGAAGTATTCGATAATTCCAAGCCAGCCGACATTACGACGAACCAGCTTTTCGTGCTCATCTTCGATCTGCGACTGGTTAATTCCCATTAACGGTGTAAGCTTGCGGAGGTCCCGGTTCCTCTTGTGGTTGTTTGTCAGCACTCCACTTTTATCCAAAAAATCTCTGGCATATCTCTCCATAACAATCTCCAAGCAATCCTCTCTCTCAGCTGGTGCAAATGCCTTTGCACATGAAGAACACATCTGCGACACTTCAGCGCATGACCATGGACGATTCTCGCTGAGGTAGTAAGGGAAAACCAAGTAATATAGCTTTGCCTTTTGATCCATATTGAGTGAATCACCGTGCTGCTTGACAAACTTCCAAACCAGTCGAAGCTTGTAGTAGCTGTTCAACTTCTCCGGAGTAATTCTGGTGTCTGCAGGATACCATGTATAGTTGTCCAGTAGGGGAAGTTTCTGCTCGAGAAACTGCCAGAACTTGTCGCCATAGTCATGATAAACCTCGAACATAAAGCATCTAGTTATCTGATCTTCGGGCTCTGCGTTACTGGGATACTGTGCTTTGAACCTGTCAGCTTGTTCCGCATTGAGATCTTCTCGGATGAACTTCCGGTGACGGTTCCCCAACGCTGCCTTCACTGTAGGCTTGGCAGCTGCTTCAGACACTTCAGGAGAAGTAGAAGCAAATGCTTCGTCGACGCTGACACTATCAAGAAAATTCATTTGTGAAGAGCAGAGAAACAAAAAATATCTGTGTATAGCTTAGCACAAGCAGCGGTGTGTAGTACCACACTATCTTGCACTTTCTTATCTGTGTGAGGCTTAAAGAAAGTACTATTCATACAAGGATATGCAAGGTTGCCACACCATATTCACCATGCTATTGTTGTCAAGTATCCGACACCTAGAGCATTACTATTACTGTGGTATAGGGGCCTCTGTGGTACTCCACAGTGGAAAATGCGTATGACAACCAGCAAGATTATTTTAATATTATATGCTACAATATATTCACTGCTCACTGCTCACCGCATAGTGCGTAATCGGTAATTCGTAATTTTTCACAGTCGTCAAATTTCGGTTTCCTCTGTCTTGTAGGATTCGATCGCACTATGGAGTTTCTGAATTCACAGCAGCAGCAGCGGCATTCTCCCAAGGAAATTGTTGTCTGAATCCAGTCACGGAGCCTGCTGCTTGCCGTTGGAACTCGAACTATCTACTTGTTGCTATGGCATACTATAACGTTCAAGACGGTGAGATTGTGGTTTTTCTTGACATCTCCATCGGCTCCAGCCATGCTGGTCGGGTGAAGATACGACTATTCGCATCAGAGCTACCACGAACATGCGAGAACTTCCGCCAGTTCTGTACGGGGGAACACCTGGTGGACGGGCACCCGGTAGGTTACAAGGGTAGTAAGTTTCATCGGGTGATACCCGGGTTTATGGTCCAAGGAGGAGACTTCCTACGCGGCAACGGTACAGGATCCTACAGTATCTTCGGTGGAAATACATTTGAAGATGAGGCCTTTCTATACAGGAATCTTCCCATGACTATAGCCATGGCTAATTCCGGCCCTGACACCAATGGCTGCCAGTTCTTCATCAATTTGGACAACAATGAGTTCTTGGATGGAAAGCACGTTGTGTTTGGAGAGGTCGTAGAGGGGCAGCAGGTGGTTCAGGAGATTGCTCGTGTTTCTACTGGAGAGAATGATAGACCTCGGAAGGATGTGGTGATTGAAAACTGCGGCCAGATGTAATGGAGTGTTGTTATTTGGCTCAGATCTCAAGCCTTAAAGGATCAACGACCGCTATATCGTCCTCTCGGTACAATCGCTGAGGCCTTGTCATCTTTATCTGTTTCATCGTATATTGGTGAGTTCCATATTATCAATCTGCTTCTCACTTGCTACATTTACCGATGCTTGAAGTCATACATTGCCTGCAAAAAAAAAAAAATGTGTGTGATGGTGTCTTCTCCCCACCAGAGTCTTCCTTAAGTCCTCACGGTGAGTCTTCTGCAAAGAATGCCACTGTCTATTTGTGAAATTGTTTGGCACTACTACAGCATTACGCTTCGCTGCTAAGATCTGTTGGTTTGCATGTTCTTTCTGCCTATCCTGTTGAACACTAGAGAAATTCAGTACTTCAAGTCCTCCATATTTATCTGTCTACATATTGTTGTTCCTTGCTTTAGGTGTCTGCCTATCTGTGCACGCTCGCCGTAAGGATGACATATGGACTGCTGAAGGCTCCATAGGTCTGAACAGTTATTCATTCCATATCCAAACAATACACTCGTGCTCGGCCAACCTCTGTATACCTTTTCTAAAACCTACTCTTCCATTACACAACAGTGTCTCTTGCTATCTGTGCTTTTTCTCTTCAACTCTTCGTATACGTCTCGCTCTGCCCTAACACCTATTACGTAATTGCTCCAGCTTGCCGCTGGTGGCTACTCCTAGCAGCCGTTCCTGCCGTTCAACATCATAAGATTCTACATATAATATTAGTACTCCGTTTCTCCGTCTTCAATTGCCACTTCTACTTCTCCTTCCCTTTCAATCCCCATTTCTGCTTCAACATTCTATTCTTCATATGCTCACACTATTTCTCCTCACACTATTTCTCCTCCACCACTGCCAGGAAAATTTTTAGACCTCCACACTTCACCTCGCTGCACGTTGGCTCGATCGATCTCCAACTATTCAATTCAGTTGAACAATTTTGTTTATTCAACATCCATTGTGACCACTTGTTCTAGCTGAATTACCAACTATTGCTAGCGTGTTGTTGACTTCCTTTTTGTTGTCTATTTTTTAGTTTTTGTTGCCAGTTTTTTCTTTTTTTTTTTTGTTGTCGTTGTCGTTGTCGTTTGTCGTTTGTCGTTTGTCGTTTTGTCGTTTTGTCGTTCCGTATTTCATCTGTTTACTTCTCGATTTTTCTTCTTTCCGTTTTCTTCTCAGTTAACTCGACATAAAATTTGTTTTCCAATTGATATATTTTGTGGTTTGGGTCCAAGTCATTGAAATACCCTGCTTGTCTTTTTTTTTTCCTCCAAGTTTGGTTCACTCTAAATACACCTTTCCATTCACTTCTCTTATATTGAGTGCAAAATTGTCAATTTCGGTATTCATATTTCCTAATTAAACTCATCACTTTTGATTTCTCTCAATGTCCGCAGAACAACCTACAGAAACCGCTGCCACTGCTATCTCTGAGTCAATGTCAGAGCCAAAGCCAGAGCAATCCCAGTTAGAAGAGGCTGCTGATGCCGAACCCGCAAAGGAGCCAGTCTCCGAACCAGCAGCATCTGAACAACCAGAAACCGGAGACCAGATACCACAGGAAGAATCTGAGTCCAAGCCTGCTGAGCAAGTGCAACAGCAGGAACCAAAAGAACCTGAAGATTCCAAGCAAGCTCCTGACACCGTTTCAGCTGCTGAAGCTGAAGTGGTTTCCGCCGCTGCTGCTGCTCAGGGTGGGCGTGAGCTGTCAAAGACCATACTTTATGTTGGTAATGTGCATAAGTCCGTTTCCGAAGATATGTTGAAAGAGCTTTTCTCGTCGTTGGGCTCGCAAGTGCAGAACATTAAAGTTCTATACGACAAGAACAAGCCTGGCTTCAACTATGCTTTCATTGAGTATGACTCTAATGTCAATGCAGAAAATGCCAGAAGAGCACTGGACAACACGATCTTGGCCAACTACCCTCTAAAAGTTACTTGGGCGTACAAGACCCAACAGAGCAGTGGCGGAGAGACGTTCACGCTGTTTGTGGGAGATCTTTCTCCGGAGGTGAACGACGATTTGTTGTATAAAACGTTTTCCACCTTTGCATCAATTCTTCAGGCAAACGTTATGTGGGACATGAAGACTGGTAGATCTAGAGGCTATGGATTTGTGTCGTTTAAAGATGCACAAGACGCTGAAAACGCTCTTCAGACAATGAACGGCACAAATGTTGCCGGACGTGCCATCAGGCTGAACTGGGCTGTGCACAAGACTCAGAACCAGAACTACCAGGGCGGTATGAACAGAAATAATCGCTATAATCGCCACAACAATATGATGAACATTAACAATGTCTCCAAGCAGGGCCTACCAATCAATATGATGGGCGCTAACATGCCTACAAATGGTGTCAATGTCAATGGTCCTCCTCCTCCTGGTCCAATGATGGGTCCCGAGTCATACGAGATGATTCTCAGACAGGCACCAAACTGGCTATGTGCTGTTTACCTTGGTAATCTTGCTCACTACACATCACAGAATGACTTGATTCCACTTCTCCAGAACTTCGGGTACATTGTTAACTTTAGAATAATCCCGGAGAAAGGATGTGCCTTTGTTACGTATGACTCGCACGAAAGTGCTGCTGTGGCCATTACGCAGTTGAATGGCTTTACCATTAATGGCAGACCCTTAAAATGCGGATGGGGCAAGACAAATAAAGTTTCCAGACCTTTTACTAACTAGACTTTTGTGTGTAGTGACGTACGTTTATGATTTGTGTATGCTTTTATTGATTTTTTAATGTTAGTACGAGTGCGTAGGAGGTAGAATTAGATGGTAGCCAGGCCGAACAGCCAGGCCTTCCTTGGCATTCTTGTATCGTGGTGAGTTACGATTTGTTTGTATGCATTATCTGAATTTTTAACAAGCTTATTATCATAATCCATGGCACCGTTGCTGATAATGTTTTTAAGAGTAAATGCGAGGTGTGAGGACTGCGGATGGAGATCATTATCAAAATGAAAAATGAAAAATGAAAAATGAAGATGGGGAAAACGAGAAAGATGCTGAGATAGATTGTCGGCAGGATAAAGTTGGAGTTTTTCTTTTTTTAGAAGTTGGATGGCTTTTTTTCTTTAAACATGTTCCAAGATCCAATACAGACGATTTTAATGCTTTCACCACTATAAGGCTTCCCAGTAGCCTCATTTTTTCTCTTCATATTCTTCCCCGGTACGCTACTGGGCTTCGCCGCGATCTTCTACCGCGGACTTCCCCCCACAGTAAGTCTGTCTGCCCCGCATATATAAAGATGTGCATGGATCTATATCTCTTTCTTGTTTCCTCTTCTTCTTCTTATGGAGTCTATTAGTGTCCGATTATGGGAGGTTTTAACAACGTAATATTCTCCAGAAATCACTACATGCCGCATGATACGACTCTGTTTCAGATAGAGCGTGTCACGGTGCTTTTAAAGGATAAGGAAACAACCGCAACCATCTATCCTATCTTCGAGCTAGAAGGACTTCCCGATAACCTTTTGTTGTTCTTGACACAGGAATACAACGATGAGATTGCGAGGGGGGATACCCAGCCGTTTTTTGATCCACTAACAGTCGAAGAGTTCCGAGACTATTGGTTTGGTCAGTTTGCTGCGGTCATGGTACTTGGAGACTCCGCCAAATTGGACCCCAAGATCTCCATCAAAGAGTGGGCCACCAAGTGCCTTGGCACGATGTTCATCAAGTCGAGTTTCCCCGGCAGGTCGGCGCACGTCTGCACATGCAACATTCTGGTTAACGCCGGAATTCGCCGAAGAGGAATCGGCACTACTCTGGCGGAATGCTTTTTGACGTGGGCGCCCAGATTGGGCTACAGCTACTCTATGATTGAGCTCATCTTCGAGACCAATGTTGCAGCGAAAAAGGTGCTGGAGCGCCTTCATTTCAAGAAGATTGGCAGGGTCAAGGGCTGTGCGTTGTTGAAGAGCACCAAGGATTCACTCATTGATGCCATCACTTACGGAAAAGAGCTTGAGCTAGAGCAGGAAGAGACCACCAGCACAAGACACGAGCACATTCGAAAGTACCTCACTTCTGGGCAGTACCCGGAAAGCGCTACCAGAAGAGAAAAATCCAGATTACGGGCTTTGGCCTACCACTACAAAGTTCGAGACGGCAAGCTCTATCTCAAGGACAAGTACTCCAAGGATAAGGAGGTCATAGGAAATGTTCAGGAACAATATCGGATAGCAAGAGACATCCACATGCAGGCCCACGTCGGAATCAACAAGACCACATCCCTCATCTGTGAAAAGTACCACTGGCCCAAAATCAAGGAGACTGTGGCCAATGTCATCAAGGCTTGTCCTGAATGCAAAGATCCCGCTCGCTCTTCCATTATGCGATCACAGGTTTCCCAGCCCAGAACACTCAGATCCAGAAAAAAGATGCCAAGCCCTACTGCTGCAGCCGCTGCAGAAGCGGCGACCGCATCTACGCTTTCCTCGGTTCAATTTCCTGTTTCCGTTCCTGTAGTTAATCCCGCTGTCTCTGCTTTCAGCACAGATGAATCTCGCAGTAGCCCATCTGCCTTCAGTCCTTCAAACTACCCCGATCTTTATCGACCCGCTAACAGCACCAATAACGATTACGAACGGTTACAGCTAGGATCCAGGCTTTCTGATGTGGTTGAACTGGTTGCAGGGCAATCTAAGCCCCAAGACCCACAGGATGAGCGGGTCAATGACTTCTTGAGAGAGACGCAGTCAATGGACTCCAATGATAAGGATACCAGCGCCAATGGCGGTGCCTTGCCGTCGGATTTCGTCACATATCATAATAATCAGGAGTTCAATTCGTTAATCTCTGGATTCGAATACCCCGAGAGAAGTTCTTCAAACGGAAATGCTGGCATGCAGAATAATGGGCGATAGATAGAGAATCAGACTGAGCGGGATGGTAGATTGGGCGATTCAATTCTTCCCTTGTACTTTTATATCTAATAAACGGCGCAACGATAATAGGCATTGGTGCCACTTCAGGGCCTCTGTAGGTTATTTCTCAACTTCTGGTATCGCTTTGTTCGAAGAGTTACAATGACTACTGTTGAAGCTGTCTCTTGTGACGTAAGAGTTAACCGAAGAATGCTACCCCACGTTGCACTGATACAAGCTACAAATTTGGACTGCGCACGGGAAATATGGTTTCCATCGTACAGACACTGATATGGCAAATGGCTCCTAGGCCGTTTATCGGCGGCTTAGTATTCCGTAATCAGCTGCAGCCGCAAGCACCGTTTTCGGGCCATGCATATAAATGTAATAATATCACCCGCCACACCGATGCGCATATTTCACCGGCTCGACAGCTGAAGAGCACTAAGAATGCTGTCTATTTTTTTTTTTTTTTTTGAATAAAAACTGATAATATATGTTCAGCTAATCCCTTAGCTTCCACTTCATACTATTTAATCCATTTTATGCCCTTTAAACTAATGATACCAGCCCCGTTCTTGCTTTGGCACAAATGCAAAGCACATTCTTCCGGGCACACGCCACGCGCACGACAAAACATGGAGCGTGCGAGGCGGTGCAGTTTTCAAATGTCTTTCATTTCTTTCGACCATTCTCTTTCCACTTTTTTTCGGCTTTCCCTATCTTCGCCTACTTCTTTTCAATTGGGGTAAGCTGACCCCTGTAAGATCCTATGTCGGAACGCAATCCACTTTCCAGAGAGGTCAGTGGTGCCAGTGAACAGACTTCATCCCAGCAATTTCAACCATTCGATGAAATTGCCAGTGACCCGGATGAAGAGTATCCTTCAAAGTATGACCCTGAACAAAGTTCCAAAGAGTCCTTGTGGGACCAAGTGTTATCCCTGATCCCTGTTGCAAAGTTTCGCAAGAAACGAAGAAGTTTTGTACGAACTATGACCCAGATTCCTAGAGCATCTACTGTATATGTTACCAGAAAGTTTAATAAGACTGTGGGATACAGACTCAGGAGCATCATCTACAAACTGGACGAGTCGATAGGACCATACATGAGGAAACTGATTCCAAACTTCATTGTGGCGCACTACGTTTATATCATTCTGATGGCAATCATAGGCTCCATCGTCATATATCCTTGCCGCAACCTCAACTACATTGATGCGCTCTTCTTTGCATCTGGTGCAGCTACTCAGGCTGGATTGAACACAATTAACGTCAATGACCTTAAGTTATATCAGCAGATTACAATTTATGTTATTTGTATGCTATCGACCCCCATATTTATCCATTCGACCGTCACAATTGTCAGGCTCTACTGGTTTGAGAAGACTTTTGACAATATCAAAGCGAAGTCTCTGCAGAATTTCAAAATGAGGCGCACCATGACTTTGGCAGCCCTTCGAACGCAGACTATGGATGCTACAAAATCCTTGAGTCTTATGCAAAGTAGAACTGGCGGAAAGGGCTTTGGTACCCATAATGCGCAGGAAGATTTGGATACCAGACTACGAAAGTACACGGAAAGGCAGGAGCATAATAAGATGGATGCTGGCAATCAAAACCCAAGTAGTGAAGAGCAGCATGACGGTGGTAGCACTGAAATAAGTTCTGAGGAAGAGCAAGAAGATGACCTAAACGATTCCGACGACAGCGAGCCAAGTCATCAGAACGGTGATGATGAAAACAGCGTAGACTATGTATCCAAGGATCAAAGATCTATCAAAGCCTACATGTCAGATGAAGACACCGGTAATGGTGAATCGCAGATTCCCATACGCCAGATTAAAAGCAAAGTTCCACAAAAGGAAGATCAGAAACGAGAGACGGATATTACTTTTGCCGACCTACCGAAACCTCCAAAGAGAAGGAGAAATAGAGATATAGACCCTCGTGATTTGTATATGTCTATTTCGATGATGCAACACCGAAATGACCAGGAGGAAAATGATGTTGAATCGGGGCCAGCCCTTCATATCAGTGGTCCTGCTGAAAGAGAGCATCTTCGCTTGCCTGGTCATCATCATAAGCATCGGAGACATCACAAGGAGAAGCGACTGCAGAAGTTGAAGCTTCAAAGGCAGCAGGCGATCGAAAGCCGCCTTTTGTCAACTCAGCTGAAGGGACTCGATCAGGAGAGAAAGTCCTTAGGTATTGGTCCTCACAAGATTAGGACCTTGAGTTCTTCTGTAAGGTCAACAGAAATGTCGAAAAGAGCTGTCAGCTCCCCCACTAGAGCTGTGAATACTCCAACCTCTATACAGTTTATTGAACCTAAAAGGTCCGAGAATGATAATAATTCAAGCGTTATCATGGATGATGATGCTGGTGACACAGAAAATGAAGCATCTAGCACAGATACCCAAACGTATAAGGATGCGATTGATGGTCCAAGTCCACCGAAGTCTAAAGTAAGATCACATTCTGAAAATCCTCTTCCCTCTCCATCTCTTGGACAAAGAATAAAACGCAGAGTTCGTACGTTGGACCGACTTAATCCAAAGATGAAATTTAACATCTCGCCAACAATGGATAATTTAAGGTCGAAAGCGAGTATTTTGCCAAAGTTAGGAAAGAAGTTTGCCAGAACTCTGACTGGAGCAAAGCCTACAAGGTCATTGGCAAATATTGATCCCTCTCAGATGACCGACGAGGAGCTTATTAGCCTCTACTCTGGAAGTGGCAATCTTGCAAAAGACGTTGGTAGAAATCGCTATCTTTCTTGGAACCCAACTATTGGTAGAAACTCCACTTTTGTGGCCTTGACAGAGAAACAGAAGGATGAGTTGGGTGGTGTTGAGTATAGAGCCCTGAAACTACTTTCTGCATTATTAGCCATATATTATTTTGGATTTCATCTCATTGCTCTGATATTTTTTCTTTCATTCATTGAAAGTAAGAAGCACTACAGCAATGTTGTTAGAGAGGATGGTATTTCTCCCACATGGTGGGGTTTCTTTACAGCTCAAAGTTTGTTCAACGATTTGGGATACACTCTTACTCCAGATTCAATGAGTGCTTTTGCAAGAAATGCATATGTCTTGATCTTAGGTTCCTTCTTTATTGTTATTGGAAACACAGGCTTTCCGTGCCTCTTCCGGTTCATCATCTGGATCATGTATAAGTGCACGCGTCCTCTTACCATGATTCATGAATCTTTGGCATTTTTATTGGAGCATCCAAGACGTTGTTTTACTTTATTATTTCCATCTGGCCCGACTTGGTGGCTTTTTGCAGTCTTAGTCATATTGAACGGTATCGACTGGATTTTATTCTTACTACTAGACTTCAGCAATTCAATACTTGAATCCACGCCAAAGGGATATAGAGTCCTTGATGGTCTTTTCCAAGCTTTTTCGACTAGAACGGCAGGTTTTTCCGTCGTTAATTTGGGTCAGCTCCATGCGGCAATTCAAGTAAGCTACATGGTGATGATGTATATATCGGTCATGCCATTAGCAATTTCGATTAGGCGGACTAACGTCTATGAAGAGCAGTCTTTAGGTGCGTATTTGCAAAAGGATGAAGAAGTTGACGCTGAAAATTCAAAGGGAAAGGGTAACTTTGTGGCAACTCATTTACGGAGACAGTTATCTTTTGATCTTTGGTTCATTTTCTTGGGATTTTTCATTATATGTGTGTGTGAAAACAAAGAATTGAACAAGCATGATCCTAACTTCACTCCTTTTCATATTCTATTTGAGATAGTTTCAGCATATGGTACCGTTGGATTAAGTATGGGATATCCTAACTATGATCCATCGTTGTGTGGCAAGTTTTCCACTCTTTCAAAGCTTGTAATCATAGCAATGATGATAAGAGGAAGGCATAGAGGTTTGCCTTATTCTATTGATAGAGCTATTCTTTTGAATACCGACAAGCTTCGTATGAGAGATGACTTGCAAGCATACCAGACTTTAAGAAGAAGTCAGACCATGCAGACCCATCCATCTCAGTCAAGTCATCATACAATGCGTTCAATTACAAGTAGTCTGATAAAAGAGGAAATGGAATGGAAAAACATCTGGCGACGGGCTTCTCATGTTGCAGCCAAGGTTGGCAAGGTTATCCTCACAACTCCTGGTAATTCCTCCTCCAAGTTACCAACTTATTACTCGGATTATACTCCATATCCAGATGTGATTTATGAAAAAGAAGAAAATAATGAGAATGCCAGTGTTGCATCTCAGTCTCCGGGTGGATCACCGATTCCATCTTCTGAAATTACTCGACCTAGCCAAGGAGAGTCTGGTGCAGGTCTCGCATCCTCCTCATTCCAGCCATTGTACTACACGAATTTGAAGGAGCAGGACAAATGGAAAGAGGGTAATGCAGAGCCACAAACAAATCATATCAAGTTTGCTGACTCTAGGAAACCTGAGCGCATAGTTAGAAATCATTCATTATAAATAATAGAGCGAATAGACACACTTTCACCGTAGATCGGTAGTACGACCGTATAAAGTATGCAGCATATAAGCAGGCATATTTGTAATTTGATGGAAAGCTTGTGAAAGACAGTTTTGTGGTTAAGTAGTTAGTAAGTGTCAACTCACGATTAACAAAAAATCAACCCACCGGTAACAAAACAAATCTTTTTTTTTTTTTTAGCGCTCTTAATTTACTGATCATAGCGGCAAGCCACACACCAGTGCAAGCCTTCATTCATAACTATATCAAACCTGAAATCTACTATTTCGATAACTCTCCTAGACAGTCCTTTGTTTTTAGTTAGTCCTTTGTTTAAGCCCTCTAATTTTTCAATTCTTGTCCTCAGAATGATTACATACAGTACCGCATTATCACCGCGCAGCCCACACAACACCTTCAGCTTTTTCTGCAACGTATATTATGCAGGTTATCCTTTCTCAGCTTCACCGCGATTGCCGGGACTCCGGGCTGTGCACTTGCTGAAAATTTTTGTTCTGTGCTTAATGCGAGCATGCCAAGTGGACGAATCCATCACTCTAAAATACTACATAAGTCCCTGGAGCACAATGTACAAGAAGATTATAGGGAGAGGTTTTTTTTCGGTGCCTAGAAGGCTGTTCTCCAGTAGTGTATGCAGACTTGAGGCCGGATCGAAGCCAGTCAGCACTCTTGACCCGAACAAATTGAAGCATATGCAATATTTGATGCAGTTCTATGAGCCTAAAGTTGTTGAGGCCATTCTACAGGCTGAAAATGTCATCGATCCAAAAGACTTCCAGCAGAGAAGATTCAACCCTGTTCCATTTGCTCCACACTATCTTGACGATTTTGCCACTTACGATCCATACTTCGACCATCTACAGCAGAAGCCAGAATCTTTTCTGCAGATAGCACAACCAAACAAGGCAGATCCTCCTAAGAACGATTCGACGTTGGACTCTTCGGAAGAAAACACTGAATTGAAGGAAATGGCCAAGAAGTTGTCTTTGGCAACTGGATTCGACGAATCATATATCTCTAGGCTAAGTGTCAAGACGTTGGTGTTGAAGACCGTCAGAAACCAGACATCCAAGGGTAAGATCAATTCCTTCTACGCCTTAGTTTGTGCTGGAGACAGACGTGGTATGTTGGGTATTGGAGAAGGTAAGGACCCGGAAGAGCCAAGTAATGCTATCCTTAAAGCCCACTGGCAAGCAGTCAAAAATCTAATAAAGATCCCAAGACTTGAAGATAGAACTATTTATGGCAACATAGAGCATAAGTATGGTGCCACGGTAGTCCACCTGAGATCTTCCCCACCTGGTTCTGGTCTTAGATGCAATCCTATGATATTCGAACTCGCCCAGTGTGCTGGTATCAAGGACTTGAGTGCCAAGGTCTACAGATCCAGAAATAGAATGAATGTCGTCAAATGCACAATGGAGGCATTTTTGAAGCAGAAGACCATCGACGATATCGCTATTGAGAGAGGAAAGAAGGTTGTCGATTTGAGAAGAGTTTATTATTCGACATAGGGGTCGTTACGACTAGCTGTATATAGTAATAGATAGGTATGACATTATTAGAAGGTCTTGGTTTAGACAGTAACTTTCTTTTATGCTGTTAGCCTACCCGTTAAGGTTATTGCCTGAAAATTATTCGTATACAATCAGATTACGAACGCTTGATTAACTGTAACCCGAAGGAGGGTGGTCTCAGGCCAATTAAATTCCACTCACGAAGCGTCTGTCTGTGGATCGCAGGGATCCATTGGCTGTCGGTTCAGCCACTACTTACCAGTTCATCTCTGGTGTAAATGGTTTCTGCTCTCTAGTCATTTCTTAATCATTTCTTCTTCTTCTGAGTGGCCTCAGCCATTAACTCCTCAAATAGTCGAGCCTCTTCGGCCTCCCATTTCGACCTCTCTGCCTTCAAAAACACATCTCCAATTATTAGTAAAGCCTGTGCCCTCTCCATTCTCTTCCTCATCGAAACGTCTTCATCATATAGAACATTATCCAGAACGTCCCTTAACGTAGAGGATATCTCCATGTGGGAACCCTTCCATGCGGCAGCGATGATCTTTCCCATTAATATCTTCTCCATTTCGGCAACTTCTTCATCTGTCGCCACATATTCCTGTTTCTTATCCTTGTGCTCATCTGAAGTTGAAGAATTAGAGACCTTTTCGGATGCTTTCTCATTGGCTTTCTCCTCTGTCTTATTCCTTCCCTCCCCCTCCCCTTCTTTGGCGGTTCCTTCTTCAGCATCTTTTCCCTCCTTTTCAGCATACTTCTCTCGGACCTCATTCATTTTGGCTAGCTCCTGCATCGTTCGCTGTGCGTCGAGAGCCGTGCTTATAGTATGGAAGGTGTCCTTGATAATGCCACCTTTCTCTTTAAATGATCCGATCCATCCTCCAAGCCCCCAAAGGGTGTTCTGGCTTTTCAGAAATATATTGGCCTTTTCTGTGTAGACCTTGCCAATAGTGTGTAGGATCTCTAATCCAAAAGACTCCATCTTCATGTTTTCAGCCTCCAACTTAAACTTCTCCCTAAAAGCTCTGACGATGTCTGCACCCTTGTCTGTTTCAGTGTAAAGCGATAGACGGTCAACCAGCTTCTTCGTCAAAGCCTGAACAATCTCCTCTCTGTGCTTCCGGTTCTCCTCATCTATTTTCTCCCGCTCCTCCTTCTTCTGCTGCTCCACTTGCTTGTCTAAGTTCTTCTTCTGCTCGTCAGGGCTGAGTTTTGCAAACTCTCCCTGGTCCAAACTTAGTGTGCCTTGGGGAGCAGATTCGCCCTTGTACTCGGCATTTTCAGCCTCATTCTTTTGTTCCATCTCATACTCCTTCGACAAGTTCTTGAGAAGTGTCAACTCGCCAATGTAATCTAAAAATGCTTCGCCTCCAAAGATCTGGTCAAAGAATTGCTCTGGATCCGTCATCTCTCCATTACTCTCCTGTAAGCCATACTGGTCATACTTGCTCCTTGCCTGATCATCGCTCAATATCTGATAGGCTTCGCTGATCTTCTTGAACTTTTCCAAAGCTTCTTCGTTGCCCGGATTCTTGTCCGGATGATAGCGTATGGCCAGCTTTCGATACGACTTCTTGATCTCCAACTGAGTGGCCGATGGAGACACTTGAAGAGTCTCATAGTACGTAGTATCGACGACCATTTGAGATGAAAGCACTGCTGCTACTGTCGGTTATTAGTGGTGATGAAGAAAAGACTAGTGTATGGTAGGAAAAAGAGTCCCAGAAATGTAATGCAAAAAAACTATTTTTTTTTTTCCTGCTTAAAAGTCTTGTGGTGGTTTGGCTGCGTGTGTGAATATTTTCCCCCCAAAATAAGCAGTAACAGAGAGAGAAGCACAGATTCAGGCAGAATAGATTACGGTGGCCTGGGGAGTGGCAGTGGGAGAGGCTTCAGAGTTCTGAGTCGAAGCATTAGAGAATCTCTAATTGTGTTTAGCTGAGAAGGCGGATTTTGGTCGTGCAGTAGGTCTGGAACTGTAATAGTAACGTAGTAACCGTTCTGTCTTCGGGACCCAGATACCATCGAGGAGCACCATGTTTCTTTTAGTGTGTTATAAAATACATAACAAGGTTCTTGCTTTTCTACCCTTCTCTCTTTCGACGGCTGTTCTGCTTGTTTTGGCCAGTTTGCTGTTCTCCATTTCATCAGCCCCGGCAGATACTCTCAGCCCTTCTTCTCCAGTACCGTTTGCAGACCACTCTTCTAACCGGAGCAGCTGTGACCACCGGTGAATGATAAACCCGCACAAAATCGTCCAAGAACTCATAATTACAGTCTCGTCAACTCTAACTCTTTGTGCAGTGTCGTCACAAGTTCCGTACCGTACCATTCATCCACAGACAACTCATGCGTATACGTTACTCCCTCATATAAGTGAGAACCCTCTAGATGCAAATTATGGCACTCGTTCAAATGGTTGCGTCACTTCCTTCTCACTTTTTACTACCCCTGAAGACTTCATCAGATAACTGCATTCTATACTTCTAGTAACTTCATCTCTCTAAAGACCGACTCTACGTTTCTTCTGCGATGGGTTGCATGGCTGTCCGTCCAAAATATCCTGCTTCACCAATGTATCGGCCTCAACTCTCTTTGGTATATAATCTAGAATTGACTGAAGCTCTGGACCGTCTTCCACCTTGACAATTCCATTGTTGTCTCCTACAATATAGTCTCCAGGATTGATCGTCTCGGTGTAAGGCTCTGGATATCCATCAAAGACAATTTCCACTGGCACATTGATTCCAACCATTTTAACCACAGGACCGTGGGCAGCAGAACCGAGTCCATAGGCAAAGACATCTCTCTTTAGTTCTAGATGCTCCTCGATATCTCTGATTCTGCCAAACACAACTGTTCCATTGCTTTTCAAGTAGTTAGCTCTGGTTGACATTAATCCTCCATATAGAGCGTTACTCATCTTGGTGAATGGAGCATCCAACTTCTGAAGGTTCTTGGTAGTTGCAATGACTAGTACTGAATCTTCGGGTAGTTTATCAATGTATCCACCCTTGATAGCTGGTCTTGGATCGTCCTTTGGAGCAAAAAGAATTGTGTATGCCTTGCCAACCATGGATATTCCCTTATCATTCGAGGAATATCTGTGTAAGTTAGGTAATGTACCTCCTAGTTTGTGTCCATGTTTAACTAACGCATCGGATAAATCACAGCTGGCGTACTTTGAAAGGAAAGCGATCACTTTCTTGGCTTCTGACATGATATAAGATACTAATGATGAAGCAGTTTTTTTAAATGTTCCAGAGAAAGTTGAACAGATATGTCAACTATTCAAATACAAAAATGAGGATTGATGATTTCTCCATCTCAGAATGCAGCCAATGGTCAAGTTTTCTCCGGGCTGTGTTATCCATTGCGCTTCAAGCGCTAAACCGACGGATGTACCGGAGAACTGGAGCAAGAGTAGAGAAAGGAAGTGAAAGGTTAATGGTAGGAACTTTACTACCAGTCAAATAAGTATGTACAAAAGGATTTGCAAGATTCAGGAATAAGATAATCCACGATAGCTGAAAGCAGTAGGCCCTCATTTCCAGTGAAGGTTGCAACGCACTGCCTCGACTAGAGAGATAATCCGGGGTAATGTGGGGGCATGTAAAGTAATAAGTAGTATGTGCAAAAACGGTCCATACAAGAAAGATATCTCCAATACACTTAAATATCTAGGGGCTTATTACTTCAAGGGAAGATTTTTTTTGTCTTGTTTTCTTGCGATGTGATAATCAGATGGTGCCTAAACGAGAATACGTCAGTGTTTGACATCTATATGTGCCGGCAAAAAGCCAAAGAAAGCGTTAACGGTCGCTATTGTGTAGCATTTCATGACGGATTGGGAGTGACGTTGGAGATCTTAGCTATTTTTTTCAACCTAGGGTTTGCCCCCCCTTACGTTATACAGAATTAAGTAAGTGGAATGTTCTCAGTGCCACGGCTTTTTTCTGAAATGGATACGCAGCTATCCACCAGTTAAATTATTGAAATTAGTATCACTTTTCAACTTGCTATCCAAATATCCCCAGCATGTATTGTGCTTAGCTAGTTTGGATGTCTAACAAGTTTCTTTAAAGCTCTCAGTTCTTTTGCTTCCCAAATATTCAGCATGATTTGCAACAATTAGCATTCAGCCAAACTGCAGTAATTTAAAGTCTCTACCACTTTATTTTTAGCGTTATATTCACACTATGCAAGCTACATGTTGCCATCGATCCCATCAAATGATTCTTAGGTTTTACATTGAGCTTTTGTCTCATTGGTAAGGTGTTCATCTTGACATCTCATACCAGGCCAATGTTCCCCTCTACATCTATACGACCTGGTACTTGCAATGATTTTATGATCCTCCTCCTCTCCCATTTAATACCCCCTTTTGGTCAACATATCCTGTTATGTTGATGGTAAATAACTGTCGGTAAACACTTACGGGACATTAGCCCTTTTTCTCTATTAGTCACTTTCCCTGCGCTTATTCTCCTCAGGCAAGTATCCAACTAGCATAGCCGCCGGAACCGCCCTTCCTAATACAGTAACTCTGTGCACATGTCACAGCCACATCTGGGAAGTTGAAGATCCAAATTTCTGTGGGTAATTAACGCCGAATCTCGAGAACACGAGTACAATAAAAACAAATTGCGCTTCTTCGAAAATTCCGAGCACCCTCAGGGGTTGGTTAATGCCGATTCTCTTGGTATGGTGGTCTTAATTTGTATGCTTGTGGCTCCGAAAATTTTGCAATCTCTGTTTGCATGGCCGCTGTCCACCTAAACTCCAAGCTCATGTCCAATCCAGAAAGCACCGCTATAAACAACTAATTTCACTTCTAAGCAGGTTCAAGTTCAAGTCAAGTTTCATCTCCAAGTTCCGTCTCGTGTTACTCTGGTGTCGACCGATGAGGCATGGTTCCATAATAGGATTAAACCTCGAGAGCTCATCGCCCTACCCGTTATTTACCCAATGCGGAAACTCGAGGCACCCAAGGCTTCAACGGTCTAACATCTGAAATGGGAGAGCAGAAAAAAAAAAATTTTTTTTTTTTGGTAGCCGCTGACTCAGATGCAGATCCAACGATATAAATAGCTTGACAGGGTGCCTGTCAGAGAGTAATGTAAACTACAGAGATATAAAATTTACCTTACCCTATAGTACAACAAATCAATCACAAAATATGGCTTCAGTAACCGCAAATGTCCTTGCTACCGTTGGGACCGTGTGCTGGTGCGTCCAGATGATACCCCAGATCATCGCCAACTACAGAAAGAAAAATGTTGAAGGATTTCCTGAATTCATGGCATTACTATGGTGTCTTTGTGCACCTTTCTTCGCTGTCTACTTTGTGTCTGATAGTGCTTCGATCCCAATCCAGCTTCAGCCTCATCTCTTCGGCTTTTTCTGCTGGATTACATACTTACAGGTGATGTACTACCCTCCAAACCCAAGACCTATGAAGCAAGTCATCATCAGAGGAGGTGGCTTTATCTTGTTTTGGGCATGCCTTGAGATTGCTAGTGTCATTCCATTGAGGAGACTTTACGAAGACGGAACAAAATGGCCTTTAACCATCTATAGCGTGTTCGCTTCTATCTTCTTGGCAGTTGGTTTAATCATTCCTTATTTTGAACTTTGGAAGAGACAAGGTCGGGTCGTCGGTATTAACTTCATGTTTCTTGCTGTCGACCTTTCTGGTGCAGTTTTCTCTTTGGCTTCTTTGGCCGTTGAGCCAAAGGATATCGATGTCGCGGGATGTGTTCTTTACTGCATTTGCGCTTCCTTAGAAGTTGGAATTTTTCTCAGTCAGTTCATCTGGCTTGTTAGATTCAGACTATTTAAGAGAGCAAAGGTGTCTGACGTTGAAGCTAAGCAACAAGATAAGGAAGAAAGCAAGGGAAGCGGTGATGAAAACGATTCAGACAGCTCTGATCTCTACAATGAGGTTACAAAAGTCAATTTAGATGAGGAGAAAAAGTGTCACGATACATCATCCGAACTAACAATTGAATTTACCAATACCAGGGTCGCACAAGCATAAACTACAGATAATATCACAGCAAATCACAGATAATGGCAAATATTGTAATTAGTTAATAAGGGTATATGGGTTAATAATCGATTTACGAGGAAAAGAAAAGTAGGAGACACAGGAGAGAGAGTTAAAAAAAAAAAAAAAAAAAAAAAAGAAAGGAATCGGAAAAAGCTGGGCATGCTTGTAGTTACGGCGTTTTGTAAAGACGGTGGACCGAGAGGCAGGCTTGGTAGAGGCATTCCGGGTTTGCTGTTATATAAAACTGTGTGGCAGTTTGTTCCAAAATATCTCAAGCTACTATTTTTGACAGTTGGTTGGAACTAAAGATGACAGAATCGTAGCATCATGAGTCCAAGGAAACGAGTGAGTATATAGGGTAGAGTTGACCGTAACCAGGTCTCTGGTTATAAACGTAAGTCCTTCTTAGAGTCTACTAGTGCATCTCAGTGTTGTTGTATGTATTTAAAAGATTTGCAGCAATGTACAGACTCAAGCAAGCTGCTTTAGGACTGAACAGCGGCTGGATATGATCCTAGTTGTCCTGTAGCTTGTCGCTCTCCTTCGTCTTTTTCTTAGTCTTGGAGGAAACCTCAGGCTGCTGGCCATCAATTGGCTTAACAGACATCAATTCCTTATTATGCCACTTCACTTTACTTGTTTTGTTTTCTATTTCTGTGGTGTACATCGGCATGCGGTCCGACTCTCGTAAACCTGTCTGTCCTATATGTGACCAAGTTCCAAGCATGACCTCCCAAGCATCCTTGCTACGGTGGCAGCTACTGGCGTACCCGCCCACAACCTACTCCAAACACCAATCATCAACTTCCTACACTGCTAGTTCAATGTTTAATAAATAAATAAATAATGTAGTCATAACCCAATATTCAAGGCAGTTCCTCCATTGGAGACTTGTTATCATTTAGCATGCATCCGGTTGCTTGGCAATGTAGTTAACGGCCTGTCCAACAGTCTTTATCTCATCGGCATCCTCATCTGGTATTATAATGGAAAACTCGTACTCGATCTCCATCATAACCTCGACAACATCAAAAGAATCTAATCCAAGGTCTTTGGAGAACGACGAGCTAAGGTCGATGTTCACATCCTTTTTGGTCTTGCTGTACGATTCTAACAGCTCTATAATTCTTTCCGAAATAATGTCCTTGGTGAGAGCAGGAGCACTGCTGTAGAACTTCACTTGTTGTAACTGCTGGCTGTGGTGTTCAACGTTGTTGATGCGGTGGTACTGAGTTCCTGCCAATGGGATCACGGCGCTTCTCACCACCTGGCATCCTTGCCTTGCAGAAACAGTAGACAAAAGTCTCTTAGAAATGCTTCCAAAACTTCTCAACATGGCTTCTGCTCACCTCTAAGTCTTTCACTCACTTCTTTCTACAGTATCGTCAGTGCCTGACAATTTTTTTTGCTCGCACTTTGGGCCGGGTAAGGATCTGCTCGACTCCGCAACTCGCGCCCAATCTGCTCGAGTCCATTCGGGCGCCACCCGTGCACCGCTGAATGAGAGCTGCTGCTGCTGCTCCCTCAACAGCACAGCGCACACCCCTGCATGCACAGAATGCACCCTTGCACCGCACACACCCACACAAATTTTATTTTCACTTTTCACTTTTTCACTTTTTCACTTTTTCACTTTTTCACTTCTCACTCACTCACTCACTCACTCACTCTTGTTTGTAACCACTCAACGAGACCATTCACCCTACTTCAAGCTCTACTGCCATCTAAAACTTCTTCCACCAGATGTTCAGCTCGTTGTCTCGGTCCGCCGGACTCTTCCTGTCCAAGGCATCGACGTCGTTTGGCAAATCATTGATTTCCAGCTCCAAGCTTGTCAGCACTCCTTCTGCGCTTAAGCCATCTTCCTCTATAATACAGCTTTCTCAGCAGCGTAACGTCACGTTGAACCAGACTAAAAGGGGCAAGGGCTTCATCACCAGAAAAGTCAAGCCCACAAAGTCGCCTCATCTCGAAAAGTGCCCTATCAAGAAGGGCGTCATTCTCAGAGTCATGATCCTAAAGCCAAAGAAGCCTAACTCTGCCCAGAGAAAAGCTGCCAGAGTCCGTCTTTCCAACGGAGAAATTGTGTCTGCCTACATTCCCGGTATTGGCCACAATGCACAGGAGCACTCGGTTGTGTATGTCAGAGGCGGTAGATCCCAGGATCTTCCTGGTGTTAAGTACCATCTGATTCGTGGTGCTTTAGATTTGGCAGGTGTTGCCAATAGAAAGACATCCAGGTCAAAGTACGGTGTCAAGAGACCTCAGAAGAAGGAGTAAGTAGTGGCTAGCGTGTATATATATATGCATATATTAATGGATCCGATAATCACGACATTGCGTACAATGAATGCACTATCCTTCTCTTCGCTGAAAGTCACCCCAGCAAAGCCTATCACATCATACCAAAATGGCCTCCTTCAAACCGAAGTGATCCGTCGCCTACATCGGTGATTTGCAGCATATCTAATCTACAATTAGTCAACTTACCATACTCTTTGTCTATAGTTTGTTGTATTAATTGGATGTATATATATCTCCTCACTTACTGTACACCTCCTGCTGCAATTCCTTGAGAGCCTCGTCGTATTTCTCCTTTTCTTCGTCCGACAAGTCCAAAGCAAACTCATTGGCATCGCCATTGCTTTCTTCCTCCTTCAGAAACTTAATTTCGCTCACAGTCTTGTTGTTTCTGTTGATCACTCCTCCTGAGTATACAACCTTCTTGAACCACTTGTACTCACGGGCTCCGTGACAAAAGGTAACACATTTACCCTGCTTGTTGGCTCTGGCTGTCCTACCAACTCTGTGAATGTACTCCTTGGTCGAAAGCGGAAGATCATAGTTGATAACAAACTCAATAAAGTCAAAATTCATTCCTCGACTGATCAAGTCCGTAGCAATAAGGATTCCTCCTTCCTTGTCAAAACGCTTCAACAATTTCTTCTTTTCTTGTCCTCTCATTGTGGAATTCACTGACATTATATTGAGACCAGGGCAGATATCTTTGTCCATCAATATTTGAAGCAATCTTCCAAGCCTGACTGCCGACTCGTTCGATTTAGTGAACACTAGACCATGAGTTTTCCAGTTATTTCGGATTGCAAAATGAAGCAATAGTAATGGTTTGTAGTAAGAAAGCGATTCTGGGAAGAAGATGAAGTATTCTTCCAAATTTGGAGGTAGCTGATATAATTCACGCACTAGATTGTCGGTATCATTGATAACAAGCACCTTAGGCTTGAAAAGCTGAAGATGTGAAAGCTTTTCTGAATTTGTTGTGAGAGTTGCACTCAAGAGAATCTTGATGCATCGAAGCTGAAACTTCTGGTAGGGTTGTCCAATAAGTATCTGATCGTTGTGAATCTTGGTGACTAGTAAAGTGCACCAGTTCTGATACGACTGGTTTAGAAGACGGTCCCCCTCGTCAATCACCAAAAAGCGTAACTGGCTTAAATCCATGTCGTATCGGTTCAAGTGGTCCACCAATCTTCCTGGTGTAGTAATAATTATATCCGGCGTGTTTCTCACAATTTTCTTGTGCTCCACCCCAATGCTCGTATCACCTCGTAGCATCATTGTCACTAGATTTGTTCCTCTAGTCAATTTGGATGCAGAATCGTAAACCTGGCTAGCTAATGGTCTGGTTGGAGCTAAAATGATACATCGAAGTCTGGGGACCGTTCTATCGATCAATGTGTTTACAATGGGAATCAAGTAGGCTAATGTTTTACCGGATCCTGTGGCCGCATTGACAAGATAATCACCAAATGGTCTTGGTGAAAGTCTATTCTTCTCTAAGTCTGCCATCAGGCTCTGAATCATACTCACCTGAACGGAGAATGCAGACTCAATATTGAACCACTTTTTTAGGTTTCCAACAATTTTGGAATTAATTGGGGGCTCAAACTCTCCAAATGGCTTGGTTGTCGAAGTACTGTGATACTCAGGCTTTGCAAGCCAGTTCAACGACTGGTTCTTGCTCTCTCTGGAGTGAAGATCTTTATCCCTAGGTAATTTCGGCTGCGGAATAGGAGCCACATCCTTGGAATCAACATCCATGGCCTCCAGGTTTTCATCACTATCTTCCTTAGTCAGCCCCTTCTCCTCAAGCTTTTGTTGAAGGTTGATCGTTCTCTCAAATCGTTTGAACACAGAGGAGTGCGCACGGCGATACTCCTCAGAATCCACGCTTTCAGCAACATCTGCTGCATCTCCCTTCTCCTTCTCCTTCTCATCATCATCTGTAATCTCGGATTCCTCGTATGAACTGTTTACTTCTCCAATGTCTTGACCCTGTTGTTTTACACTGTCCTTTTCTTCCTGCTCCGGTGTCACCTCTTTAATTTCATTATTACTCTCCGCTTCGGTATCCTCTTCACCCTCTGGTTCATTGTCACTTTCTTCTCTCTTGCGCTTTTTACTTTCATTTATCTGAAACGAAAATGGATCGAACCTTGTTCCAAACATCTCCTTCTTCTATAATGATAAGATCAGAGAAACTTTGTAAAATAGAAATCTAAGATCTGAAAAATCTTTTTCCTCTCGCACTGTAATGAGAGTGCGGCTGAAGCATTTACGCTCTATCAATGAGCGCTTAAGTATCGCAAGACATCTAGACATCTTTTCTCGGCCAAACAGCTACATGAGTGTCCTTCCCTCTTCACCTACTTCCACTCATATCTCCACTCTTATACTTCAATTACTTGATGCTACGCAGTCAAAAGGGTGAGAGATTCTATAGAAAGGAACTACCACGTTCCCAATATTCACGGTGATTGTGAGCGTTATTTCGTTTATTTTTTTTTTTTTTTTTTTTTTTTGTGAAATCATTCTTCCGGTTGAAATGGCTGCCTAAAATTTCTGTTAAGCCACAGAGGTCGATACACCTGTAGATTCACTTTCTTTCTGGCTTGCCTTATTCTGTAGATCATTAAGCTCCTTTTGCAAGCGTACGACCTCTTTCTGCATTTTTTTACCGTAAAAGTCCACATAGTACGTTGCACCATTATAGCTGGCAGCCAAAAATATGAACGAGACAAACAAGGAAGCGGCCCATTTGTAGTTAAAGAAGATTGGACATAAACTCATAGTGGCCAACTGGTAGCCGTACTGGATGAAGGTGAAGGCCACAACCGGAAATGGTTCGGGTAGGGAATTGACAAACCTGCCAATTGGCTTTTCGGCAAAAGCTTTCCGCAGGTACTCAAAAGAATTGACCTGGCCTTTTTTGAGTTGGTCTGCATGTCTGATGGTTATAAAATAGTGGTAGGATAGTTGCCAAATGAAGTAAAGGATGGATGTATAAAGGATACCGTTCATAAATTCCCAATGATCGAGCTTGACGGAGCCCGGAAATCTATGTTTCTTATATTCATATGGCAGCTGATGAGTAATGACGTACATTACCACAGGTGGTAAGACATGGATAAAGGTGGACGTAATTTTCTCGACGGAATGAAGTACAAGTTTGTTTCGCCACGTTATAACAGCAAAAGACAACGTTCCATACGAAAAGCTTGAGCAGGTGACGAATAAAATCTTAGATCCAGGGAATACCCATATATAGAGAATTAGGAGCACGTTGACGTAATAGCAGAGGTCTGCCAAATAAAAGCCAAAGCCGATCTTGTAGTATGTTATCACTCTGATGGGCATGAGCAGAACAAATAGACAAGTGTAGAGAACATGAAACCAATCGGGGTATTTGCCAATTACCAATCCAATGAAAAAGATGACATATGTTGAGGCAGCAAAGAACAACTTCTCTGTCTGTGATGCCTTAGTGGTCTTGTCAATTCTGATATATGCCTTGTTGAATTGCTCGTTGAAGATCCTTCCCCAATCTTTCTTTAGCTCATCATGCGTGAAGTTCTTCCGCCGATTGTTCAGTTTCTTTGAGTAATTGCGCACCCATTGGTAAGTATGATTCTTCTTGAGTTCGAAGGTGACATTTGCTGGATTGAGAAGATCAAGAAATGACACGCTTTCAAGACTAGGATTTGATAGTTTGCTCAAATTGTCCATCGGAGAAAGTCCTGGAGTGCTTTCCTCTGACTTGTACTCCGACGATAAATTCGACTTCGATGAAGATGCAGAATCATCACAAATGGATGGGTCACTGCCGTGCAGTCTTTCTGACATTACAAAGCAAAAAAGCACAGAAGAAAAAAGTGTCTGTTTCCAGTCACAGTTTTGACAAGCTAGAAATTATTTTCACATGCGCACATGTGCGGCGTGCCAAGAATGTTGAGCATGAAGTACAGGAACAATCAGTTATTGGACATGATGTAGCGGAGAATGCATCGGCCAGTTAGATGACCATATGACAGTAAGTAAGGGTTTAGTGATTGTGATTTTGTGGGGGTCTTATTATGGAGAAAGTGGCTAAGAAATGGTGTAAGTTTTGTAGTCTATGCTAGACCCAGATCTGTTCTCGTTGATGCTTGCTGGACTTTGCGCAGCTCTTTCACTCATATAATTGCAAGTGTAATGATATATTACATGTTATCTCAGAGGTCACCGGTGTGTGCAAGTCTGACTTGCCAATGTGTTCGTTTCTGACTTGTACATTCTCATCTGTTGCTCCGGCCACTTCGGCTATCAATCTTTTCCTTCTTATGGGAGGCAGAAATACAATGCCAGCCAGCTGATGCTTTGTCACATCTATTCTTCTCAACCTACATACTCAAGATGTTCATCATTACCTATAAGTTTACAAATTTATGCACTTCTGGCCCTCGTGAATCTATCATAACCTATGACCTCTGTCATCTTCCCCTGAAGTCTCTCTTAAAATCCCTGTCTCTGTCGCATTCCCTCAGGAATATCGTCTACTGACCCAATTGGCTCTGCATTTTCTATAGAGTTGGTCTCCGCAGGAGAGCATTGTGGTTGTGTTCCATGCTCTGCTTCTGAACTCTCATGCAAATCAATAGTATTAGCTGGTGCTACCGTATCGCTATTCTGTGTAGTGTTGGTGTCATAATCGCCATGGTCATGTCCATGTTCTGTATCGCTGACCACACCACCTTCGCCGGACTCTCCGTTCACCTCTCCGTTCACCTCTCCGTTCACCTCTCCGTTCACTTCTCTGTTCACCTCTCCGTTCACCCCTCTGATCGTTTCTCCGTTGTCTTCCACCCTGACCACATCCACCTCTGTTTCAGCTCCATTCTCTGTGTTTCCAGCATCGCCAGCCTCCCTAGGCTGAAACCAATACCAAATAGGGCGAAGAGGCGAGCGGCAATGATGTAGCTTGGGAAAGATATCGTTGAAAAATACAAACAGCTGGCCGATCAAGACTCCAGCAAACTCCGATCGCCAATTAACCTTGAACGTAGGCGATGTGAGTCTACTTAAAAGCATCGTCACAAGCGGTAGGTAGACTGACCGGAAGTTGAAGAGGCCTAAGATGGTCATTTCGACATTGGGATTTCTTCGGGACCAGATGAAGAGTAATGTGTCGCTGAGATGCGAGCCAAGAAGATATAGGTTGCATATGTAGGTGGAATATAGAAGCAACGCAATGCAGAGCAAGAGCAGACACCAGGCGTAGTCCCTAGTGTTGGCAAATGAAAGCTCCAACGCTTTGGAATATCGTGTTACTACGTACAACGTGAACATCAAGTCGAAAGAAAATGTCCCGAAGTAGAAGAAGCTCGACACTATTCGGTAGTATTGCTTCTTCTGAAATGCTGACTCTACGCTGTAGTAACAGTCAGCTTTGCTGACGTAGCCAGTGTACTCCATTAAAGAGAGTCCAACTACGCCTAGAAGATAGTTTCTGGTGACTGGAGGAATCTCCATCAACCACTCAATTGGAATGCCCTCCATGTTTGTATGTGTCACTAAGCTTGAGAAGGCAGCGTTAACCAAACAATGAAGTCCCCTTTTCCGGAAAATCAGCTGCTTGTACGGTGATATACGATAAACTGCCAGTAAGTACTCTAAGCTCCTTGATGAGGATTCGTGGCACGAGAGCTCTACGCCGCGCACCTTACCGGGGAAAACTATCGGGCCGTTGAGCACCTATCGGGGGAAGCTGATAACGGCCACCGAGAGCCGCTAGCGCTGTAGTTTTGCTCAGCTATCATTTATAACAACCGTAGTAGCATCTTCTACCACTTTAACCGAGTTCCGGATTTCCACTGCTTGATCACTTGCAACGCCAGTGCACCGGCCGTCGACGCCGCCTGATAACGATTTTTCATCTATTTTTCATTTTTCATCTGTTTTCCATTTTTTGGTTTTGTTTTTTTTTTCATTTTTCAGCCTAGAAGCATTATCGAGTGTGGCTTTTTTTCATCTACCGGCGAAATCGACCTAATCAGTAGATCATCATGGATATCTCAAAACTAGATTTAAAGGAGCCAAGGTGGGACGACCAGTTGGAGGACAGCATCGTCTCTCCTTACAAATACCTTTCGGAGCAAACCCATGGCAAGAACATGCGCAATCTATTGATCGAAAAATTCAACTTGATCTATGCCATTCCCCCTGATCGGCTGGAAATCCTAAAGCAGATCATTAATGTGCTCCATCTTTCGTCCCTCATTATAGATGACATAGAAGACAACTCCAAGCTCAGGCGGGGAAAACCTTGTGCTCATCTAATATACGGATCGGCCCAGGCTATCAACTGCTCCAATTATATGTACTTCAAAGCAATGCATCTTTCGGCAGACTTTTTCAAAGAGCAGGCACCAGAAATCAAGGATCTGGCGCTTAATGTATTCATTGATGAAATGCAGAACTTACACCGAGGCCAAGGCCTGGATCTCTACTGGAGAGAGGAGCTCGTGTGCCCAGAAGAATCGGAGTACGTTGAGATGGTAATGAACAAGACGGGAGGTTTGTTCCGCTTGTCCATCAAGCTGATGAATATACTTTCTGGAAAAAGTTATCCGGAGTTAATAGAGTTGAGCAACTGGCTGGGGGTTTTATACCAAATAAAAGACGATTATCTCAATCTCCAGAGTCAGGAGTATACAGGTAATAAGGGTTATTGTGAGGACATAACAGAAGGGAAATTTTCCTTTCCCATAATTTACTCGCTGAAGGTTTATGGTAATACCGAACCAGGAAAGGAGATTCTGAACATATTGAGGTTGCGGACGGAAGATTTTGAGTTGAAGAAGCATTGCTGTGAGCTAATTGAGAAGAGTGGTGCCTTCAAGTACTCTTTGAAGACGATTGAGAAATTGAAGGAGAAAGTACTTCAATTAAGTCAAGGATTTATGGATCTTTACGGGTTCGAAGAGAGTGAGACTTTTCTAGCCATGATAAAAAGGGTTGCGAGTGCGAACATCAAAGTATGATGAAAGTTCTAGACTTGATGACCGGCGTGTGTGGTAATAGGTAATAGGTAATAGGTAATAGGTAATAGGTAATAGGTAATAGGTAATAGGT
>JAJMBG010000049.1:0-105477 GCA_030565225.1 Allodekkera sacchari
TATATTTATTAACCATTTAATTGATGCCTTTTTTTTTTTTTTTTTTTTTTTTTTTGAAAACTCACCTAGGCAATTTCTTGATGGTAGCACATCCCGCAATTTCCGTTTTAAAAGTAGTTGAATTCTGCTTCATCCTTTTTCCGCTTTCATCTCTATGTGCTAAATTTCAACTAGTTCTTTATTTTTCTCTTCTTCCCTTTCGCTTTGGCTTCTCCCATTTTCTTATCCTTATCTTGCGTGCCCTATCCTTTGTATCCTTTGCCCTCTCCTGTCCCATTTTCTGGCTGGGAAATTTCATTCTAGAGTCCTAATCGACACATTTACCATAACCGGAAGACACAGTCATTTTAGGTGCAACCGTGACGACTAAGGTTCCGCCCCTAATTTTCACTTTCCTATTTCTGGCTAGGCTTCTCTTGTCATAGTGTATACTCTCAAAAAAACTATGAAGGATCTTAGTGTTTATTTGTGTTGCCCTCTCTGCCTCCCTCTTAAGCTCCTTCAGCACCTTCAGTACCTTCACACATCTTCTCCCTAAACCAACTACTCACTCCCCTTTAAAATGTATATAATACATTACAGTCCTTGATACTCTTATATTTTTTTATTACTATATCTTCAAGTAGCTACAGTGACCTTATAATCGATATTTTCAGTACGGCTTCTTAAGTTTTTCACTTCATGCTGCCAATTTAGACTTTACCCCGCACTTGACCATGGGAGCCGCACAACATGAGCGGTGTCCCATCGAAGCTGCCGATGCCCCTGAAACAAGGCACAAACAAAAGCACAAACAAAAGCACAAACAAAAGCACAAACAAGAGCATTGACAAGAGCATAGACAAGATAATAAACAAAGACAAGATTCAGATGCAACCTGTTTGCAGCTCCTTCCGCAAATGTCTCCTTCTCCAATCGGTACCTGCATATAATCAAGAAGCTTGATGCATTCAATTACACAAAAATCCAAAGATGATTTTTATTCTTCGAATTGAACGCAAAATTAACATATTATAAATACAACCAATATCCCGATTTTTCACTATGATTATTTCTCAATGATATATCATCTTTCACTTACTCGTTGCCTACATCCATTTGCTTCAATGAGCGATAACTTCACAGCTTCCGGAGAATCTTACTTTGGCTTCTCGTTCCGCTACCCCTTCATTCCTGGCTGCTACCTAACACGGCATGGATATCTCTGCGACACCCATACTACAATATACCATCCAGCAGAAACTGCAGATATCTTGTGCAAATGCACCACAAACTGTTTTGATCCTTGGGACAATTTCTATACCGCACAGACCCCAGGGACTCCCGAGTCCTCGATCGATCCAGCTTTTTATACTCTTCCACAATACGCTAAGAGCTCGCAGCTTTCTTACCAGTTATCGACTTATCCCCCACCACTCGTCTTATCCTCTGATGAGGAACCTAGTTCTAATGACGATGACTACCCGAGTGATGGAGAGAAGGATGGTTTTCAGACTGCTGATAGTAGCTTCCTTTCGGACACCAGCAAAGACTCTGCTCCCAGTGCAATTGCTGACGCAAAAACAGAAAGGACAAACGCCACTTCAAAATTGCAACCAAAATCGCTTGTCAGAAGAGACATCCTCACTCCTAAGCCTTATGTTTGTTCCCATTGTCCTAAGAGTTTTAAGCAGAGATCTCAATGGAAACGGCATGTTGACTGTGTGCACTTGAAGCTCACAAAATTCAAATGTGACATTTGCTCAAAACCCTTTAAGAGATCCGACCATTTGAAAAATCATAAGAGAAGACTGCACGAAGTCGAAGTTGACCTGTAGTGGAGAAGTTTAGCAATAAGCCCTAAATAAAAATCAAAGGCATCATCCTAAACGGTCTTCGCATTTACTTACGTCATAAAAAAAATATTTTTTTTGCTATATACTGATAATAATATACCTCGCCCTGCGCTGCCGAGTAACAGTGACGCACACGAGATAGATAGCTCATCCCTAGTACCCCATTCTGGTCGGGGAATTGGGACTGCTCAAAAAGATTTCCATAAACTGGTCCAAGCCATCATCTACTAACATCCAGTATATAATAGCCTGAACAATAACTAAACATTGCCTCAAGTTTTGGACTCCTAACATTAACTACTTTGACATGTATCATCGTTTCCCTTTGTTACAACGATATAGTTTATAATCAATCTCCTTTGGTACAACAGCATAGTTTTAATTTCACTCTAGCCTCTTGTTACACAGCATCTCAATTTGCAACATTTTCCTTTGACTCACTTATATCCATAATTACATAGTTTCCCTGGTTTGAAATGATCCTTTGGTGAATTCCCCTTAACGTTTTCCCAATCTGTTAGATAGTTCGAGCTAAAGACATCTTTTATCCTCTGAAACCTTACATACTGGCATCACTAGTCAATTTTTTCAAATTCATCTTTGCTTGTCATTCCTAGTTGTTTGATTCTGACTTTATCTACTAACACTCTGTAGGAAATCGTTTCGACGGTTCTCTCCGTGGCAACTTGTGCGCCATCTTGAATGATGCTTCCTTTGACGTCGTGGATTCCGTTTAAATTGAAGACCTTTATGGTAAGTATATTCATTCCCTTAATGTGGAAATCTTTTGGGTTAGTTCTTATATACTTGAATAGATTTATTTCTTCTCGCACAGTTTTGTTTCAATAATCTCTAATTTACAAATTTCTCCATCTAGGGATCCTTATTGTCAATTTTAACGTATTCATCCGACTTTACACTATTTGGGCATAGCTTGTAGGAAACAAACCTTTGTTGCCGTTGACCTCACCTTCAGTCCAGCCAGATCCGTCATCTTCTGAAATAACCAGAATCTTATCGCCAGCAGTAATGGCGATCTCATCACTCCCCTGTGGCTGGTAGTCATACAATGCTTGCATATATGTAACCCTCTTACCACCTCTCTTTGGTTGCACTTCAGGTCCTTGCTTCTTCGACGACACCGTTCCAATCTGCACATATGATGTCGGAACCAAACCCTGCTGTCCAGAAGAATCTTCCACCAATGTCCATCCCGATCCATCATCTTGTTCCACCACTGTCAACTGCTCGCCAGGAGAAACTGACAGCTCGTCATTGTCTTGCGCATTGTATGCATACTGAACCTTTGCTATTGTCTTCGAGACGCTATCCGTAGACTCTGAAGCAGAATTGAATCCAAGAACCTTTCCAATCGATCCAAACACCCTCGCCTTGGTGTTTTTCGGCTCTATTTTCAACCTGCTCAAAGAACTACTCAGACTCTGGACATCTGAGGTGACAGACTCGTTTTCTGCCTGCTTTTTTTTGAACAAACCCCACCGTTTCTTCTCTTTCTTCACTGGCTGACTTAGGGTCATATCCTGACCATTGGTGGCAGTTTGGATAACCTCGATTTCAACCTCTGCAACCACCCGCTTGGTATCATCGTCTATAAATTTCTGGAGCTCGCCAATTGAGTGTATTAAGAGCTTTTCAAACTTGGAGTATTCTTCACTTGATTTGATCTTGACCTCGTCAAACGAGTCACCAATCAACTTGTTACGTTGCTCTACGGTTTCGGCTACGTCCTGCTGCTCCTGTGTACATATCGTCTGATACTTCTCGTAGGTTGAGCAGGCATTGTTTAGAGTCAACTTGAGGTCTGGCAACGCATTACCCTCCACCACCATAGTATCCTCATCATGCCAAATAGGAGATGGAATGAATGTGAAGTCTGCTGGTTCCTTCCAGTTGCCTAGATTATGCTTGACGAACATCATGGAGTCGAGACGGGGAAGATTCTGCTGGACCACAGAGTCCTCGTCCTTCAAAAACTGCTTGGTCTTATCAAGAAGCTGGCGCTCAATTTCTGAAGCCGTGAGTAGCAGACTGTTTAGGCGGCTGACCTTCACCTCATTCAAGCCCTGGAGGCCGTCCAAGATCTCTGGAACGTCCTGATAGTAATACTTGTCCTTCAAGCGATTACACACGTTGATCATCGTGAGATAATGGTTTTTGGTGACATTCATCTCTTGTTCTCTCTTATTGAGCTTTTCCTTCGACCTCTCACTCGAGCTCTTCTCGGCCTTCGATCTCTGACTCTCCATCGCCTCACAGGCAGAGTCGTACTCTTTCTTGGCTTTTTCTAGTTGCTGGTAGTAGACGTCTCTGCCCTTTGTGGTACTTTCGTTAGCCTCTTTCCACTGTGTCCGAATTGCACTGTACTTTTTCTGCATATTCGATATGTTGCCGGCGATCTTCCTCTCTATTGTGCCGGCAAAAAGTAACCGTTGCTCTGCAGCATTTTCTGTTTGTGTGATGATCTCATTCCAGGCGACCATGCTGGCACACTCCAAAGATCCGGGGGTTATTAGCGGCTGCGCACCAACACTGACTGCAGCAGAAGCTGATGCCTTCTTTTTAAATGCCTCGGAGCACAATTGCTGTAGCTTTTGTGCATACTCCCTTTCAATAGTTGATCGCTGACGGTAGAAGTTCTCAATCTCCGACAACCAATCTAGGTTCGAGTTGACCCACTTATCCGTGACCTTAAAGCCATCTTTGAGTTCATTTCCAATACTGACAGACGTCATTGTCTATAGTAATCAAAAAAGCGATTATCTTTCAAACTGTTTAGTGCACAAAAGCTTTACGTAGACTGAAGATAGTCTCTTCGGAGAATGTGAAGATGGTGCGATTTTCCGGGTGAAGGTGAGAGTGTGGAAAATTCATAGAAATTGATCAGAAAGTTTCTTCTTCTGATAAGGCACTAACGTTGATATTGGAGATCGACTTGTAGATCAATTGTTGTAGATTTTTGTGGCAATAACCAAACTTCTGGCTGTAGGTGTTTTAAGGTTATAGGTGGG
Source organism: Allodekkera sacchari (assembly GCA_030565225.1). Taxonomy (NCBI): domain Eukaryota; kingdom Fungi; phylum Ascomycota; class Pichiomycetes; order Pichiales; family Pichiaceae; genus Allodekkera; species Allodekkera sacchari. The sequence goes on from JAJMBG010000049.1 coordinate 4,865, forward strand.
ATTTCCAGTATCATGGACAGCACTAGCAAGAATATATACAATATAAACACTCATGGCCCGGAAGTGGTAGAATATTACGGCTAGAGGACAAGGAAGTTATCAAACTTCATTAAGATATATAGTTCAAAGTCGGCAGCTACTGGAGAAAAAATGCCTAGAGAAGATGACCAGGAACCAGAAGAGTTAGGAAAGAGTACAGTGCAGGAAGTAAGGGTGCTTGTGCGAGGGAGTGTAGAATGCAGCTGCAAGAAGAAAGAGCCGGGATTCTCCATGGAGGCAGTATCTACACCAGAAGCAGCTGAAGAATTAAATAGACCCGGTAAATCCACCCAGCAAGATGTAAGCAGAGGTAAAAGGATGAGGTCGTTTAATAGTCTTGGATGGCTACGACATATGACGATAGACATGACTGAAGAGATATTAGAGGACCATAGAGAGCGGCTCGAGGCTAAAGAGAAGGAGATTGAACGACTTCGACGATACATTTCTCGGCTAGAGCAAGCTAGGGAAATAAAAAGGAAGGGAAGAGAGTAGCTGATAGAGAAAACAATAAAGTTGAGAGGAAGGTTAAGCCTGAGAAATTAATTATCTAGATAGTCGAGCGAGAGGTATGAACTGAGGGTCGCTGTTCGTACTTAGGTGAACACAATGGCCGTTATGAGACTGATATAAAATTACGTATGCTAGTAGAAAAGTGAACAAAGAATTTGACGGTTTCAAGTAGCTGAGAGTTCTTGAGTCAGAAAGTGGCCGCTGGTGCACCCAGGAATTCCGTGTTTGGAGTTGTAGAGAAGGAATCAGAAGTCCACGTAGTTTCATCACCACGGGTCTTAGGAGAAGGATAAAAGCACACCTAAGACGACATTTAGATCTATTCTTGGAGCAGATGTTGCGGTAGTATTTTTTTTATAGTGCATTGACGGTATAGGTTGGAGGCATTATTGGAAGGACGTTCCATGTATTCTCAGATCGCTTATAAGATCATGCCAGTAACTTTTTTACTACCCGTTTTCTGGCAGCAGAGCGACCCAGTCAGATGATGGCCTCAACCGCTGTCTACAGTAACTACAATTTCTACTCTCCATGATTCTCTGGTTGTAGGAGCCAATAACACCAGGTACCAAACACTTTACAAACAAGGCTGACTCCTCTCAGCTGTATGTTGCTTCTCCACATTACTCGCACCATTTCTCCAAAAATATTCAGATAGGAGGTGATGTGGGGGGAGCCGGCGGCTATTTCTACTGGCAATCAAGGTTGCAGCCTCTGCTACATAAACACCACTGAAAATCTCTAGCTACGTGCGAAAATTAGCCTTCTAACATACACTGTTATGTATTATTCCTTTCACTTTGTGGCTGCTTCCAAAGACTATTCCACCACCCTCTGTTGCCACCGAATAGGCTCTCCAGTATTATCTTTCATTCTTGCTACTACTCCGCACTAAGCTGATGGATCGAGGCTTTCCGGTTTGCGCGCACAAAAATTTTCAGATTCCGAAATCTGCTTGTCTGCTTGGCTTTAACTAACTGCAAACAAACTTTAGATCTCTTTGGCTTCTACCGTACAATTGAGTCTTACAATGTCTGCTGCTTCTTCCGCCTTCAAGAGATTTATCAACTCGCCAACGGGACCAAAGACCGTGCACTTCTGGGTAGGTGGGATACTGTAGTAACTCCGAATCTTTCGTATACTAACAATCTTTGCTCTAGGCACCAATGATGAAAGTATGTACGAGCAGATGAAGCACAGCTTTATCATACAATCCGCTCTCTTTGTAGCTTCCGTACTAACACGCTCTAGTGGGGTTTGGTTGCAGCCGGTGCAGGTGAAATGGTTCGTCCAGTTGAAAAGGTGTCTGCCACCCAGCAGTTATCGTTGTTTGCAACAGGTGCTATATGGACTCGATGGGCTTGTGTCATCACCCCAAAGAACTATCTATTGGCCTCCGTCAATTTCTTCCTTGGAACCGTGGCCAGCATTCAAATTGGCAGAATTTACCTGTGGAGAAAGAGTCTCGGTGAAACCCCAACCGAGATATTCAAATACATGTTCGACATCAAGGACAAGCCAGAGACAGAGAAGGCTTCTGATTCGGCACCTGAACTTAACTAGAATCGCTATGTGTACTCCGGTGGCTTGCCATCGAGACTCAGCTGAAGCCGGCTTCCGATTTGGACGCCGACTCTTTACTATTTGTATATCAGCACGCAGGCACTCGTTTTAGTATAGCCGTAAACTGCTGTGTTAGCTTCGGATTGCCGTTTGGCGATATATAATAATTGGGTATTGAAAAAAGTGGACTTCTGTAGTATGTATGATTCATGGGTGGGTGTTGTCCTGTGGACCTCTAGTGCCAAGTCCGACTCTGCTGGCCCTCTAAAGCACAGTTGAACCTTACTTCATCACCTCTATTACTCTTTATTTTATTGTTGTCCATGATCCTTCTAATGTTCTTCATTCCATTTGTTAAAACAATTCAATTGTATTCGTGCAAATTGCCTGCCACATCCTGTAGCTTTCTTTAACTACTTACTTCCTCGTAATCCGTTGTCATCCTAGTTTTACATGCCTAATTAATCTTCATTAAGTCCTCCTGTTTCACCAACCCTTCAAGTTCTTCCACTAGATTCACGGCGTTGGGGTCAAACATCTTCAACCTCTCTAGTAGATCATCATTAGGGATATCTGCCTCTTCTTCATCTTCCCCCGCCTTCTGCTCCGTATTGTCGTCGTCCTCTTCAGACTCATCGTCTTCATCCACTACCGCTTCTTCTTCTTCTTCTTCATTTCCCTCCTTGGGCTTCAAGTGTGCAGACAAGTTTTTAGAAAACTGGGTTTTAGCCGCCAACTCCTGAACCTTCAAATCATTAACTGCTTCACCTGCATTTATGCATCCTAGCTTATATTTCACCACCGCCCTAACTCGGCAAATTGTCAACCAATCAAACCAACCAGATCCTTCGTGGCATGACTCCTCGAGCGTAGCCTTAGCAATGATTCGCTTCACTGTATCATCCATAATGTCCCCAATCTGGAATGACACAACCGTAGTAGGATTCTCACCATCAAAAAAAAACTGCCTTGGAACCTTACCGATGTTCATTTTGTTTAGCTCTGAATCTGAGTTGCTAAATTCATCTAAGAACCCATAAAGGGTTTGTGGAATCACGTATACATCTTCGCCATTGTCAAGCATTCTACGGACTTCATCATCCGTAACATGTTTGGAGTTACTTCGGAAAGCTTCTACCTGGTACTTAGCAGCCTTAGGATCCTTACTTGGATTGTATCCAAAACGAATGAAAGACTGTCGCCAGGGTCCCTTGTTGGTTGTGTATGCCACATAGGGGAGAGCATATCGTAACTGTGTCCTGAATTTTGGGGGAAGCATCCAGTGAATATGCCTCCGTAGCCAAACTGGCTTCATTTCAAATAGCTTCTTTAGAAGCTTGATGCATTCTAAAAAGTAATACACGGGTGATTCTTCTGCAAGTCTGGACGGTAGAGTTCGGCGCAAAGTCTCGTAATCGTCACAAGCCTTTTGGTATTCATCCTTCAAAACCGGATCGTACGTGGTAGGAGGATCTTCACCCCAATCAGCAAAAATCGTGTGGAGCTTCACGGCTTTGTCTTGCCATTCCCCCTTCTCATCCAATAGAAGGTTACCAGAATACCTGTAGTTGTAGGAAACGTCTGCCCGAGCATATCTCACCAAAGGAGGAATATCCATATTTCCGTTGTGGTAATGTAAAGGGCCGTGAAATTCTGAGTTGATCTGATCCGAAAACCTCTTTATCTCCTCGAGATTTCCTGAATAGACAGATTTCTTAAAGCTGCTTGTGAAACTGGAGTTCTTAGTGAGCATCTGAAAGTCTGCCAACGTTCTGAAGCGATACGTCTGGCTGAGCATACCTACAGGTTCGATGAAGTACTTGATTTTCTCTTTGTCGCATTCTTCCAGTGCTGCACGGATATCTTTTGGATACAATCTTCTAATGCGTTTTGGAATTCGAATCTTAAAGAGAACATTTTCATCGGAAATCACCTTGGCAGATGTGACTGGATGAGAGTATGGATCGCCCGGTCGGAGATGCAAAAGCAGCCGCATCTCAGGCTCAATGAAGCACTTACTGATCTCCGACTTGCCGCCGACCATTTGTACGGCTTTCTCAACATTGTTTACCCGTAGTGGATACTCAATGGAGATATAATTCGGCACATCTAGATTGTAGAGTGGTGCATGCATTACGGAGAGACGCACGTAAAGAAAGCCAATAAGGGCAGCAGATTATTTCACTGAATACGTCCTGGTATGTCTGATATGGAAGTCTGTTGATCCACAAAGCAGGAGCCAATTAGTCGTAAATTGACAGTCGTAAGTTTGGAACAAACTTCTACGCCGTTATTATATAGCCACAGCTGCACAAGCAAACACTCCACGGCGAGTCACACTTTTAAAGCGTATTATCAGATGAATGTATCAATTGATTACCAGAGCCAAGTGATAGATTATTGGTCAGCAAATCTGCTCGTAATCAATTTCTGGTTTCTTCAATTTAGTTCAGCCTTTTCTGGATATAATACCCTATCAAATGATGAACCCAACACTCACTTCAAGTATGCAATATGCAGTAACAACGTTCTGGTTTGCAATTTAAGAACTCCATAAGTTTGATCTTCATCTCATTACATAAGCGCGATCTCCGTATCCAGACTGCTAGTTATTTCACATCTCTACACCGGCTGTTTCGACTTTTCTTCGGCAGCTCACAAGAGCAACTGATTTTTTTTTTTTTTTTTTTTTTTTTTTTTTTTTTTTTTTTTTTTTATTTTTTTTTTTTTTTTTTTTTTTTTTTTTTTTTTTTTTCGTTCTCTTGCTTTGCTTTTCACACCAACTGCAGCCGCTACTACGCTAATGTTAATTAAATGGAGTGAAGAGAAAGCTGGGGGGGGGGGAAAAAAAAAAATTTTTGTACCAGTTATGATGTAATGTGTGGAATGGATGGCCCAAACGGGGGCACTAGGAGATACCGACGGTATGAGATAGCAAGAAGGCGCCGAGACGCCAGACGGACACAGAGAATAATACAGTCTTGAACGAAGATAATAAACGAGAAAAAAGCGGATGTCTTGAGCGAGCTCCAAGCACAGCCAAACAAACCCCAAAAAAGCGCAGAACAGTAGCAGCGGATGATGAGTCTGGGGAATATATGGTTGCAGGCAGAGAGTGTGGGGCTAGCGTTCATGGGAAACTGCATCTTGGTAGATTACGTAGACTATTTTACTGGAGACTGCTAGAAAAGACGATTCCCGCATACTGCACACAATAACAAATAAAAATACGCTAAATGCTGTACATTACCTGTGGTGCGATGCAATACGTTAGGGTACACAGCAGCAACCAAAGTCCTCCAAAGCTTTTTTCCGCTTTTTCCCTTCATGGAAAAAAGCATACCTGCCTGCGCTATTAATTCGTGTCCAACACAAACCAGGGAGACTGAAGTGCAAACAGTAGATTCCGTTTGCGGACGAGGCTGTGCAAAGCAAGTTGGTGCAGCAGAGAATTTCTGGCTGCAGCTGGGGGTCAATGCGGCTTGAAGGGGGGTGTTATGAACCGTATATGTGTACAGCCGCCAGCAATTTTTATAGTCCGAAGAGTCCTCCCACATAGCCCTTAGATAAATGAGCAACCAAAGAAAACTAAGAGCGGAATTCGTACATTTGAGAGACGCTGTTCCAACTCGTGGTTCTTTCTTTCTCTCTGTTCTGCTCCCACTCTTTCTGGAATGTTATGTCGAGCGCGCAATCTCGCACTGAGGAAAACATCCTCTCACCAGTCGCATGAGTAAGAAGGGTGCCATGGCTTGATGAAACAGGAAGAACTACTGCAGACGGTGATAGAATAGCTTTTGTTAAACTTCTTGTAGACTGGCCAGAAGCCTTGAGTTCACACACACTAGTGCTTGTATTCACGTATCAGAGTATCCAGAGTATCCAATATAATACAAGCTAAAGATGTCCCTTGTAGACAGGCTCCCATTCCCTGGCAACTATAATTTTTTACCGAACAAACCATAATCTCCAGTACTCAAATTTCGAAGAAGGTCAGAGGTTCAGATAGGAATGGTTGTCTACTCCTATCAGCCAGAACCTTGCTGCTTAGCCAAAAATATATCACACTTTTAGCGCTTGTACATTGCATCACTCCTCTATCACCTGTCGGTAGCCGATTCACTTGCGGTTAATGAGTAGAGCACATACATATTACATAAGAATTTTTCATGATAATATCATGAAGTTAGATTCATGGAAAGAACCAGAACCTCTTACCAACTTCTACTGCTTCCGAGATGTATTTTTACGCTCCCCTACCTGTGCTCGGGTATTTTGAAGTGGCTCGATTTATTATGTAATACCACTGCTCTGTGGGTAGCTACATCTTCAGAATGTACTATCAAAAACATGATTGGATGGGTGTAAAAGCATAAATAATAGTGGCACATGTTTCAAAATTCAGGCTATAACGCAATTCGGTCTAGTGAAGCTCAAGTTTTAAGTTCCAAGCTTGTATCCAAAGTATACATGTTCCGTAGTTACAGGAGAGTCTTGATCACCCCATGGTTTGGACGCACTATAGATCTGATAACCTTTCCTTCGAACAGGGTTTCTATAGTTCATTCCTTATCTATTACTCTAGCAATTCAAAGTGTGATCCGCCAGGGTCTTGGCTATTTTTTTTTTACCCTGTAGGTACTTGCAGGTTACACTATTCAGGGTTCACTTCCGGATCTTGAGCGATTTACTTTTTATTTTTATTTTTTTTTCGATTCAATTACCAAACAAGGAAATTAGTTACAACTGTTCAAGCTTTGAAACAGGAGTATATCTATGTTGGAGCCGATTTCTTCACTTCGAGATCCAATTGAACTTTGCACCTTGTTGGTCAGTTATTGCAGAATTCATTTAGACACTCCTTTGAGTTTGAAATTAGAGATTACATAAATAGAGCTACACTTGTCCTACATAAAACGAGAATTAGAGAGAAAATCAGCTCATCAAACAACATGAAACTTGCCTCATCACTTTCTCTCGGCCTACTAGTTTTCTATGCTACCGCTGCTCCTGTTTCTAACCCTGCTATCTCAAAGAGAGATGCTTTAAAAGTTAATGACTCGAATCATGTGCAAGGTGAAACTTGGACATATGAATCTACCTGGAATGATGTTACCTACCCCCAGGTCAAGAACTGCAACTCAACGCAGACCAAGTTGATTAACAAATACTACCAGGATTTTATTGAATTTTCCTCCGTTGCCAGATCCCGCCTCCTTGAGGCGGGAGCAGATGATGAATCTTTTAAACACTGGTTTGGTGATGGAAATCCACTAACGGTGCTAGGTGTTATTGATAATGTTGTTGAGGGAAACAAGGATGGTGTGCTCTACAGATGTGATGATGTCGATGGAATTTGTGCTACTCACCTTACCACCTATCCTGGTTACCATCGAGAGGACTATCCACAGGAAACCGTTCTCTGCGACCTATTCTTTCAGTCGAAGAAACCGTTAGAGACAGTTTGTGTTGGCGGCGATATTATCTCCAGCAAACCAAAGACTTATGCGGGAATTGACTTGTTTCACAGATTCTTACATTTAACTAGCATAAACAAGGGGCTTGTCGGAGAGTATGTCGAGGAGTTGGATGAAATCATTCAGTATTCGCAAGAAAATACCACATACGCTGTCATTAATACTGACAATCTTCTCTATTATATTGCGGAGGTTTACTCTAAGGAGCTCACAGAGGGAGGATGCCTAGGTGATTACCCTTCCGCCAACACCACTTCTACCTCCTGAGACAAATTGCCAGTAGTGATAAATATATACTATATTAAAACGTTTAAGATTGAATAGTCGTGTATTTATTTAGAGGAAGTATTTTCCTACGGTTTCTGCCAAAATACTTAATTCAATGAACAGTTTGTATGCACCAAATTACTTTTGCCGGACGCCGCGCACCGCCTTGTTTATGCTCTGAAAAATTATTTGAAAAATTTATCTATTCTTGGTTTTAATTAAACCCTAGCTACAGCTCAATTACCATGACTACCGATTCGTTGGTTATTCCTTTTGCGGCGGCAATTATAGCTTGTCTAGCAATAGGGCGGATATCTACATTTATATTACTATTAGTATTAACGGGATTGGTAGTTTTAATCCACAGACCCCAATCCTCGGACAGGCAGTATGATCCATCGGAGAATGAGATAGATTTCACGGATGCTTTTAAGACTCCGATTCCTACAACCGCTCAAGCTGTCCCTTTTAAGAGAAGGTCTCAGAAGAAAACTTCGGCTACGCTTAGGGCTCCCAAAACTATAAAGGGTATTCCAAGAACAAAACAGGTCTTGACATCGAGCAGACCTCTCAAAGACTCAGATATCGTTGTTTTCTATTCCAGCCTTACCGGGGCATCCAAGCGTGTTGCTAGCCAGATTTCAACATCATTAAAATCCGCTAATAAGACCATCTTGCTAAATATGGATGAGGACATTGACGATCTTGATGATTATTTCATCAACACTCCAAAGGATTTGAAGAACCCAATATATCTTCTGGTTCTTCCGTCATATGAGACTGACTCCCCTATAGATTATTTTTTGGAGTTTATGCAGGATACTTCAACAGATTTTAGGGTTGATAAATACCCTCTACAGAGATTGTCCGGTTTTGCAGTTGTTGGTTTAGGAGATTCTGAGTCCTGGTCGGATGACAAGTTCTGCTACCAGAGCATCAAGGCAGATAAACTAATGTCAAGACTTGGAGCTAGAAGAATTTTTCCATTGGAAAAGATTTGCGTGAAGTTTGATGATGTCACTAAAAAGGTAGACGCATGGGTTGAGCTTTTTGCTAAGACATTGGACGATGATGATCCAATGATCATGGATCCTAATGATGACAGCGACGATGATGACGATATTGTAATAGAATCATCAGATTCCTCAGAGACTTTAGTGGATATGGAGGAAATGGGGAAGATAATGAGCACAAAAGTTGACTCCGGGTTAGAGAAGAAGGAAATGGTTTCCAAAAACTCGCCAACTTATAAAGCCTTGACTAAGCAAGGATATACTGTCGTTGGATCTCATTCTGGTGTAAAAATATGTCGTTGGACGAAGTCTGCACTTAGGGGGAGGGGTTTGTGCTACAAGTATGCATTCTATGGCATCCGATCTCATAGATGTATGGAAGCAACCCCTTCACTTTCTTGTTCCAATAAATGTGTTTTTTGCTGGAGACATGGAACTAATCCTGTCGGAACCACCTGGAGATGGCAGATTGATGATCCAGAAACAATTCTGGAAGGTGTGCTTGAAGGTCACTACCGGAAAATCAAGCAGATGAGAGGAATTCCTGGCATTTCTGCTGAAAGATTTAAAGAAGCCTTTACCGTCAGGCATTGCGCTTTATCGCTTGTTGGTGAACCCATCTTCTATCCTCACATAAATCGCTTCCTAGGTTTACTTCATTCAAAACATATCTCTTCCTTCCTTGTCTGCAATGCTCAACATCCGGAGCAACTTCGTAACTTGTCTAAGGTCACCCAGTTATATGTCTCCATTGACGCACCTACAAAAGCAGAACTTAAGACCGTTGATAGACCGCTTTTTAGAGACTACTGGGATAGACTTAATACTTGCTTGGATATCTTGAGAACCACACAATCACATCAGAGAACTGTTTTCCGATTGACTTTAGTGAAGGGATTCAATATGTCTGATGCTGAAGGATACGCCACCTTAGCTGAACGTGGAGTCCCATCATTCATAGAAATCAAGGGTGCAACTTTCTGTGGCTCAAGTGCAGGAAATGGAAACCCGTTAACGATGCAAAATATTCCATTCTACGAGGAGTGCCAGACTTTTGCTAAAAATCTTATAAATGCTCTGAATGCCAAGGGACTTCATTATGAATTAGCTGCCGAACATGCTCATTCATGTTGCATCTTAACTGCACAGACAAGATTCAAAATAAATGGTAAGTGGTTTACTCATATAGATTATTCAAAATTCTTTTCTCTGCTTGAAGCAGGTGAAAGCTTCAATGACATGGATTATATCTCTGAAACACCGCCTTGGGCTTATTGGGGATCCGAGGAGGCTGGATTTAGCCCAGATGATGTCCGGTATAATAGAAAGGCAGAAAAGATGAAGAAAAAGCTTCTCAGGGAAGCGATTAATGCAAACCAGTAATTGTCCTTTTATAGAATGCATAGTTATTGTGGCTTAATATATGATATATAATTCGTACTTAAAGTTCATCGTGAGAATCACTGTCTTCATTCTCTTGCCTCTTAGACTCGTTCAGTGTTCCATTCAAAAGCGCAGAAATTTCGTTATCGTAGACAGTCCATTCGGGAAGTTGTCTTCTTGCTCTATCCAATTTAGGCTCCTTTGTGAGGGGATTATTACACAAGTCAATCGTTCTAGCATCTTTCAAGCTTTCATCACTGCACCAAGTTTCACACCACAACCAATTTTCAGCCAAAGAGTGGATCTTAAGTGTTCTTTGAAGATTATTTGGAAGATCTTGGTCAAGATTGCTTAGGGAGTTAGGATCCTGTGAAAGCTGTTGATAATGCTGTCTAAGGATGTCACCGGCAGCTATACTCCTAAATTTGTCTAGGTCAACGACGTACAATGCACTGATATGGTATTTAAGATCGTTTCCCAAAAACTTCTTCCAATATCCTTGCTTCCAGAATCTATATCCCTCCATCTCCTTTCTTGAGTCGCCCATTGGAGTAAATCCATACGGAGCGCCCTCTAGATCCTCGTTGACCAAGTCTATCATATCTGTTCGAACAACTTGATCGGAATCTACAAAAATAACCTTGTCGAGATCCTGTGGGAACAACACATCTAAGAATAGAATTTTGTATCCCCAGATAATTCTTTGCTTCTCTCTTTGATGCTTGAGCCACACCGGCCATTTATATGTAACCAATTCATAGCTGAATCCGTAATGCTCTGCCAAGATAGGTAAATTCTTCTTAAGCTTTGGCGACATGTAGTTTTCTATGAACCAGAACTTAACCGAGTGCTTTGTATGTGCCATCACGGATTTCGTCATTATTCCGAGGAATCTTTCGTATAAGTGACCGCTTGCGACACTAAAAATGTTAATCTCTGCCTGATCTGCCTTCTTCTTAGGGAACAAAATATTGCTGGCCATCTCTTTGAAGCTGGAAAATGGAGCCCTTGGATCGGTATTTTTTAGTTCTACCAACATCTCCGATTCCTTGCCCTTATTTTTGTCAAATGATGCAAATACTTGAAGTCCCTCAGTATTCAAAATATATAATGGGTAAGAATCAATTCTTTTCTCTAAATGCTTGATATTATTCCTATCAGCATGCCCCTCGCTGACATCAACCAATGAGTAAATTTTAGAGCCTCTGGTATCAGGCTTGATTTCGAGCTTCCACAAGCCAGGATTAGCCTTTAACTGGAAATAACCGAGATTTGCCATGATGTTTGTATCAGAATATAATTTGTCATCTCTACTGAGAAGTTGCACTGGGAGGCCAGCAGGAGTCATATCACTAGGAACAATGTCACTTGCATAGCCTTCAATTAGAATATTCTCTAATTCGTACACCCCATAGATGGGTCCGGTTAAATCTAACTTCACATTATCCAAATCAGTTTCAGCCTCCTTTATTCCAACAATCCATGACTGTGGATCATCAATGCTTAAGGTAAACAAAGCCTTTTCGGGAACATTCTCAAACCAAACCTGGTAGGATTCCTCGTTCAGACTGCCAGTGGTATCATTAAACTGGACTTTTGAAGGAAATAGACCTCTGTAGAAGCGCAATATTCCAATACGGTCTAATGAACTTTCTGGACATAGATAGATTTTGATATCAACAAATGGCATATCCTTGACCAGGGATAAAAGGGAGATAAACTTCTGGGCATCCTCACTGATAGGATCAATGACCGCTGATACGGTAATTAACGACTCAGTATTGGCTGGAATGTGCAATGACATATCATCTTTTAAACCTTCCAGATCATATCTTGAAATACGACCATAAGAAAAGATATCACCGGCACTACGGAAATATGTTTCTGTAAATAGCCATGAGACATAGTCGAACCAGTCATACTTGTCGGCAAATTTGTCCTTACCAAACTCAGCATTCTCTAGCAATTTTTGTAGTGATTCCAACCTGAGCATCGACTCGAATTTTACTAAAGATTCAAACTGTTTGGTAGATATAACTGGATTTTTAACAAGATCGATGATTCTTCCATTAATCACAAGATAGACAGACGAATCATCATAAGACGTTCCTTTGAGAATGTCAGTTAACTTAGCTTTTAGTCCTTTTGCATTCTCAGAAGGATGTATGCTCTGAGAATTTGAGAGTGATTTTATTGCTTTCTTTAAATTTTCTGTAGCAACATGAGACCAATTCTTAAACTCGCTGGAATTTTCGGTATCAATGATTCTGACCTTGATCTCATTTGCACCACGATAATATTCCAGCAAAGCGGCAGCTTGTTGTCTAAATTTCTGGTTTCCAAAGCTACCCAATAAACTTATAGTCTTAAGATTAGTGGAGGATTGACACCTGAACTTATCGCACGTCTCATGCTGTAAGGAGAATGAAGTCTCACTATCAGCTTCGAAAGCGATCAAATGCTGAAGTTTAGGAGGGTGAACGTAAGTGTAGCTAATAGAATCAACTTGATCTGGTACAATATAGGGAAGTCTTTGCTTCAAAGCATTTCTTCTAAGATAGTCCTTGAAAGATGTTAATAGAGAAATTTTACCCTCTTGATAATCCTGGTACAACTGCATGATATCAAAATCAACCTGCCGGAATGCTATTTGCCAATGCCTTTCACCAAACAAGACACCATCAGTAATGATGTAAGGTCTATCAAAGATAGAGAAATTGTTCAAGAAAGATTCATCTCGCTTTAACAAACGATCAATCTCAGAACCGTCAATCTTAGGGACCTGGAAGTTTCCAAAGAGACTTTCATCAAGGGCACCATTATGAATAAAACGCAAGAGAATGCTGAGGTATTTCATTGCGCTTCGAGAGCCTTGGACTCTGTTGATAGTCAAGAACTGTTTTGCAGCTATTTTAGTAAATTCACCACCTTCTAAAAGAGGAACAATACCAATTCTGTAAGGAACCTTTGCATGGATAACCTGCTGCACAATGGTAACAGCATATGAAAGCTGGGTTTCATCAGTTAAGTCGATCACAAAAATAGAATCAAAAATATTTTCTCTAACATTAGGAAATTGTCCAGGTTCAGGTCTTGTGCCGAAGGCCTTTCTGGATGATACAAATTTTCTATAGATCGAATCCTTCTCAATATCGTTAATGTAAATGATTGCATCTTCGTAATCGGAGAAATCATATCTACGGAACGGTATCCTGACAAAATCAAACACATCAGAGGCAAATCTGGTGATTAGTTTTTGAGTGGTGGCCGGCGAAACTCCCAATTCCGAGAAAAGGTTGACATAACCTAGTTCCCTCTCAAGAGAATGAAGAAACTCAAAGATATCAAGCTTAAGCTCAGGAACTGCAACACCATTCACAAACAGGCCACGATCGGACATAGTTTCTGAAATATTGGCAGCCCTTTTTGCATATTCCTTGATCTGAGAAGACGTATAGTTTAGTCCTGCCACCTTAGCGGCATACTTGGGGAAATCATTGATGAGCAGTTTCAAGAGATCTAGTTTTTCTTCACTGCTATCTAGCACCGGGTTATCTAGTATGAATTTTGTGAGCTTGAGATCCAGGTCACTTATATCGGGCATACTCAATTTCTTGATATCCTCATAGTTATCATCCCAAAACGTCTCATTCAAAGGAGTTGATTGAATGACAGCCTGGGTGTCCTCTATTTTCATTCTCTTCTGCTGTTCTTCATTGAATCCTCTGTCATCAATGACCAAGTAGTCAGTTCTTTTCAAGGTAAGGTCAACACCGTATCCAGCCAAGAGGTCCTTTTCCTCCACATCATCATCAGGAACATATCTCCAGACGAAGCTTAGCTTACCGGACAAAGAGGATTGAAATAAGCCCATAGCCATTTCTTTGAACTCCTGCGATTTGTAATTACCGTAAAGCACAAAAATGTCTGAGGAGTTACCGATTAAGTGGTCGAATGGAAGCAATATCTGGTCTTTAGACACTTTTTTTGTGACAGTCTTCAAAGCGAACAAGTCAGAGGCTTTGCAATAGACGTTTGATCCTTCAACAATAAAGGCTTCTGTGCCATCTGGACATAGATGCCTTGGTTCCACTTCCTTACGATAGTACTCATAATGCGATTCTATCATAGGAGAGTGGATTTTATTGGCTAGATCGACCTCAATGAAGGATCTCTGGACCTCCGAGTCAATGAGAGACATGACATAGTCATAGAACTGCTTATCGGTCATCTCCCTATTGGCCTCAGGGATAGAAACCTCCACATCATCCTCATCATCATGATTGGTGACACGAGTTATACCCAAGAGCTTTTGGAACAACAGTGGATACAAAGACTCGTTGTAGGAGCAGACAGATTCGATCACATTCAACTTGAACGGTGTCTGCTTCCATGTGGCCTCAACAGAGATGTCAATGGAGTTCTTTGGCAAAGGATGCGTTAGACAATAGGCAATGGGGAGCCAGAATGCGGTTACCAAAGCAAATAGCATTGCAATAGTGAGATTTAGAGAAAGAAAAGTGGTCAGGAATAGGGTAAGAGGTAGAATAATTCACAGAATACTTGACTCGCAGATCTTCGGGCTGCGCATCTAAGCGAAGGAATAAGAATTTCACATTTTCCAGGCGGTGTATTGGAAGAAGTGGTTGTGAACGAAGTAGCACTGCAGACCATATAAGGAAACTAAGGACATACTTGGCTGAAACCTAGTCATAGTGAACTCTTTATATGGCATGAAAATTTTCTATAAATGTTAACATGCTTGATATTTCGTCAGTCAGGACACCACCATCCGATTAAGTGACCCTTGGCAGGAGCAAGCTACATAACCACAAGATTCTCTACGTTTCAGTCGGAGAATTGGAATTGGAATTCAATCAGAGATATATATAAAAAACATAAATTACAAAATGAAAAATGTCAGCGACTCACCTAGGTTAGAATTGGCGCTGTATATAAGGACGAAAACTGTGCCGGGAGCAAGGCGCTAAAAACCAACATCAAGGCCGATCCATATAGAGATTCCAATCCAAAAGCCAAACAACACGACCATCTATTTTGACTCTCTCTTTCAAGGGTGCAAAAATCTCGATCGCTATTCTTTTCCTTTCTCATATAAGTCAATCGAAAGCACATTCTACCGGCGCTTACAGTGCAGCTAACTACAATACACTACGTCTAAATTCTCCGAACTTCCCTGGACATTAGAATTTTTTATAGCTTGAATAACAACAAAATTTATCTCACTGAAAGCCATTGAGGATCCCAGAACCGATTGCCGGCTCACCTCTGGTTGTTACTCGTTACTCGTTACTCGTTACTCGTTACCCGCTACCTAGCACATGGCGCTTACGTAACACGTACGCATCAAGCCGCTTCCTCTTTTCAGCACTTCGATACCGTAGGTTTGATTACATAGTTATCACCATTTTCGATTTCTTCCGCCTATAGTCTAACCAGTCGATCTAATATTTATTGGTCACATTGCTTATGGACATCTAATCGTCAGCCCCATGTCTGCCTACCGTTACCTCCTCGTCGACTTCTTTCCATCAACACATGCTCCTCAGGCGCCAATTTGCGTCTGCCATTTTTACATGCGGCCGCGTGGGTTAAGAAAAAATTGTTTGTCCGCCTTCTAATAATGGATGGTTGTTGATCATACTTTCCGTGCATTTGCATTTGCATATCCAAAAAAAACTACTTATGATTAGAAATTCAACCAGATTTCTTACCCGTCCTTCTCTCCTGCTTTGGAGCTTTGGAAGAGAGGGCTTTAGGCCGAGAAATCTTGCTGGTTTGAATGGCGTCAGGTATGAGTCCAGCTCATCAGACTCGTCCTCAGCAAGATCATTAAGGGAGCCTAAGAAAAAGCTCACACTGCTAGAGAAGCAACAAGAGAAAAAGAAGTGCGAGATGCCCTTGACATCGGAGTCAGGGCTGGAGAAGTGTGTGCCTAAGAAGATGAAGAAAGGTTTCAGCTCTCTCAAGCTGGTGCCGGGCCATTTGAACTTGAAGCCCAAAGACGTGCTAATAGATAGCCTATTTCAAGGATACAAGCCTTTAACGGTTCCTCTAAACCCCCCTAAGCGAAAACAAAAGTCAGGAACTGTGCTCTATGTGGAGCTTGACGAGGCCATGGATCTTTTGGGAAATTCGTTTAGGCAAGATAAGGCTGACGAGATGGTGGATGACCTGAACCTATCGAGATACAAGTACTCTAACTACCCGTTCAGCCAGAAACTAGCCCCTCCGGAAGACTTCGACGAGGACCTGGAAATGGGACATTTGCATTCGGTGAGAACATCGTCTAAAGAGCTGTTGCAGAAATACCAGAAGAGAACGAAAACAGGCGGAAGAAGGAGAATTCAGTTTATCAAAAAGAAGGATTAGAAAAAGATCCGACAACGACAACGGTTAATTAATGGATTGGCATCGGTATATGTATTTAGTAATGATAAAAATTTGATTCGTGTAAGGTGACGTTCTGAAGCTGCCATAGATTGATTTAGGTGCTACCTTTCACTGATGTAGGCCTTCTTGAAGGAATTTTGGCCGGAGCAAGTAGCAATATTGTGTGACACATACCTCACTTTCAAATACAAACGCTAGGCTTGCGCAAGCGTCTTCCCGTTCCATGCTAAGACCAATAAAATAAAACGGAAACCATACAAATACACCTTAAGACTCTATGTCAATGGGAAACTAGCGCAACCAATATTACCAAAAGCAAGGCAAAAGAGATCCTGCTCGTAGCGGTTGTGCTCCTGGGTTTTGCTGGCGGCCCAGCTGTGGCATTGCTAGCAGCATGCATTCATGTCTCCCCCATAATTTTCATCTTCTCATTTCAGTTGGCAAATCTCTGATATAATTATCTTCCTTGCATGAGCTTTTTTCCCCCCTTATTCATACCTATTGGAGCAGCTACTTTTCCTGTTCCATACTCAACGACATCTTCGGCGTTTCTTCATGCAGTTAGCCGCACAACATCGGCAATGATAGAAAAACTTTCCGCATTTGGGTCCCAATGCCCACAGCTTTGCCTAATACAGACTGCGGAATGTTCGCTCATTATATTTCGGCATTCCAAACGGACGCATATGCTGCTGTCATGACTATCTCTTGATGCTTCTTATTCAACTTCTATTCTTCTTTGAGATGTAGTTCTGACATGTAAATGCTCTGATCCTCCATGCATAAAAATATTAATAATTATCATCAGCATAACCTTTCCCAATACCCCCGCTTTCACCCTCCTGACGTCACTCAACGGCATTTTACCTTGTTTTGAGAACTCTTCGCACAGCTCCTTGCGTGTGAAGTATCGAGGATGTGTGTGAGCGTGAGTGTCTGCGTGTGCGAGTCTTCTGTCATTTCTGGCTTTCTGGTTTTCCGGTTTTTATGCTTCGGAAAAAACTGGTTTTCTTCTTATTTTTATTGTTTCTTCCCTTGTTTATTTTTATTTTTATTTTTATTATTTTTTTTTCTGACCAAAAAACTAACCCTGCTTATTCCATCGAAGATGCTTCTTCTGTACGCTTTGGCAGGATTTTTAACATCCGTCGTGGCCTGGTCGCCAACAGATTCCTATGCTCCAGGAATAGTGGACTGTCCAAGTTATGTCGATGATGCTTCCTATTACAACGAATCCCGGTCAGGACTAATCAGAAAGGCAAGTGGGTTATGCTCTTCAGAGCAGGCCTGGATTGCCGAGAGAGACAAAAAAACCAAAGACAATTTAAAATGGTACCTCAAACTCGCCAATATGACCGATTTCGATACTGACTCATACATCGACCAGTTGTATACGCTATCAAAGTCAAACTCCTCGGTCAATTCTACTCCTAGAATTGGCCTAGCCTTTTCTGGTGGCGGATATCGTGCCATGCTTTGTGCTGCTGGTCAAATCGCCGGTTTAGATAACCGTACTCGTGGTGCATACGAACATGGCGTCCCTATTCTACCAGCCGTTTCGTATATAGCCGGTCTCTCTGGTGGCTCATGGTTTCTTTCCACTTTGGCATACAATAATTGGACATCTGTCCAGGAAATCTTGGACCAGACAGGCGAGGACGACGCCATATGGGATCTTGAACACTCAATCCTAAGCCCATACGGCATCAATGTCGTCAAGACCGGAGCTTTGTGGGACGAAATCGACGACATGATTGACTCTAAAAGGAATGCCGGTTTCGAGGTCAGTGTTACAGATCCATGGGGCCGTGCTTTGTCTCATCAATTTTTCCCCGGCCAGGAAGACTTTGGAGCTGCAATGACATTCAGCTCTTTGCGTAATTTCCCCGTTTTCAAGAACCATGAAATGCCTTTCCCATTGGTTGTGGCCTGTGGTAGAAGACCAGGTACTTATGTCATTGATCTTAACTCCACAGACTTTGAGTTTTCTCCTTACGAAATGGGCTCTTGGGACCCTTCCTTGAATGCCTTTGTCGATCTCTACTATGCGGGAACAAACCTGACTAATGGAAAGCCTGCAAATGGCAGCTGTATTGCAGGTTTGGATAATACCGGATACGTTTTTGGAACATCTTCATCATTGTTTAATGAGATTATTCTCCAACTCAATTCCACTGGACTCAATTCAATTATCACCAGTTTACTTGAATCATACCTTGGATACGTCAGCAGTGAAGAGAACGACATTGCTGAATGGAAGCCTAATCCATTTTACAATACAGAGTTTGGTACAAGTGAGCACACTATCCAAAATGAATCTTTATTTCTTGTCGATGGTGGTGAAGATAATCAGAATGTGCCCCTTTATCCACTAATTCAGAAGGAACGAAACGTTGACGTTATTTTTGCCTACGACAACTCATACGACGATGATCAACAGTGGCCTAATGGCTCATCTTTGGTTCAAACATACGACAGACAGTTTGGTACCCAAGGTAACGGAACTGCGTTCCCATACGTTCCGGATACAGCCACGTTTTTAAGGTTAAATTTGACAGCCAAGCCAACGTTTTTTGGTTGCTACGCTAAAAACTTGACTTCTTTAATGGAGGATGTCTTTGCAGACTATATACCCCCTCTTATTGTCTACACTGCAAACCGTCCATTTTCTTTTAACTCCAACACGTCTACTTACAAAATGTCTTACAGTGACAAGGAGAAGTATGGTATGATTAACAATGGATTCGAAGTTTCCACTAGAAAAAACCTTACACTAGATGATGAATTCAGAGCCTGTGTTGGATGTGCAATTGTTCAAAGATCTAGAGAAAGATTGGGACTAAAAATGGGAGACCAATGTCAGAAATGCTTTGATAAGTATTGCTGGAATGGAACTGTCACAACGGAAGGAGACATTCCGGATGCATTCACCGATAATGGAATGTATTATTCTGGCGATATTTCAGATAACGAGACATTGTCGTCTAGCTCCTCAGCTCCTAGCAGAACCTCTTCTGCTACTGCACAGTCTACTGGCAGACAAAAAGGCGCAGCCGCAAACGTGTACGTTTCTCCATTGAATTTGGCTTCCAGTTTTGTTGGTTTACTATTGTTTTTGCTTTGAGAACGCTGTACATATTTTGTAATAATAGAATGTGTTGTGAATGATATCCACAGTTGATAGGTTTAACTTTACTGATATTCAGTACTTAATGTGCCGAACTTGGAGCGAGCGACTTTAGTAGATGATCTTAATCATACTTTCATCTTATAATTTGCTGCTTCACTACCTGTCTTGATCGATGTAGCGAGCCTCTTGACATCTCGATAACATTGTAAAAGTAATATACTCCTACCTAGTGCCAAGCAGATATTCGCACCCCCCCTACACACTGATTGTTGAAATAACTATGAGCAGAGTAGAACATAGAGCTCAATTTTTTTGGATTAACATTTTATTGTGCATCAGAAATACTACAATAATCCAGTGATTATCTAATCTTTTTGCCCTTCCAAAGACCGTTGTATCTAAACGTGAATCTTATCAGTACAGCCCTGGACGCATGGCTGCAGTCCACTCAAAGGGTAAGTAAGGGCTGTGCAACCAACTATCTACAGTTCATTAGTATGGTAAACGAGATGAGCTACCAGCTGCTCTTGAAACTATTAAATTGGTAACAACCAAGCAGCTAAATTTCTGTTAGTTTCTAGCCCTTCTGCTTTGTAATACCTATTCGCAACGGTCATGAACTTCAATATCACCTACCCCCCACCCCACATTATTTCACGTGCCCCAAAACGGAAACTTATAAACACGCAAAAACCAGCCATCTCTTTCAACTTTTTAGGCCGTATAACAATGATGGCAATTTGATCTGATCTGACATCATCAAGTTCAGTCTTTAGCAAAAGACCATGAATAATTTAACTGAAGATGATAGGTTCTCCTCCGAACCTCCAGCAGGTCACTCTGGTAATGAGTTGGTGGTGGTGGTGATCAGAGCAGAAGAAATTCCAAATAGGAAGAAGCTGGACAAACAAAGCCCATACGTGGTTGGCCGTATTCAGGACCAATCCAGAAGGACCAGAATTGTGCCTAGGGGAGGACAGACTCCTAGGTTTGATGAAGAGTTGTGGTATTCACTAGACGAAGTTGAAACTACCACCTTGTACCTTACCATATACCATAAGAGGAAGAAGGACTCTGAGATGGTATGCAAGACGGAGATCGACTTTTCGCCTGCATTAAGGCACTCAACCAAAAAAGGATACGATTCATGGTTTCCTCTTGAATATAAGGGAAAACCCGCTGGACGCATATTTTTGGAGATGACGTATTATCCTTCGTCGGACTCGGTTCCAGTAGTGGTCGATGAGGTTGCTTCTAAACCAGCTGTGAAGAAGATACTGGATACACCCAAAATTCCTCCTCTAAATGACTCCAACCGGAGCTATCCAAACTTGTTCAACAAGTCGACTGATAAAGATACCAAGACTTCAGTAATCGATCAGCTTCCGCCTCTCCATGAGAAAGAAGCAGAAAGCACTGACGACGAGCTTTACGAGGCAGAGAGTGACGACGATGACGATGTTCCGAAAGTGAATCCGGAAACCTTTCTGAACAGCGATAGTAACAAGGGATGGTTTGCTCGTCTCTTTGAATCCAAGGGCTTACCAGCGGTATTCTCCAAAGAGTTTCTGCTAGGAGATACGTGGGAAAAGCCTAAGAAGGAGGCCAGCAACAAGTATTTTGATGATGATTCTGATGCGGATGAAGAAGAGGAAGAGAAAGGAATGGGACCATACGAAGACGATGACTTAAAAGGTGGAAACTGGAGAAACCAGAATAGTAGACGGAGGGCCAGGAAAATTCCTCAGACCAAGAAGGAGTCGGAACTAGAGTATGAGATGGGCCAAAAAGTCGAATTCCAGACATCACAAAGCAGTAAGAGCAGCAATGAAAGTCCAATTCGGAAGAGGTCTAAAGTACCGATAAGATTTGATGATAGCAGCAGCAACGAGGAAGAGGAGGAAGAGGAGTTAAAGCAGTATGCTTTGGATAGCCTGAGAGAAAGCTTCAGAGTCAAACCGCTTCCAGACGTTATTCCAAGAAGTAGAGTGACCAGCGAGACAATGCCTCCATGCCCACCAAAGCACGAAACGAGTGTCGATTATAAGAAGATGAGCCAGTCATCTAAAAGGGGGAAGAAGAAGAACATAGAACCAGAAAAATCGTGGAGCTACTCCGAGATAAGGCGTAGAAAAATGGGTATAAGGGGTTAGAATACGATTTATAGATAATATTAATAAGGAACAGACTTGGGCTGTTCCTGTAGCTCTTAAGGCAGCTGAAATACTATTGATCGCACAGATTACACAGTACAGAAACAGGCCCTACAGGCTTGCATGCATACCTTATTATACCAGGATAAAAAAAACCTCTATTACACTATACTAGAATACACCATGTTGCCTGGATCTAAAATGCTGCTTCATTATTTTCGGTATCTTCCTCCTCCTCTTCTCCATCATCGAAGTACTTTTCTGCGTTATAATCATCATCGTAATCATCTTCGAAATCTTGGTCTTCCTCCTCATCTTCTGCATTGTCAAACGACTCATCTTCGTTGCCCTCGACATCATTGATCTGTTGCTGGATCGCCTTCTTCTTTTCCTCTTCGTTTAGTTTTATTAGCTCGCTCACATCTTTATCCTCTCCATTCTGGTAACCTGTTAGCTGTATTGCCTTGGACTTCTTTTCTGATTTATTTCTGTTCATCACACTGTGCAATTCTTCTGGGAAGAACTCCTCCACAAAAGGATAGTCATCTATCGATTTGCTGATAACAATTCTCTTCCTATATCGATCGGAGTATCGCTGTAACCCGTCGTTAACGCCACCTTCAAGGTAGCTATTTTTGTTTTTAGAGTCCCTTACACTCTCTAGAGTACCTGTATAAAAAGAACTGTTCTTCATAAGCTCTGTGAGATGACGGAACTGCTTCGACTTCTCGTTCTCTAGCTCTGTAGGTTGTCCATTTAGTGGCAACGGATAATGCAGTGGCTTCTCGTTTGCAGAGGCATTAATGTCGTTGTAGCTCAGTCCAAACGGTAGAAGTACACGTGGCCTATTACGAAAACTCATCGACAAGCAACTTGGGAGGAGACAGCTTTGGGCGAAGAAGAAAATAGTTTTCTGATTGATCCGATGAGCCCAAATAAAATTTTACCGCGCAAGTAGTGGTGAAGAGAAAGAGAGATGTGGGAGAAGACGAAGAAATCATATAGTAGCCATGAAATCAGTTGGAGATAATCAATCTCAACCATCCTGTAAAGTCACAGTAGCGTATATTAATAAATTCTTGGTATTTTTTTTTTAATCTTCTATGGTATCTAATGGGGTCGTTGGTGGTCTTTGGGCCTACTCTCAGCATAATTGGTTACCTGCACCTCATATCCGAGCGAGATCGGAGTTTTCCTCCGAAAGAAGTCAAAGAGGACGATGTCTCAACTGAAGTTAGACACCGACAAAAAAGAGTGGCATAGCCCGGATAGAAACTGTAAAGAGATGAAGGCATGCAGTTTCGACCATGACTGAATTGCAGCATCGGGAACCAGGAAGGCAGACCGTTGTTGAACTGTTATCATTAGAGAGCTACTTCCGATACAGTAAACACGTTGTAGGGTCACCACCAAAAAGAAGTAATACAAGAACAGTTTCAATTGTAGGTACAAGAATTGTTTCATATAGTCGACATTGTACGTCGACGCAGACGGTATGGCTATACCGCAGCGCTGTGGTCTGAATCTTTTATGCATTAACTATATACTTGGAAAATACGATACACCGTCCGCTCAGTCCTCCAAGAACTCTTCAATATCCTCGTCACTGTCGCTGTTGTATCCCTGCTGAGCAGTCAATGCCGCCTCTTCAACCTGTGCCTCGAAGATCTTCTGCTGCATCTTCACCTTTCTCCTGGTTGCTTTGCCCCAGCCCCATGATTTGTCCGCTTCAAATGGGTCAATGTCCTCAGGTAGCTCCTTATTTTCGTCCTTGTGCTTTTGTTCCTCCTTTAACTTCCTATTAAGCTGTTTCGTCTTCATATACTCCATCACTCTAGTCCTGAAAAATATATAGCCACAGATGATAATCGCCATACGGATGGCATGAAGGATGTTGAACTCCTCCATGAAATCATCGTATATCTTTTGCAGGCTAAACATTGTACGACACCCACCTCTATAGAATCTATAAACTTATAGGTGGCAAATGGTTCCAGTTTATACATACGCAACCAGAATACATAACTTAGATTTCGATTTAATTTGTTCCGTCGCGATCGGGAGTGAATTCCGGCGCCAAAAGACAATCCAATTTAGTGGTGATAAGAAAAGTTATGTCGAGGAGGGTCGGTGCTCGGTGGATTGTGGGAAGAATTACGCTTTGGGGTTTCAAAAATGTAGAAAGCAGGCTATACATACTCTATTTAAGTGTATAAAATCAAAGGACCTTTTGGTTAAGGAGACATGGACGAAGACGTGATACAATTATAACAATATCAGAGGGCGGACTGCAGGTAGAATTAATGCTATGTGCGACTAATATATAAGTTTATGCGGCGTTCTCCATAGGTTACATGGCCGATAACCGGACTGCATTCTGAAAGGCTAGAAAGGCTAGAAGGCCAGGAAGCTGGTTGGGGTTTTGGCTATAACTTCAGGATTTGAAATTGCAATTTTGGCTAGCACAATTAAAGGAAGTCTGTACTGGAAGCACCTCTCCAGATAATTTTTCTTATTCTTATTTCTCTTCTTCTTTTCATGTGTTATTGCACCATCTTGAGTTGCGTTTCTCGGCACTTCCATGTTAGTCGACAATGTTCCAGTGTGCTCACACTGACATCAGTTTGCTTCTCGAGTAATATTCACTTTCATATCCTCTTCCACTGACGGCACGCCTCCAATCATATCTCGTCATCCGAGTATTCCTTCTTAGGAAAATTTCCCACCTCTACCGCCAGTGGCTTTACGAAAGACCCGTAGTTTTCTAGACACCTGAAGTACCTGACTCCTTTGATGCTTCCATCGTTTTTTCCAAATGGCTCGTCCAACTCAACACCTATCCAGATATTCTCGGAATCTATCTCAGGGATTTTGCCTATGTAACGCATCGTTCCAAAACGCTCCACGTCCGAATTAACCAACTTACACCGGTCTCCAACCTTGAACGTAGCTGCTCTTTTAAGATTTTCCTCTAACTTCTTTCTCTTCTTGGTCGCAAATTCGGGATCAAACCGTCCTAGCCTGTTGGCTTCTTTCCATTTCTTCACCGTATGATCCATCTCATCGTATCGTTTGTCATCTAAGTGGTAACTTTCCACCTGTGGATCATCCTCTAGGAGCTCCTTTTCTAGCCCCACTAAGTCAGAGTCTGGATTTACATTTTCTACATGGATCCTAGTATATGGGCTGACATGGAAATCCATGAGAAACGTCTTCTGGTCCTGTGCAGATTTGATTTCCACCCTCTCGTTCGAATCACTACTCTTATACACCCATAGTTTTTGGTCTGCAGGAGCAATGCCAGTGATCTGTTCCAGTCGCTTTTTAAAATAGTCCAAACTCCAGTTCCTGGAGATTCGTCTATCTGATGACGTCAAGTCTGAGGTGACGTGTACGGTAATATAGTCAGAGTCTTCCATGATCAGCAGCACTTTATTTATATTCGGAGAAATAGTTAAGCGCGTTTAGGAACTGTAAATAGTGTGAAGACAGGAGCCGGAGGAAGCAATCATTGTTTAACGCATGATTTATCAGAGAATCCGAAAATCTGATTCAGCTCCAATATACGTGTAAAACTTATTAAGTGGGTGTAACTATCTTAGGAGGCTTGATACGCAAGGCAAGAGTATGGAGAATTGATGAACATCTCCGGCAATTACATGCCGCCTTTTCCTGCCTCATTTACAAATTTCTATCTATATATTTATTTTAGAATAATTCTGAGATTTTGTTTTGAGGTGGATGACGGAGGTCTGTTTGTGGTGGTCAATCTAGCTGGTATATTGTTGGCATCATGGTGGTTGGATATAATCGACGCGTCGCCGTCGCGAAGTAATCAATATGAGTCAACCTCTACTTCTTCGTACTCCTGTAGTATGCCCAAGATAGCGGCAAAACATAAGTTCAGGAAAGATCCGCCTGAAGGATTCACAAAATTAGAACCCACATTAGCCAAGTTCGATGCCAAGTTCAAGGCTGCAGAGTCCAAACCCATACAGCTGAATCGCCCCAAGCATGAAAGCCTGTGGGAGATTCAGCAATTGAACCACCAGCGTTCTAGATATATATATGATATGTACTACAAAAAGAAAGTAATCTCCAGAAAGTTGTACGACTGGCTTTTATTGAATAAATTTGCTGATGGCCAGCTTATTGCCAAGTGGAAGAAGAAAGGCTACGAGCACTTGTGCTGCTTGAAGTGTATACAGACGACAGAGACAAATCAGGGTACTGTATGCATCTGCAGGGTGCCGAAGGCAGATTTGGCTGGAATCGACAAAGACAAGAAGGATGTCCGCTGCATCAATTGTGGCTGCAGAGGTTGCTCAAGCACCGATTGAGGAGTTATTCTTTGGATCCTTGGCGAGAGCGTGATGCCGGTGGACGGTAGGCGGACAGAAAGATGAATCACGACAAAAAAGCATAGATAATGTAAATAATGTAATATATTCTCCCAAACCATCTAGCGGTTTTGTGTACGATATTAGACGGCAGAAGTAGTGAGACTGTTACTATGATTTTTGTGCACCATAGCAGGTGGTTAAGTAATTCCGCATGCCCAAACGTTCTCTACAAGCTACTAATTGTCTACAAGTTTACTCAGAGGCATCATGAACACCCGGATATCGTTGGCTGAGTATCACACAAATTTCCATAACACTGCAGCCTGACGTGCGTTACAGTGCAGTATCTGCCAGCCGGTTTTTCATCCCCAACTTTCTCAGCTTCCCTTCACCGCCTCATCCAGCTTCACCCTCAACTAAAAATTTTCCCCACCAGCAGAGACTTTAATAATACTAACGACACAATAGAGCTACACACACAATGGATTCCGGAGGATACAGGGGTAACCGGAATAATAATAACAGCAACAACAATAACAACAATCGTAGAAGGGATCGGTTTGAGGGACCAAAGAGAAATGCAATCCTAGACCTAGCCAAGTACCAGGATAAGGAAATCATAGTAACACTTTCGGGAGGTAGAATTATCACGGGGACTCTCAAGGGTTACGACCAATTGATGAATATCGTTTTGGAAAACACTGTGGAGAAGCTTAGAGACGTTAATGACCGCACCAAGCTGACGGGAGAAACCCGGAATCTTGGTCTGGTGGTCGTCAGAGGTCCTCTACTTCTGACTATCGCTCCGAAAGAAGGGTTCGAGTCAATTGACAACCCTTTCATAGCGCAACAACCGTCTGTAATCTAAAAAAGAGCAATATAGGATTTATGTATAATATTTGACTTAGCACTAAATCTGTAGGATCAGCAGAATGCTTCTACAGTTACTACCAAAATGCGTTCATCAGGGCGCTGGACTCGTTGACTGAGACATCGCGTATCTCGTCGTTCACTTGATCGGACCCTTTGGAGTACGCTGCAGCCGTACCACTGTTCCCATCGTCTTCCAGAAACATCGCCTTCTTGAACGCATCAATCTTGTTATTCACAGTCTCGGAAACAGAGTTGATCATTCCTGTCGGCCCATCATAGTGGACAGACTGAGAGTCGCTGATCCAACTATCTTCTCCTTCACTATCGCTGACATCTTCTTCTACCGGCACAAGCCCGGTATGCATCGTCTTCTGTATTTCACGGTGCCTCCCGTTGGGTCGTTTTTCTGTCTCTGCCTCTTTCAAGGCCTTGTTGTGCTGGCTTTCCAACAGCTCCGTCATTCTCTCATTGTATTTATCGACTTTCTTTCTATGCGCCTCTTGTTCCTCTTCTTTTAGCTCTTCCTCCGTCAATGCATATTCGCTTAAATCCTCACCTTTGTAGCATCGCATTCCAAAGTGATTTTCCACAAGATGATCTACCACGGGCCATCCGTAAGCATTTGCAAATGTTCTCCTTACTATCATGTTATTGTGAGCATCCGGAAGTAAGTTCACCAAAACCTTCCTCCATGTCATTCCTTTATGCCACTTCCTGGCCATCTTCTCTTCTAAGCGTCTTTGTCTTTTAGCCACATCTACTGTCGCCAGAATATGAGAAGGCTCCCTGGGAATTGGCCGGGGAATAGAGCTAGGCTTGTATATTTTATCGTGCAAAATGACGTTGGCTCTAGTGCTTGGGTCGATTAAAAACTGTAACGGTGGAGAAGGTGGCAAAAGAACACCCTTTAAACCCGCAATAACGGAAGCTTTAGGAATTGCCGACTTTGGTTCATAGTTGTCGTTGTCGTCATCATCATCATCATCATCATCATCGTTGTCATCCTTATTATCATTATTATTATCGTTATCGTTATCGTTATTGTTGCTATTATTTCCATTTGTTGTTTCCTGTTGCTTCTGTTTAATAGCAAGGTTCTCTCCTTCGGTTTCTGTATTCTTCTTGACTGTAGCCTCGGGTACTTCATCATTTTCATCTCCCTCTACCGTTTTCCTGTCCAGTTTGCTTTGAGAAGCTCCACTATCCACCATTGTCTGATATCTCCTATATTTTTTCAGTTTTCTACTACTAGAACCCTGCACCATCTGCATGTTTGGGATACAATATCCAACAGCACTCTGAATCTTATTCTTCAAGCTTTCCATAAGTCCCACCTCAGCTTTGTAGTCAGTCTCGACATCTGCTGGGATTTCACTGATTTGATTTGTCAAAGACCGTGGACTTGAAGTATCAACCTTCGGGTTTAAAGAGTGACTAATTTTTAAGGTCTCATAAACTTTGCAGAGCGCCTTCCAGTCAAGATAAAGCAACGCAGATGTACGAAGAGGAACGATTCCATCATGCAAAACGTTTGCATAGACCGTCCGGCGCTTAAATCTTCGAAGAATTCTACGTGTGATTTCAGACGGTAGAACTGCTAGAAGTGGCTTCGAACCTTGTAGGCCAAGTTCTTGTCCTGTCTTCCCCACAATTCCAAAGCTCAATGCCACCTGAACGTATGCAGGATTTTCGTTTGAAATTCCAAGCAAAGGGGAGGCCATAGTAATGAAATTTTCAGGTTCGATCTCTTGAAAAAACGAAGGATAATTATGCTCGATGTAGGCAATTGCAAAGGTTTGAGTTAGCCCACCCAATGAATGAGCAATAAAAGATATCTTCTTAACGTTACCAATTTGCGGCACTGCCTCTTTGACTATGTATTCCGCTAATCTTCTGCCCAAATACTTGACTCCACGTTCCGTACGACACACATTTTTAGTGTAACCTCTGACCACGATGTTTTCACCTGTTTTGGCGCAAGTCTGTTCAATTCGTTCTTTGATATAAAGCATGTCAGCTGTGACATTGGAATGAAGACCGTGAGTCAGAATAACCAAATGAACGGGATTTTCGGCAGAAGGTAGGAAAGGCGGTGGCTTATTCCATAAATCTAGAGTCGACAGATGCTGGATATCCAAATTGTCACAGAACTTCCCACATTTGTCTGCGTAAAAACGATGATGGAGAAGCTGACGTTTTCTGACGATGACAATTTCAAAGTTGATCTCAGAAGTAGTCGAGAAGATGATCTGCGATTCGACGTTGATGATCCAGGTGTACTTTGGTTTCAATGTGTGCATGGAAAGTTCAGCAACCAGGTCCTGGCCTGGAGCAATATTTGGATTGTAGATTGGCTGGTCAGCAGTGATGAAGCATTTCTTATTGTGGTCATATTCTTGAGGCTGAACATCGCAGCACAACACATAAGGACCGGCTAGCAATGCAGGGCGAAGTAGAACATTTTCCATATTCTTCACCTTCACGAAAAGAGACCCTCCAACGTCGTCAGACTTTTCGCTAGGAGTATATGAGACAATAAAGCGATGGACATCCCCTACTTTTAGCACATGATGGCAGCGATATAATAAGCCCTCTTGTTGTTCCATGATGCCAATTCCAAGATGGCAAGTGTCTACAGGTATTTAATGCTATTGATAGAATCTGCTGACAACTATAGGAATATATATTAGCTGGTTCGGACTTGTTGCGGATAAAATAGTGGTGTGCTTATGTGAGCTTATCGAAAGACTTGGCGCGGAAAGATAAGGCGGGGAAGGTCTAGCAAACGTCAAGTGAACCTTGGAGTAAGGGAAGTAGCAAAAAATAGAATGGAGAAGTTTCCCTGATGAAGAGAATCCAGAATTTAGAACGAATACATGAGAAAGATATTGGGCTCTTGGGCTCTTGGGCAGATGGATGACATTACGAGATCAACCACTGGTGGTATTTATTCTGCGGTAAATGGCTAATTGCTACCGAGCAGCCCAATAATACTTGTCTGTGACTTGCGACAAATTAATTTACACAGCTAAGTTGCTTTGTATTTTTACTTCTTACTTTAAAGGTCATTTTATGGTTTTTAATAAAGAGTGCCAGGTAGAGTTATTGCTCTGCGTCAGATTATTTGTTGCTGCTGAGGCTGAGTAATCTGTTGCCTATCCCGGCAAAATAGAGTTAATCCGTTAATACTTGGATGCATAAACATCCACTAGATGAGAGACTTGCGTCAGTTTATTTTGTAGACACTATTGACTCATACTGCCTTGTTATGACGGGGGTCATAAAAAAGATCTAGTTTGATTACTCGTATTGGGAGGCTCTTTTTAATTTTAGTCCGCAGGTGAGAGAAGTCCAGATCTTTGAAGAGGATTACCAAAATATGAATACCGAAACTGACTAGGCGACAGTCAACCAAACGCCCTTGTAATCTTAATAGCTGGCAAAGGCGATAACAATATCATCAAGTCTGATGATAAAAGCATGCTCTGAACAGCATAGAAAATAGCCGCTGTTGAGCATACTTAAAAATATTCCAGGAGCTTAGACGTCAACGGACACAAGATATAATACGACAACGACTATGCAATTTAGCACATTTACAAAAGAGGTAAAATGCTCAGTGAACCTTGCTAATTATTACGATTCTACAGTCTATTGTAGTGCCAACTGTTGGCCCACAGGTTACAAAATATGCCAACAGAAAAATAAAAGCGTTCCTGGAGCTATACAGATCTACGGCAGAAGATAGCACTTATGGTATTTTGAGCCAACGGTGTGAAACAATTTCAGAAAACGAGGCTCCTGGAGGACGGTAGAAATATATAGGGTGAAGCAAGGTTGGCTCTCTGACAAGGGTATTGGGAGGTTGGTTAAGAACCAATATACAATGCCAAAGCTCAGATCCTGCATGACAGAACGTTGCACTTTTGATGATCTACCGTAGATATGTGTGTTAGTATACAAGGTAAATACAAGCCACACAGAGCAGATCCAAACGGCTTCTCTCCAAGCTTATCGGATGCGGTGCAAAACCCGACCATACAGTACATGTTGCACAGCCGCGGCAGAGCAGGGTATGAAGCCATCAGTGGACAGCTACGGCAAGAGAGCGGAGGAGTGCATGGTAGAATAATACCATACATCAAGATGACCGGGAAAGCAACACACACAACCTAAGACGAAAGCATACGGCTATGATTCGGTGGTTGGTCCACACCCGATGTACCATGTCTTAGTCCTCTTAGAGAATCAAGCTACAGCACTCCTCGTCAAACCTTCTTCCTCGGATTCCCTACAACATTTCCCGATTCCGGTTTTAGACCAGTAAGCACCCAATTTCTCCATCTCCCAAAATTCTCTCTCTCTTTTTTTTTTTTTTTTTTTTGTCCATTCTTCATCCCCTCCTTTTGTCCAAAAAATCGCATTATCGACTCAGTCATTAACTCCCCCAATCTCACCATCCTTTGACTCATCGCTTACGCCGCCTTGTTGCTTGACGGGTCTTCCGGCCCGGTACCGGCGGCCCATACCTGGTTCTAGGGCGGTGCTTAGGTAGTCAATATGCAGCCACTTTACTGGCTTTTTCCACTCTTTGAATGCACGCATCTACGATCTTCAGAACTATTGAAATCTGGCCCTTTATTCTCATCCAAACATCACTTAAACACAGTATTGAGTCTCCATCTCTTCCCCGATATTCAGCCTTTCCCATCCTTCCTTACTTCCTTCCTCGCTTCCTGCTGCTGCCCCACAGCCTGGAAAAATTTTTTTTTTTTATTTTTCTGAGCTTCCTCACCCTAAGGCTAAAGTTTTTTTTTTTTTTTTTTTTTTCACTTTTTTCACTGTCTCCGCAACCCCGTAACTAGTGACTCCACATCGAACCAGATTTTTTTTTTCTTTCTTTCTCTTATAACCAACAAGTAGGTCCATTTTTTTTTATACTACAGCAGACCACTTGCCATAAAAAAAAGCCTTCAAGATGCTTTCGAACCCAATCAGAAGGTCTGCGTTCCCAACATGTCGGAGAACTTTCTTCACATTATCTAAAAATGCTATAAGATCCAGTGCACTATGTCTAACACATCAGAGCTCCTCAATCTCTACAATACAGCGTCAGCAGCTTCGATTCAGAGCTACCGCCTCTCCAGTTTCCAGCATAACTAGAGAGCAGCCATCTCCTGCTTTCAATGTTATCAACGAGAAGGAAGATGAAGAGGAAGAGGAGAAGATCGAGAAAACCGTCAAGGGAATCCAGATGGATGACTCTTTCATTGGCTTGACCGGTGGTGAGATCTTTCACGAGATGATGATCAGACACAAAGTCGATACCATCTTTGGATACCCAGGTGGTGCTATTTTACCTGTGTACGATGCCATCTACAACTCCACCCACTTCAAGTTCGTTCTTCCTAGACACGAGCAGGGGGCAGGACACATGGCTGAAGGTTACGCCAGAGCCAGCGGAAAACCTGGTGTTGTTTTGGTCACATCCGGTCCTGGTGCCACAAATGTTGTCACTGCTATGACCGATGCTCTTGCTGACGGTGTTCCAATGATTGTGTTTACCGGTCAAGTTCCAACTTCCGCTATCGGCACAGATGCTTTTCAGGAGGCCGATGTCGTGGGAATCAGCAGATCTTGTACCAAGTGGAATGTCATGGTTAGAAGCGTTGCCGAATTGCCAAGGAGAATCAATGAGGCCTTTGAGATCGCCACCACTGGAAGACCGGGTCCTGTTTTAGTCGATCTTCCTAAGGATGTCACTGCCGGTATTTTGAAACACTCTATTCCAACATCTGCCACTATTCCTAACAGCGCTCTTTCAAAGATGACGCGTTCCGCCATAAATAGATTCACTACTCAATGTATACAGAGGGCTGCTGCATTAGTGAATAAGGCTAAAAGGCCTGTCATTTACGCCGGTGCCGGTATCCTTAATTCCGAAGATGGTCCGAAGAGACTTAAGGAATTGGCCGAAAAGGCCCAAATTCCTGTCACCAACACACTACAAGGTCTTGGCTCCTTTGATCAAAGAGATGAGAAGTCATTAGACATGCTTGGAATGCATGGTTCCGCCGTCGCAAACTTGGCCATGCAACATGCCGATGTTATCATCACTCTTGGTGCTCGTTTTGATGACAGAGTCACCGGTAACGTTTCGAAGTTTGCCCCTGAGGCTAAATTAGCTGCTGCAGAAGGCAGAGGTGGTATCATCCACTTTGAGATTTCTCCAAAGAACATCAACAAGGTCGTTGAAGCTACTGAAGCAATTGAGGGAGATGTTACTCAGAATCTTGAGCTCTTCAACGATTTGGTCAACCCAGTTAAGAGCCGGCCAGAATGGTTTGCTCAGCTAAAGCAATGGAAGGAAAAGTATCCATACGCATACAGAAAGGAAACACCAGGCTCTAGAATTATGCCTCAAACATTGATCAGGGAGATTGATGCCCAGGCCAAGGCAACAGGAAGAGATGTCATTGTCACTACTGGTGTTGGCCAACACCAGATGTGGGCTGCACAGCACTTCACCTGGACGAGACCAAGATCCTTCATTACATCTGGTGGTTTGGGTACCATGGGATACGGTCTCCCTGCAGCTATTGGTGCTCAAGTTGCTAAGCCAGAGTCCTTGGTCATTGATATTGATGGTGATGCTTCATTTAACATGACTCTTACTGAGCTTTCTTCCGCTGTCCAGGCTGGAACTCCAATCAAGATTTGCGTTCTGAATAACGAAGAACAAGGTATGGTTACACAGTGGCAATCGCTTTTCTACAAACACAGATATTCTCATACTCATCAATCAAACCCAGATTTTGTCAAACTGGCCGAGTCTATGGGTATGAAAGCACTCAGAGTCAGTAAACAAGAAGAGATGAAACAAGGTATTGCTGAATGGTTGGCCTACAACGAAGGACCAATCTTAATGGAAGTCATGGTTGAAAAGAAGGTCCCTGTTCTTCCAATGGTGCCTGCAGGTAAGGGCTTACATGAGTTCATCTCCTATAATGCTGAGTTCGATAAGAAGGAAACCGAACTCAGACACAAGAGAACGCATGGAAAGTATTAAATAGATTAATATATACTTCCAGGATGGATTCAGGCTACTTTGCTCTAAGAATATGTATTTCTGTCTTCTATTAAATATATTACATTACTAGCACTGCAGTAATTGAGAAAAATGGTTCAATACTGAATACATGTTGTTCTCTCTGTGCAGAGGCTTTTTCCACATGTGACAACGTTTGAATACTTCAATTAGGTCTTTTTTATTACAATATTATGTGCCATTTCATTTCTTTTTGAAGAGCTTTCCGAAGTTCTTGATATTCTCGTTTATATTGATCTTGTTATCAGAGAAAGTTTTGGCAAAGTTCTTCTCCAAGTTATCTCTTGTATTGATGATCGACTTTCTAGCATTGGCATTATTGAAAAAGTTGGTGATATTAGACCCCACCGAAGGGGACGACTGCATTGAAAGTGATGCTGAAGAGTGCGGAGGTGGTGACTGAGACGTGGAACTAGTTCGGAGATTCTCCAGATAGAGGTTGGACTCTGCTAGAGGTTCTTCATTGGTATCGTTATAAGCCCTTATTCCAGCCTTGAAGATATCCATATACTTGAATTTATCCTTTTCAAAAGTCGATTCGTTGCGCAATACGCCTTTGAGTTGAAGAATTTTCACAAAATTGCTAAAGTTAGAATCTCCAACAATGGTAAAATAGCTTGAGGCAAACTTATCCGAAGGTTTAACTGGAATCATAAGCATCTTAAAGATCGGCTCAATGTTGGCCACTCTAGAATTGACGAATTTGGTGTAAGCAGAGGAAGTGCGTAATTTGGACTCATTTGGTGGAAGCTCCAATAGAAATACCTTTAGCGTCTGGATATCGAGTAGAAACTGTTCTGCCATGACCTCAGTTATGGTTTGTAATTTGATAATGTTGTATACCAGATCAGAAAAAATCATGTCCACCAACTTGTCAGTAAAATTTCTGATATATGCACCCGAACGAAGCTTTGAGAAAATGAGTTGACAGTTTTCATTTAGAGACAATTTTATAGAACTCAAGTATCTGGACTCTCCGGTTACCTCATTTAGCATATTCCAGTTGTTGTTTGACATCTCTCTCCAGGAATACAGAAGATCAGATTCAATTTTGACAAAAAGGGTATTCAAGCATTTGGTGATGGTGTTAAGATAAGAATCCTTAGCGTCGCTGAAATCGATAGAATTTGACAAACTCTTGTCATCTAGAGATGCTACCAACTTCTCCTGCAATCTTGATATATTAGTTGAACAGTAATCAGCGGTGTTGAGAACTGAACAAACAATATCCACCCCTTCCTTTTGTTCTTCAGCATTAGCATTCATAAAGTCATTTGCATCAGGTATCATCGAAGCCAAAATCTGGTTATTGTATTTTAGAAGGTAACTTGAGAAAAGGGAAGATAATTGAACCAACGGCTTGCCATGAGTTAACTTCGATAGTCTATCTAGCAGTTGGCCATATACCTTTATAAGATCTGCAGCCGATTCAAAGACATTAATAGACTCATCTTCTGAGTCTGAGATGGCAAATTTCTTGAACCGGCTGGCAGGATTCAAAAAAGTTGTAAACTTTTTGTCAATTATTGAGCTTTGATGGTCGACCCATATGCTTAAATATGGCTCAAAGATGGAGGATATTCGTTTATCAAAATTGTAGGTAATATCTTCATCAAAATCTTGGTATAGACGATATTTTTGGTTCAAGAAATCTTCGAATTCGAGGGTCTTATTTAGTGAGTCTCTCAATAGGTTGATGTCAATATGGGAAGCATTTAACTTGGCTTCCTTTGATATCACAATGTCTAAATCCTTCTTGGTGATATCACAGAACTTGTTTGTCAAACAAATGGACATTTTCCAGTCTTTTGGGAATAGCTGTGCCTTATTTTTATCGAATTCGAATAGGATTTGTTTGAAAAAACTGAATCTCCGGCTTATATTATCCAAGGATCCCGCTTCTTCGGAGTTTCTGAAGATGGTGGTCAACTCCTTGAGCAAGCTGTTAATGTACAGATTACTCAACTTATCCTGGTATGGCCTTCCTAGTATGCTGAGAATTTCGCACGCATTCAATAGCTGAGGATTCTTCAACTTTCCCTTCAACTCTAGGTCGAAGTCGTCGAAGATCTTATCGATAATCACATTCTTCAAAGACTTAATCTTCTTATTGAGCGTATTTATCTCTTCTATGCTCTTGTATGATTGGAAGTGCTCCATAAGTTCGAGAACTACACTTAATAATTGCTTAATTTCCTTGTAATTCTTGACATCCGTGTCTATATTTGTCAGCTGATCTAACTTTTCGTATGCCTCGACCAACATCTCTATCCGTTTCAATATGGTCATCGACAATGTTAAATTCTTCTTGCATATGTCCAACTTCTTGATACCTGCTGTCATAGAGTTGATGGTGGAACCAGTGGTCTCCGCTAACTGCTTTGTTGAATTGAAGTTGTCAACCAATTCGTCCAATTGGTTGTCCAATGAACTGATGTTGTTGATGGGATCTTCCTTATCCTGGAGCTTCTGGTTATACTTCATACGTCTTATTATTATCTGCCTCTGAATTTGAAGCTTGTACACATTCGTATAAGCTAACAGCTGATCCAATTCAGCCAACGATGAAGAGCTGTTGAATATATCGTATACATCGTCCAAAACGTCATAGGCCGCGTTGTCAATTGAGTTCGCAGACTGAGTATTCGAGTTCGACGCCCTTATCAACTCGTCTTTGAGAGACTCGATCATGATGGATAGTGGCTCTGCAATTGAAAGAAAAACTAGTGACTAGGTGGAACAGAAATCATCCGCCCAAATAGTTTGGAATAAGTCGCGGAGCGAAACATGGACTGGCAAAGTGAAACGAGAGAGAAATGTACAATTAAAGTTGGGGAGAAGAGACCAGATTTTCGGAATAATGATATGGAAAAGAGATAGAAAACTCGAGTTTTTAAAAGAAATAAAGATGGTTAGGTAAAAAAGGTAAAGTAGTTAACTCCAAAAATTCATTGGAGGAAACACCGAAGAAGCATTCAGCGCTTAATGTTAAGTGGAAGAGCAATATTGGTGAGAAGGAAAGCGGAGATTGTCATTTTTTGTCACGTCCATGAATTAAATATGCCCAAAATACAGATGTATTAAAAATTTGTCTCTTTGACAAGGATATGAAAGATTACTCGCCTGTAAGCCAAATTATTTTTGCTTTACTAGTTTCCGCCTTAATCATTTTCGGTAGTCATAATACTTCAAGTACAGCCATATCATTGAAGCACCGGTAGAAGTTTATTAGAATTACAATAATGAAATTACGGAATAGGAGCTGGCAAAGAAAGGAGCGCTATTATTAAGGTTGATAGCGGAACGACAGTGGCTAATGGGTTACAGGATTTATTTTCAGGCTTCAAAAAAGAGCACATAATTATCTAGAAAATATTCAGAAAACTTCAGAGGTGGAATATTGGAACCGGTCAGTTAAAGTGGCGCCGTTGGGGTTAAAACCAGACAGCTCAGGAAAGTGTATCAGCCACCTGCTCCACATGCGCCACATTTTCCAGCATCAAAAATGAGAAGAAGATATGTTTTCAACTAATTAAGCTGCCAAACATGAGAAAAAAATTAGCAATTCATTAATAATTCATTAGAATTATTTGAATATCCTGCCTAAAATCACTCATCTGCTATCAGCCAGTCTTAATTACTAACTCTCATTGCCCGTAAGTGGCGGTGCACTGCTTACACACATAGCTCTTGATACTAGTGTTCAGTTCACCATTTAAACCTGACTTTTACTGAAGAAGTAATTAACAAGCTTGTCGAATCCGGCATTATTTTCTGTTCCGACCAGCTTGTACTTTCCATGGATCATTTATTTGCTCCATCAAGACCACCATTCTTCCCCATTACCTCCTCTATGATTACGTAACTCATATGAAGATTTTTCGCCTTCTGCACTAGTGCGGTGAGTATTTCAGTGAAGTTTTTATTCTTCGTTTGTTCCTGAGCATAGATCAGATCGTATCCTTCAGCATGTCTTTAAAGCTACCAGGAAATCCAAATGCTTCATTGTTTAAGCAGGGATATCACACATATGCAAACACTGATGGCGCCATCAACAGGAATATTGCTGCCTGTAGGGAAATCAGCAATATGATTTCCACCTCTATTGGACCATGTGGAAAGAACAAAATCGTGGTTAACGGAATAGGCAAAGTGTTTATCACTAATGATGCAGCAACAATGCTAAAAGAGTTGGATATCGTTCATCCTGCAGTTAAGGTCATGGTTATGTACTCTGAACAGCAGGAGAGAGAGATGGGTGATAACACCAACTATGTACTTGTTTTCGCTGGCGAACTATTGCATTTGGCGGAGAAGCTTGTTGTGTTGGGTTTGACGCCTACTGAAATTATTCAAGGTTATCGGATGGCCAGTAAGTTTGCCTTAGACGAGCTGGAGAAGTTGTCGATCGATAAGATTGAAGATGTGTTTGAAAAGAAACAGTTGATAAAGATCCTCAAACCGGTGATTTCGTCCAAACAGTATGGCTCGGAAGACATTATATCAAATTTGGTGGCAGATTCTGTGATTAACGTCATTCCGAAGTCCAATCCTCACAATTTCAACGTTGACTCTATCCGAGTTGTCAAGATCATGGGAGCATCATTGCCTAATTCTTTTGTCCTAAAAGGTATGGTTTTACCTAGGGAGCCAGACACACAGTTGAAGAAGATTCTCAGGCCTGCCAAGGTAGCTATTTTCAACTGTCCAGTGGACATCTCTACTGCGGAGACGAAGGGAACCGTTTTGCTACATAATGCTAAGGAGATGTTGAACTTCTCCAAGGGAGAGGAGAAGCAATTGGAAGAGGTCGTCAAGGAGATCCATGACAGCGGAGTTAAAGTTATAATTGCCGGACAGGGAATAGGTGAACTTGCTCTTCATTATTTGAACAGATACCAGATGTTGGCTTTGAAGGTGCCATCGAAATTCGACTTAAGAAGAATCAGCCGGGTTTGTGGAGCTACACCATTAGCCAGATTGGGAGCACCAATGCCAGAAGAGATGGGTCTTGTCGATGTTGTGGAGACGAGGGAAATAGGAGCAAACAGGGTAACAATTTTCAGACAGGATAAGGAAACTAGTTTAACCTCTACGATTGTTCTTCGAGGTGCTACACAGAATAAGATGGATGATATAGAAAGAGCAATTGATGATGGTGTTGCCTCAATCAAGGAGATTTTAAAGGATGCTCGGCTAGTTGCTGGAGCAGGATCAACAGAGGCGGAGCTAGTGAAGAGAATCACTGCCTACGGAGAGAAGACTCCGGGCTTGTTGCAATTAGGAATTAAGAAGTTTGCGGAAGCCTTCGAGTTCATGCCTAGAATTTTATGCGAAACGTCAGGATTGGATGCTTCTGCTGTTTTACCAAGGTTGTACGCTTCCCACTCAGAGGACAACACTGAATGCCTTAAATATGGCATTAATATCGAGTCGGATTCGATCAACGACTGCCTGATGGATGTGAAGGAGGAGGGAATTCTCGATTCCTTGATAAGCAAAAAGAGTGCAATAAAGTTAGCAACCGAAGCGGTCTGCACAATTTTGAGTATAGACCAAATTATCGTTGCTAAGAGAGCTGGAGGCCCACAGGTTCCACAGCAACCAAGACCAGGAAACTGGGATGTGCCGGACTGAATATCGAAGAATAATAGATGTAAGGTAATGAAATGAGTAAGTAGCCTGCATATACTGATAGAAGAAATTTCAATCAAACTTAAAGCTTAGAAGCGT
This sequence comes from Allodekkera sacchari, assembly GCA_030565225.1. Lineage (NCBI taxonomy): Eukaryota > Fungi > Ascomycota > Pichiomycetes > Pichiales > Pichiaceae > Allodekkera > Allodekkera sacchari. The sequence goes on from JAJMBG010000049.1 coordinate 44,874, forward strand.
AGATTCTGATGAGTACACGGTGAGACGGAGGTGAAACAAGAAGCACAATAAAGAGCAAAATAATATTGTCAGACAATGAAATAAACAAATGTAGAGATGAAAGACGTACAACATCTTTCTACGGGAACCGGTAAACTTGCGAATGAGATAACAAAATATTCAGCTATAAAAATGACATTTTTTAAAGCTACGAAAGGAAAGTTTCGAAAGAATTCAAGATGGAGAAGGGAATCAACGATTAAGTAGCACTCACTCTAGGAGTCGAGATATAATTTTCGAGCGGGACTGAGGGACTTGACTATTTTCTAGGTCCCAGATGAAAGCCTGGGAGATGAAATGAGTAGAACGAGATGTCCGGCATAAGATGGGGATATTATATATTAATGATATTACATCCTTTATAATGATTTATTTCCAAATGGATTGGATAATTATAAATTTCACTATTGATTGATTATGTATCGCGCTAGTTCATATCTTTCCATGTGCTGGACACCATAATTGTCATTTCAGCATATTAATGGTTGTAGCGCCAGTATTTTCGACTGTTATTGATCAGTTTCATATTCATTTTTATTTGAATATATTAAATATCAAATTATAGATACCAATTAATCAATCATAATTATAATTTATATCGGCAATATATCTTAATATTAAGCGTAACACACCAACTGGGTACCAGGACCCAATGGAGCAAAGCAGACGCGGTACACTAAACTCACTACTACAAAACAAATATGCAGCAGAGTGCTGATCCAACCAGACTGGATCAACCAAGTCAGCTGAATTGATTTGTCAGAGAACAAAAATGGCTGCGAGGAGAGCAGTAGTGGAAATCCGAAAGGCCGGGCTAGGACAGGATGCAGGGCCCAATTTTAGTTTAAGCTAGAATGCAGGTGATGTGACCAAGCATTAAGCAAAAAACATTTTCGCCAGCAGCTGGATCCAGGCATTGGATTTATTCCTACAATGATATCAAAGGACTACTTCGACTAGTTGTTTACCTTTTCCCTCCTCCTCCAGCGGCTACATTCGATTAGTCCAACACATCAAATCAAACCCGAAACAGTGCGATGCCACCGCACATCACAAGTCTGCGCCGATGCGCTGTTGAGCTTCGAAAATAGCAGATTTCGGCGTTGTCCTGCACGGCGTGCAGTGGCCTGAAGAGCCGGAAGAAAATATTCTGCCTATTTTGCACAAGCAAGAGGCGGGAATATCTGCCTGTTACAGCTTTGTAGACAGAATTCCAGGGACTTGTGTTTACAGACTCAGGCCAAATCCCAAGAGATGCAAGTCGATTTCCAAATCCAGACCTTGGGTGTATTTACGGCGCCGTGATTGCCAGCCTAAATCACAGGATTGGCGGTGTCATGCATCGGCAATTCAGCATGCAGCATTTCTGCAGCATTTCTGGCCATACTGAAACAACCTTGCTAAAAATTAGCTGTACACGGTTGACCCAAAGAGGATTTCCGGTGGATTTTTGCTTTGTTAGGGAGACGCGTGTGTGTTTTTTTTTTTTTACCTTTTTTTTAGCCGAGTTCAGAAAATGGCAGCGCGAACGCGTCAACTCGGAGCAGAGTAAAATAAAAAAAGTCACTAGTTGCTGCAGTATGATGACACAATTGAGATCAAGTCGAATGGAAGAACTCTGGCCGTCTGGTCCATCATGAGAAATAATCTAGAAGTATTTCTTCAATACTCTTTTCAAACCTTACAGAAGCCTCCGTCCCTACACCTAGATGCATCCATGCCAATGAAAGCATTTGCTGTTGTATCAAGTATATCTCTAATAGCTTCTCTAGACCATCGCAATATGCCTGCCTCCTTCCCCCCTACATGCTTTCGTCCTACCACTGAGTTTTCTTTTTTTTTTTTTCCTCCGCTCGTGTCGGCCACTTCTCCCTTTTTTCTTTGCTTTTTTGGACGCTACATTTACAGCTTTTTCCCTTCGTTCGGTCCTGCCTACCTAACCCTTTTGGGCGAGCGTTTGCGTGCGGTGCATGCACTTCCCCTGGGGCGTATGCCGTTTGTTCCTTCTTTTTTTTTTTTTTTTTTTTTTTTTTTTTTTTTTTTTTTCTTTTTCCCTCCCCTCTCTGGATGGTACCTTCTACCGGGGCCCGTCTGCCGCCCGGTGTGCACACGGTTTTTTTTTCGTGTTGCTAAAAATTTTGGTCTTTTACTACTGGCCACGAATTTCCTCCTTGTACTTTCAACTTGTAATTAGATATATTCCACATCACCTCCACTTCTTATTCATTTTTCTCATCTTTAATCGTTCTATTTATCTGCACCTGGCTACTTGTATTTTTGGCTGTCTCGGGTAAATTGTGTCAAGTGACTTTTATACCGATTCAACTGCTTTACTCGATTTGGCCTGTTCTCAACATAGCGCTTGCGAGAACACCGGTATCAACCAACGCGTTTTGCCTAGTTACTGAAGCTGCTTATTAAGAATTGCCTGCGGCAAATTACATTCGCTCCGGCTGGTCCTGGCTCCATCTCTACTCGACATGCCCAACCCCTTCAGAAAGATACGCTCCAAGCACTCTAGCAAAGAGCAGCAGTCTTCCCCTAAACACTCTCCCAGACACGAGATATCTCTCAGTGCCCTTTCGGGGGCGTTTCACAGCCCACGGTCCCGGAAGTCATCACATAACTCGGCTTCTTCCATTCCCACAAAGCATGCTTCTAACGAGTCTGCTCCGACAAATCACACCTCTGCTGAGTCGCCTCTCATTAATGACTTGGCTATGGGTTCTCCGGCGTCTACACACTCGTTCCCATCCCAGATGCCTGCTCAGATTCCAGCACCTCCCCCATCTAAGCTGCCAATTTCTTCATCCTCTTCCAAACAGTCCTCCGACTCTCCAAAACTGTCACCTCCTTTTCCAAATCCAACGCACACTCACCACAAAACGAATTCTACAGCTTCAAGTTCCTCCGCTGCTACTCCTAGGCAGTCATCTATGACGAAGACACCAGATATACACAAACCACCGGCATTTCAGGTCTCTCCGCCTCCGTCCACACCACTACCTTCTATTATGTCCTCTAAAAGCTCTCTAAAGAAGAACCAGCGTATGTCACTACAGCGAACGTTAGACTCGGAGCTTAGTAAACAGCTTACGCAGACTCCCTGGCGCAAGAAGCGTCTTTATAACTCACCATTTCCTAGGCTTAACCATGCAACTTCTCCCATCAGTTCAGAGACTGGCTCACTTTACTTAATGGGTGGTCTTTGCGGGAAGAACGTTTTTGGAGACATGTGGATTATTGAACCATATGCCCAGGACAAGTTGAACACAATGTTTTATCCATACATAGCCACTCCAATCAACAATGCTGATAGAATGCCATCTCCCAGGGTCGGCCATGCCTCAGTTCTTGTTGGAAATGCATATATCGTCTTTGCAGGAGACACCGTCACAGATTCTTCAGAAGTCCTCGACAATAAACTTTACTTTTTTAACATTTCTTCTCTGAAGTGGACAGTGGCTTCTCCTCCGGGACCAGCACCGCAAGGCCGATACGGTCATCAAATTGCCGTACTAAACTTTGAGGAGGAAGATACCCCTGGAAAATGGAACAGCTATCTGTATGTTTTTGGTGGACAAGTTGAAGAAACATATTTTGGAGATCTCTGGCGCTTTGAACTTACCAACTTCCGTAACCCAGAAACTGAATGGGTAAAATTAGTGCCGTCCTCTGTGTTTACTCCTCCAAAACTATCCAACCATACAATGATATCGTACAATGGAAAGCTATTTGTTTATGGCGGAACTGATGGTTCAAAAATTTACAATGACTTACTCTGCTTTGACCCCAAGAACAATTCCTGGACCAAGTGCGAACTTAAAGGAAACTTTATACCACCCGCAGTCCACAGTCATGCTGCAACGCTGTATCAAAATCTTTTCTTCATCTACGGTGGCCTACAGTCAGATGGAAACGCATCAGAGGATCTTTTCTTGATTGACTTGAATTCCTTCGAGTGCTTTAAAATAGTGTCACATCTGCCGTTCACTCCTGGACCGAGATGCGGCCACTCTCTCTCTATTGACATTGCTCACGAAAGACTTGTTCTTATGGGTGGGGACCATACTGATGAAGATTTTCAGGGAACTGTTGAGGAGTTGGAAGAAGGGTTTGATGAATCGAAATTTCATTCTCCAAGTTCTGTGATCTACGAGTTTGAACTTTCAATGCTCCCGCAGTTTATAGAACATATTGAACCTCCATCGACACTTACTAATGAGTCCAAGAAGAATCGGAAATTTTCCGCTAAAAGTTCTCTGACTGGTGCACCAAACAGATTTATTTCTACGGAGCCAAATGACAGCACTGCATCTGTTGACTTTGTTGATGCCGTCGAGAATGCGGACTTAGTGCCTGAGAAACAGCTTGGAACTCCAGTTAAATTGACAAAAAAATTCTCTGATAAGGAGGATGATACTCATCATTTGGCTTCTTCAACACCAGTCAATAGCTCCGATGAAGATGCAGATTTACTTTGCGATTCGGAAGACAAAAATTTGGGAGCTGAACTTAATGAATCATACAGTGCACATATTAATCAGATGGATACGACCTCAGAAACTGTACTAGCGACTCCGAAGCCTGTTGAGCTCGTGGAGACTGGCGGAAAGGAGGAAGAACTCGAAGAACTCCAAGAGTTTGCTGACTTACCTTCTCCAAAGCCACTATCTCCAATGATTATTTCTAAATCTGCTTCCCCTAAATCGGATTTACCTTCGAACGGTATCAAACCATTATCTAGATCATTATCTCCGTCAGATAGTGAAAGCTCAAGCAAATCGGCTACGGCCGATATTTCTACGTCTGGCACTGAGCCAACTGTGGTCACACCAAGAACAGGTTTATCTACCTTCATGGCAGACAATTCCTCTGATATTCCGTTCTCACCGGCTTTGTCTGCTAAGGATAATGTTAAACTGCAAAGCATGGCGTCAATGCTTTCGAAATTAAAAAATGAGATGGCCAGAAAAGTTGCAGAGGCAAACAGTGGAATAATTGGCTTGGAAAAGGAGAAAAATAGCATCAATACGAAGCTCATGAATATGAAAAAGCAGCTTGATTTCAAAGACAGTCAGATTAAAGAACTAAGTGCCGCTAATGCAGTGCAAGCTCAGAAGATCCGAGAGTTTGAGAAAACTAGCGATAAAGCGAAGGAATTGTCGACAGATGTTGAAAATAAACAAGAATATATACCTATCGAGTCAAAGAAATCATTACAGATAGGTGAGACTCCTGATTCAGAAGATGCCACATCGTTGAGTGTACAGGAGAAGGCAAAGTACGAAAGCGACATTCTACTCCTCAAGAATGAGAATGTCACCTTGAAGGAGAAGTTGGCAAAGTTTGAACCGTACATAAAAGAGCAGATATCCAACCTTCAAAGCCTTAATGAGTTAGTGAAGTCACAGCAAAGCAAAATTCTTGACCTCAATACTCATCTAGTCGGGGAAACAAAACTCAAGCAAGAAATTATTGATTTGAAGAGTAAAAATGAAACACTAGAGCTAGAGAAATCAAAGCTGAAGGCAATTTATAATGCAAGCACGAATAGTCATGAGGAATTTTCTTTTGCCAATTCGGAGGCTGTCTCAAACTTATCAGAGAATGTCGAAAAGCTTCTTCAGGTCTGGTCTAGTACTACAGTGGCTGATTTTGTCGAAAAGTCGGTTGAGAATGATGATGTAGTAAATGAAAACAAGAAGGAAACCTTAGAAAGGCTTCGTTCCCAAATGGATGAGCTTTTATCTGCTAATGAGAGAACAATAAAAGAATTTAGGGAACAGATAGAGTTGAAGGAGAAGAAGCAGCACCAGCTCGAGGATTCTTACAAGAAGGCAATAGCTTCCTTAAATAACACACATAGAGCTTTGACATTGTCACAGAATGAGCTGGAGAAGTTGAAGGAGACTAATAGGAAAATATCCACCCAATTGGATGATTGGAAACTAAGGAAGAGAAGCATATCGTCGGCCTCGAAGATGACTCGCGATCCATCAGGTTCCAAGAATGGTATTATGACAGAAGATGATAATTTGGATTCCGAATCAATTGAAGAAGAGGTTTCTGATTTGGAGGCTCAGTATAGATTCAAGATCAGGGACTTGGAGGCTGAATTATTTATAGCGTCTGAGGAAAGGGATAAACTAAGAGAAGAGTTGACCGAAATAAAGAAGAAGCTCTACAGATCATCTGATAAGGGCTCTTCAGAGAGAAGTTCGGATAAGGGCTCAGAGAAATTGTAAGATTACATATTGTATAATAATCAGATTGACAACAATAGTCAGCAAGGTGGAGCGAACCTTGTTAAATTTATTTGCGATTAATTTCGTATATAGTAGGTATATAATATGTGTGCAAAACGTTGAGTGTCATTACAAGTTCGTGTCTCATAGATCCAGTAGATCTTCGGTGTCCCACAGATCTTCTTCATTTACAGTTTCGCTATCAGATGTGGACGTATCCTGATTTTTCACGGGAAATGGGGGAGAATTAGTGGTACCGTTATTATTCTTCGGCCTTAGGCTGTGATTGACTGTATTGTGAGGCTGGCTTCGAGATGGATGCATTATAGGTTTATTTCTTATTTGAGAGGCACCTACAGCCTCTTGCTGATCAACAAGAACAGACGACTTCACATCATTGACAAAGGACCAGAGATGCTGAGAGACCATCTGCATTATGTCGTTTGGTGTGTCATGTGCTAGGTTTTTGATGGGTTGGTTGATCTCCTTTCTCTCCTGGGCGCTAACTTTGCTTGGATTGACTTTAGCAGTAGTACTAGGCGGACTGATACTGCTCTGTAAACGGGCGCTCAAAGGCTGGCGCTCAGGATCTCGCATATCATGTAATTGAAGCTTGTCGAATTCGTCGTAGATCAAACTATCAAACTGCTGAAGCACATTAAAGGACTTCGAGAACCAAGAGTTTCGCTTCGACTTAGATGACGGCGAAGTCAATGACAGCGAGAGCGAAGAAACAGAGTGATTGGGCCTATGTGAAGTCGGTGACATGACGTTGGTAGCATCGAGGCGCTGCCTGCTGACGTTTTCAACTAACTGTCTTTCTAGGTTGCGTTTGAGATTGCGTATATCTGAATCTAGAGTAACCTGCCTCGTTTTCAACTTCTGAATTTCATTCTTGACCTCCAACAGTTCACGCTCCCTGGCTGCCAAAAGCCGGAAGTTCTCGGAGAGCTCTGCAGAATCGGAGGCTTCTGTTCTGGATGCTGTAGGCGTCAGTTGAGCATGATGGGGGCTCAAGTATCTGTTTGTGGGCGACGCCATGCTGGAAGTCGGCGTATCATCGGGCCGAGAGTACACGCTGATACCCAAATTTATTCCCGCCTTTTTGGCAGAGCTGTAACATTGGGAAGAATGAGTAGACGAAGCACTCGCCGTACTCAGGGTTCTTAATCGGGAACTGGAGGGGGAAGCAGAGCTGTGATCGGAAACTTCTGAGCTCGAGTGATTGTGTCTAACAAAGTAATCATCCGGTGAGTTAGCAAAGGGTGTGGTCATCATCTCTTGTTCACGCTGATACGTGGAAGAAAGAAGCATCGACAGGAAGTCCAGTATTTTAGAGAACGCACACAAAGGACCGTGTACGATGCGATTTGTCTTGTGAGAGCGCGCCTGGTATGGGGAAGGGGGAAGAGAAAAATGCATGTTAAGCGCCGGAGGCAGAAGCGGAAAAAGAGCTGTGAATTTATTGCACAGCTTTGAGCAGAGAGAAGAGAGAGAGAGAGGAAAAAAAAAGAACAATTTCAAAAACAGAGCAAGCAGGATGAAGATCTTGCTGGAAGCCTGTTGTTGTAAGCCTGCTGTTGTAAACACAAAGCTCCGTAGAACCCCAAGAAGATGGCAGAAAATGCCGCCCATTAGACGCCGTGATCGGCCGCCCAGGAGAGCCGAGATTTCTGTGCTATCTCTATGTGCGTGCCGTGCCAGTCCTATCATTGGGCTTTGCAGGCAGTGGCTATGGCGTTTTGCCCCCCATCACCCATAATGACAAGCTACATATACCAACAACTTCAGAGGAACCTATTGCCGAATCTATGAAGCCTTCTATGGCATCTACTGCATGGAAATTAAACAACCTTAATTTTCCGGACCCGTCTGCCGCCTACGATCGATCATCCTCATCCATCGGCTTTTTCCACACTTCTCTCTTGGGATCTTCCCGCCTCGAGATTCATCTCTCCGGAAGATCTCGCTCTCATGCGTCTCTATGTGTCTGCCCTGATAACCCATACACCTGCTTATCGGTACCAAAATTTCAGGATTGTCTCTTTCTTTTACGCCTTTTTAGGAGTCTGCTTGAACTCTGCATGATGTCACTTTTAACTCCAGTAACAGAGAAGCGGTTTAACAGAAGCCATGCAAAACTCTCCGCAACCAAAAGTATCAAGTCCATCACTCCACTGCCGCAGTTTGTGATTAAGACCAAGATATTCAACGCCTATCGCAACCATGCTCCGGGATCCAAATTGTTCATCAACGTCTGCACACACTCATACATTCCTCTCCCGGAAACCCCCGAGTTCGATCCAGACGTCGTGTTTCCCCTGATCATGGACAATAAGTGGGAAATTCCCATCTTAACGCTTCCTGATCTCACAGATGGCCACGATAAGAAGGGAAAGTCGTGCCTCATCACAGAGTGCATCATAAATGACAAGCCCATGAGATGGTGCCTTTCCAACAAGGACCTTAAGCTTATACTTATTCAGTGGTGCTTTGATGCGGTCGAGTTCCGTGTTGGACACAACTTCATGATAGACCGAGACACGGTGATTTTACCCAAAAGAACCGTCATGGGTGACATTCAGGATGTCGAAGTGGATGTTGAAGATATGAGTATAGAGAAGAAGGAGTTGGAAGATGTCAAGAAGAAGTACGAGAATAACGAGCCGTTGGCCATCTTAGAGGCAAAGCGACTAAAAGAAGAGCAGCAACAGGACCAGGAGTTTCATACGCTTCCGCCAATCAACCCCGTGGCCACCGGGAGACCGCTCATAGAGGAAATTAGTCCAACAGAATCCACCAGTCCTACATCTACCACCTCAAGTGCAGGCGCCAAACAGGAGAAAGCTAAGTTTATTATCACTTTCAAGAAGCTCGATCCAAACGAAACTCGACACCACTATTCCCATTTGTTAAAGGTATCATCACTGCTAAAATCCGCAGGCAACTATCAGGTGCGCTTCAGTAAGGATCTCGAGCTAGTAATCATCGACTCACCCAAGCCTTGCTCGACGGTAGAATTTCCACTGCCGAAAGGCATTCAAGGAGAAATCAAGGCCTTCTTTGTGCAATCAGAGGAATTGCTTTACATCTATATCAAATAGATCCATCCATCCATCCGTCCATCTTTTCTAATCACACCGTTCGCAAACTACATTCTAAATAATTTATATTGATTAAAACCTTCCCAACTAATCACTCGTAATGCTGTAGTCGCTTTCATCAAAAAAACTGTTGTAATCGTCATCTTGCTGGGGACGTATCGGCGTATCCAAATTATCAGAATCTACTCCAAGTATTTGTCTCAAATCTAGAACAAGGAGACCTCTTGACAACATGTGTGTTGTTCCGTAGTTAGTAACAACTATGGAGAGATTCTTGCTCTCTTCTGATTCTTCTGGATCATGTAAGTCAATGAGCCTCGAGAATAGAAGTTCATTATCGAGTTCCTCATCCGTTCGAGTGAAATATGCCTTCTCGACATGGTCGTGCCAAACAATTCCTAGTTCTCTATCCATTCTATAACTTAGGCCCAAAGTGGCTTGCTCGATAACAAATATCTGAGAAAGCCTTTTTCCAAAATAGCTGCTGTTCCACTCACCATCGTAAAAGTAATTGACCAGACGGCATCCGTCGAAGGTGATAAGTACCTCTGGAGAATCAACGTAAATTGCCTGAGCAACCGATACTGGCATGCCATTTTGATTTCCTGGAATGTTGCTTACTTTAAATCGACCATCCGTAAAGATTCCTTTTATGCTATTCATACCAACCCCAATTAAAGCAAAGTGCTGTCGTCCACTGGCAAAGATTATGTCGGTACTGGTTACATAATCAAACTTTCCAACCTCTTTTAAGGCGCCATTGCTTCTAATACTGAGCAACTTTACAACTGCCTTGCCATCATACCATTGATATGTTATGAAACTTCCGGTATCTCCTTCTCTGCTTTCAAATTCATGAATTTTCTTCAATCCAGTCATATGCTTTATTGTCACCAATTTTCTTTGGATGATATCGAATACAACCAATTTATTGTATGATCTGCTCACAACATATGACTGCTTTTCCCTTAGTACTATCGTTTGAAAACATGGAAAGGGGAAATGGTACGAGAGGTAGGTAAGAGATTTAATAGCATTGTAAATTTCGATTTCGGAATCATTGAAGACCACAAGATAGAAATCGGAAAGTTTCATACCAAAATATGTATCCGTAATCTCCCTAACCACAAAGCCGTGTGGTATCATGCTCTCCAAATCAAAAACAATTACTTCGTGTGTCGTTAATCCTAACAAAGTATCCAAAGGTGTGGCTACTAAATCAACAAAGAAGCGATGGGAGGTATAAGAAACTTCTGGTTCCGGAATTTTAGAACAAAATTTATCGAGAGTTCCATCCTGTCCAGAGACAGCAACAAAGTATGCGTCCTTTAATAAGACTATCTTTATGGGAGTATCCTTCATGGTGTATGAACAGACAAGAACGAAGCGACTTTCTTGCGAAAACCAATATTCTTGTAGATAAGGAGCATCCCGCAGACCTACTATTATTGTTTGACGATCAGTGAGAGCTAAGCTCATCGCTCTACGTACTGGTATGCTAGAGTACTCCACAAGACGACTTGAACTGTTCGCAATTATTTTGACTTCGTTTTCAAGGCCTATAGCTACCAAATCAGAGCTTGCAGCGAAGGTACTGATGAAAGTACCAACTTCGAGCGAGTCAATTACTGCGAGTCCCATCTGCATATTAAAGTTGACAAGTTGAACAGACTTTTCGGTAATGACAAAATTATCACGAATTTGAATCTTGTCAAAAACTTGCCGACACAGCAAAAGTGTTGGCTTTTTATAAGGCTGATTCAAATTGTATGTCATCAAATGATCGGGAAGAAGCATATGTTGAAGTATGGCGTAGCAGCCTGTAAATCCAACATAAGTGTAGTTTAAGATGAAATTTATGTGACCGCTAGCAAGAAATTGTGTGGGTCCTGTAACCAGGGTAGAGCAGTAGTTATCACTAAATGTCATACATCTAACACCGTAATCAGAGGAAAAGTCCTTGATCTGGTTGGAAAGTCTACTGATAGTACCATCAGTGCCAATACCTATCTTCCGTTTGATCTTTATCGTTTTCTTTGTTCGATCGAATTGTAAGAGCATAGGATCTGAGGTTCTTGCGTAGGCAATTATTTGGTTGCTGCCAGGCCTGAGTAAGCCAAGTTCTTCGGCAACTATTGCAGTCCCTGCAGGAAATGATTTTGGTGAACTGGGAAGGCCCGTCACAGTGTAATATTTCAGATTCTCCATGCATAATAAAATTGTACCCTTCTCTAGGACAACCATAGATTTTACAAGGCTTTCTTCGGGTAAAGCAAATTCTTTCAACCGAAAATTGTTCTGCTCATCTATTGAGATGATATATAATAACGTAGATGATACAATGTAGGTATTGTCATTCAGTTGAAGCAAGCCAGATACCACTGGATCGTCAATTGGAAATCTGAAAACACTTGTCTTGACATTACGCCGATTAACTGAAGAAAATGGGAACTCAAACTGGAATTCAATCTTTACCAATTCATAGTTCCTTGTATCATCTATGTAGACAAACGACCTCTTTCCCGGACTCCGACTAACAATAGAATAGACGTCAAAAGATGTTCGGCTTGGAACTCCAAGAAAAAAAAATTGTACACGGAGTTTGGATGTATTGAAGGTATTTTCATCGTCTTTAAATAGTATACCAAGGGCAACTGAAGATTGGTAATTAAATGGACACAGCTTTGGAGATTGAAATATGGCGTCTAGTTCAGCATCATATTTTCTGGTGAGTAAATTTAACGAGGTATCAAAGGCACAAAGACGATTTCCCGGACTTTGCACAACGAAGCATTGATCACTTATTTTGGAGGCAGTCCAAACTCTGTCCACAAGTCTGTGGGTTTTCCTGTGCTCAAGTGTAGTGTTGTCAAATACAATGAGAGCATTGGAGCGGACTACCACTATGCATTCTTCCATACACAATATTTTGATAATATTATCATGACTTCCAATCTCTTGGGTGAAGAAACGTGTTTGCCCATAAGTGTTCGGATTATCTAGGGAGTGTGGATAGTAACTCTTATAAAGACTCATCGGAAATAACTCTCATGTGGAATATAATTGCTAGTTCTCTGTACGTCATATATAAAGTAGACATATGAAATGCAGATCCGCGAGACAGAGGAAAACCCCACTACCTAGTTTCGGCGCCAATTGAATTTCGAATACTGTCTAGTTTAAAAAGAGGAGGTGATCATTGTAATCAAAATGACAAATAATGTGTAAAGAGTGCTTGTGTTTTATATATGAATGTGGATATTATACACGAGAGAAGACAAGATCAAAGTAAATGCAAAGAAATCTTCTGGAAGAGAAAAAAAAGTGTATCTCTTTTAGCATTAGACCATATAGAGAAGGCGGTAGAATCTGCTTCAAAAAGGCAAGACATTGCTGCATTATATTTTGCTCCATAGTAGCACATCATCCATAAGCAATTCACTAGATGAATTGCGTCACCAGATGATGCCTGCATGTGACGTAACATGACAGAGATTTCAATTTTTATGTACAAACTGAAAACGACAGAAATCAAGACGTGCACTCTTGGTAAAGCTGCTAGAAATCAGCAAGTTCAGAGGCAAAAAGTTTAGACGTGAAGCTCGTTTGGATCACTGGAATTGGACTTCCCGAATCTGAGGTGAAAGCCAAAAAGATGCAATGCTTCGTTGATTTTCCGAACCATGGAAACAATTAAATAACGCACTAGGTTGACAGACTTAAAAACCTTCTTATCTTGCGTGCTTTCACGGTTTAAGTCCGCAGAATTCAGAGGTAAGCTTGAGTCATTGGCGCTGATGGAGATAAACAACACAAATGGCACAAACCAGACGCAGAGGCCGAAGAAGGAGGCGATCTCCGTAAAGCTGGGATAGTACGGCAACCGAAAGTCCTTGCTTAGCCGTTCTTCAATGGTAGGAACATACGGATTGCTGAAATGCCTAAACCAGAGATAATGGTTTAGCAACGCTAGCACGCATGTCAATATAAAGATGGGTCCAGTTAGTCTGACGTAGGGAAACGTTTTGAGATTTAGGCTGTATATATAATAAGAGAACAATGAGAACGCTGTGAGAGTGAATGGAAAACCATCAAAGAGCCATAGGAGCACCAGTAGCAGCGATAAACCGTGAATAACTCGCGTGAGAACACGCCCAGTAAGCTCGGTATTCTCCTCAACGACTTCTGAAAAGTAGTACAAACCTGCAGCCACCGATAACGTAATCGCAAAGAATCCTAAAACAGATCCAACAACAGCAAGCACTTGAAGGAACATTACAACAATGGCAGTGGATAAAAACTGTTACGTCTAAATAGGTGTCAGTTTTTGTCATTCAACGGTCAGCGCGTGAAATAGCACTGCCCAGAGATAGGGCGAGTGTGCCAGCTTTTGAGCTGTGGAATCCAGTGGAGCTTCGGATGGACAAACGAACAGGACAGAAGAACAGGGAAAGGAAAATATCACTGATTTGAAAAAGTAAGATTAAAGGGCATTGAAGAATAGGTGAGAAACCAGAGAAGTATTTACGGGACCCAGCTTGGTACTCATGCTCGCTGGTCGACGGAGCACATACGTTGCTGCTTCATTAACTTAATAATGTAGTTTAACGAGTGGCTCTCCATCATGTACACGCATAGACAACTATAACTATTGCTCTCATACTTAATTTTCCAGAAGATAGCCGCCTCCGAGTTACCAATTGACACAGCTTTGACCGGGCTACACAAACCATATTACGTAAGCTATTGGTAGCAGAAATCTAGCTTCGGAAAACGGCACAGGCAGACTTTTTTTTTTTTTTTTTTTTTTCTTTTAACTGTCAACACTGTAGTATACAATGTATGATGACATACAGCAACAAAATGGAGGAAATGGATGGCTGAAGTTTGTATACTTCCTGGTGCCAGCGATAACGACAGGTTATGGTAGCATATTTTTTTTGCGTGACTAACTTGTGGGCACCTAGAGCTTCCAAGATGCAATTTCAAGGCACAATATTGGTTCCGATCCATTATACCATCATAATTGAATGAATGCCTGTTGGCAGCAGCATGATACAACCAGCCTTTGCAAACCTATACCAGCCACTTCTTTCTTTCTTTCTTTCCCTTTCCATCAATTCTGCCTGCTGTTTCTCCAACGGCTCGAAAAATTTTTTTTTGCTTATGAGTGTCAGTGCGAGCACCGAATTTCTACCCATTTGATGTTCTCTTTCTTTATCAACTATACCAGTCGATGAGGAGTGGCTATCGTTCTGTACTGTTTCTCTCATGAGAAATCTCCTTTCAGGGGGCGTGTTGAAGGCATTACGGCCCACATCACCACAATCAAGTGATGCTTTATACTATCTGAGACTGACCAGTTGAAGTAGACATAGACAGCCGACCGATTTTTTACAATATTCTGTTGTACTGGCCTGTAGACCTGACGTCGAGGATTTCGACACTAGCGCAGGAGCCATATTGTATACCACTAAACAGTAGCCCATACAGCTGTTGAAACAACCAGCTGATTTTTCCCTATACCTGTCAAGTACTACTTGCTCACAAAACCAATTTTCTCAGCGCCTATAAGGAAAATTTCTGGTGAAAGCAGTTGTGCACCGATATAAAACGTCCAATTAAAACGGCAAGTGTGAGCAGCTCAGGATGGATTCCAAGAGCCTGCCGTGGACCGACACAAATACCCCACATTGTACTACTTAATCCGATATCAGCCTTGTTAAAACCACATGCGCATTCTGCCCGGGATCCGAACGACATCTGAGTCAGCTGTCCTTGGTTTGTGCCAGTCCATGTAACGAGCATCGCATATTTTTACCTTTCCCACAGTCTGGATTTTCTTTCTTGTGCACGCTCTCACGTTTTCCCACTCAAACTTTCTCTCCATATTTCTCATCACCCGTGTTGAGGCTTAACGCCGATAAGTACGTATGCTACCTGGCCCTTCATTCCACGCTTATTTTGGGGTCTAGACGTATAAACAGCCTGGAGCAGTAATCCGGACGATCCACTTTTCGTGTTTCTGTATTTTGCTTCTTGAATTTATCGGTCGTTGGCTTTTGCAGGTCAACAAAACCGTAACCAGCTGCCGGTTTGATCCATGCGCGGTCTGTCTAACCATTCAATAGTGGTGTGCAAAAACCTTATTCAGAACTGCCAGCTTGGTAGCTACCGTAACCCGATATACCTCGATCCTTAGCATCTTTCATTTTCCTTCTCATTAGAACTCAGTATAGCCATGCTCCTCAGAGTGTATGTATGTAATATTTTCTCTGACCCTCACTTCCGGATAATAAAGGTCCACGCGGAGTTTTGTAGCCCCGAAACGGTAATCTGGTAAGGAGGGGGAGACTTTCTTCTACTCTTCCTTTTCTCAGTCACAGTAAAGAAAAAAAAAAAAAAAAAAAAAATTTTTTTTTTGCTCCCCTCTTTCTGTTGCCTTCCTCTGTGAAACAATTCTTATTGTAAAACATAGCTAATAACATTAGAAGGACATTTCGGTCTTCATTGTGCATTTAGCCACCACATTCACTTAGCTCTCGCTCCTTTATCGGAAGGGCAGCAAGAACAGCCTACAAAAAGTCTGGCCAAAAAAGAAATTAGTCGATCAGCAAAAAAAGAAACCAGTTTTCCTAGCGCAAGATATCGGTCTTACCCAAGCACTTGCAGCCTGCTCCACTTCAACCGGAGATTACAGCAATATTTCAGCGTTCTGGATCTCAGGGTTTCGCTTTCATTGGTTAGTGATATACGAAAATACACTTCTGTCTGCGATTATTGCGTTAAGAACTTGTTTTCATCCCATTGTTTCAGGCTTACCTCCGAAAACTGCTTTTCGCCCGCAACAACTGATTTTTCCTTTCATAGTAAAAGCATCACTTCCCTGTCAGAAGCAACACTATCAGATAATCTACTTATTGTTCAAACAGACCAACTGCCCTTTGCTTTGCACTTGAGTCACCTCACCTGAAATCTGAGCCCGTTATCTGTTTTGTCAATACACGCCTCGCGCCTCACATCATCTTCCTGCCCATTGTTAGCTCGGACTTGTCGTTTGCAAGAGATTTCTTGGAGGCGGTGAAAATTTCCTTGAGAGAAAGAGATAAAAGAGTACTAAAGTCCTTCAGTTTTGGAACCCCCCCATTCATCAACTATTTTATTAAGATAGTCTGTTGATAGGATTCCTTTGTTAGGCCTTCCTCTTTTGTTGACTACTTTTCTTTCTCTTCATTCAATTGACCAATAATCATGACAAGCTTGTGGAATTCCAACTATAACCTTCCTCTTTACACTTTGGAAAAAGATATGAGTGATCTTAAGATCACTACAACCGACTTAACTTATTCGTCTTCCGAGTCTTCCGAGTCCTCCACTCCCCGTCATTCCTTTGGAAACTTATTTGAGGACTTGGATGCGTCCCATCCTTCCAATACAGAGCCACTCGATATGATGAGTTTAATTCCCAATTTATGGTCGTCGGAAAGGTCCCCTGTTGTCAATGCTAGGACCAACAATTCGGAACCATTGAAGCTTGCTGAGCCTTTGTTGTTCAAGAATGTCAATTCTGCTTCTACACTATACGGAAAGGCAGACTCCTTTAGTAGTAGCGACAACCAAAGCCTGGGAAATTTATCTGCAAATTCCAATGCCTCGACTTTGGTTCCTGCAGTCACTTCTCAGTTTGGTATGAGTCCGTTAGGTCAGAATCAGCGCATTGCTTTTGGACAATCCAACAATACCCATTCCCAGGGAAACAGCGAGTCTGGCACTACTTCGCCTATGCAGCAGAAAATACTACTTAATAGCTCACCAAACGAGTCATTTTTTTCTTCGCAAAACAATGACTATTTGAAGCGTACCCTAAGTTCTACTCCGCTACATCAGACTCAAGTTCAGCAACAACAATTACAATATGGATACACAAGTCCATTAAGTGAACCAAGACAGAGTTTCCCAAATACCGAATGCTATCCGTATTCAAGTCCATTGACTGAGTCGAATCTCAACTTGTTCTCACAAAATGACTTGAACGAAAACTTGTTTAACAACGTTTCTTCGATTCCTTCAGTTGGAAGATCGGAGCACTCCTTCGAACTTTCACCAGAGCCTGCCTTTCACAGAGGTAGATCTTGCGAGAGATGTGGCAACCACAATAACAACAACCATTCTAGCCACAATGGTAACAATCACAGATCCTCAATTAGGTCAAAGTCTCGTAACGGAGGAGTTCCAAATGGTCGTTACAAGACGGAAATGTGTGTCCAGTTCCAGAGAACTGGCTCGTGTCCTTATGGTTCCAAGTGTCAATTTGCCCATGGAGAACAAGAGTTGAAGCATCTCAGAAGAAATGCTAACTGGAAAACCAAGCCATGCATCAATTGGATGAAAACAGGAACTTGCAGATATGGCAAGAGATGTTGCTTTAAGCATGGTGATGATGATAATGGTTCCCAGAACGTCAATGATCTGCCTCCCGAGATTGTTATGAAGAAGATAAATTTGAAGATCTCCAACAAGGGAAACGGATTATTGCAGTGAAAGAATCAGTCATTGAACCCGCTTTGCTAGCCACCAATTAACTTAATATGCTTTTTATTTGGCTTTTTTTGATTTTGAGATTTTCTTATTTTTTTTTGGAATTTTTGGGTTGGTTTTGGTGCTATTTTTTGTTTTTGTTTTTTTTTTTTTTTTTTCAAAAGGGAATGTATTACTAGGATTCTGGTTTTTTTTAAAGCCATTTTATTTATCGGTGCTTTTTTGTTTTGGACGGGTTTGATTTCAATTATTTAATTTTCTACACATCATACTTTTTCTAATCATCGTGGTTACAAATTTAATACTTATATTTCTAAGAGACGGTAGGGTAGAAGCATCCAATTGTGTGTATTTACAGCTGGGCTTTCTAATGAGATTGTTCATCTACAAGAAGCGGATCTTGGTCTATCGGGTGAAGATGGAGAATGTCTTTCGAAACATGTCACTATCAATGTTTCACCTTTTACAGATCACGTCACCTTACTGCCATACCAACGGAAAGGAGACAAGGGTCTACAGTAGATAGGAGTTCTCTACGAAATCTGGTATTATGGATTACTACCCGTTTCTATAAATTGTATCATCCTGAACTTCATGGTGACTCACCTTATCCGGAATTCTCTGTTGTTGCTGCCAAAGCTTTCTCTCGCCGAATATATTGAAGCGCACGTTACGGCGCCTCACTTTTTTGACGCCATTTCTGTTTGCGTGGCACCCGTCTTACCAGGCCGACCCCTCTCTACAAAAATAGTAAAGACCACCACACTGCACATCATCGAGCACTGTGTATTTATCTAAAGCCAATCATAGCGTGATGAGCAGATATGATGGAATTTGTCGGTATCAGAAATCAATACTTTCTATACAAGAATACTAAACTTCCAGTATACATAAGTCTGAGCTGATTTCTATTTGAACCAGGGCCAGTACTGCAAGCCACAGGCTCAGCTCAATCTCTTGCTCTTCCCGGACAAGTCACGTGTGAGATGCGCGCGACGATCACCGCGCCCCTAGCACTTAGCGAGCACAACCTCACACCTGGAAATGCTAGGATAGGAAAGAGCAGAGCCATTAGTACAGTACTGTAAGTGAGACACGCTGTATTAGCAGGAATTAGAATGTCAGATTTCCAGCGGAAACTTTTTCAGAACAAGTTGGCACGTGCAGAGCAACATCTTGGTTTTGACCCTTCTGAAGACGGAGATGAAGATACTTTAACAGAGTTGGCGCCTCTCGCAAAGTTTCATGGTCATTCTGCTGCCAGAAAACTTGATGCAAACAACACAAAAGCCGACTTTCTCAAGACTCTTCCGACGTGGTCGGATTTCTTTGATGCCAATGACATTTATCGAGAGCCAGACACCGGCTATCTATTCCAGACGTATTATTCTGAGCCCATACTTAGAGAGCAGGTGACAGATGTCGACGTGGTGAATAATCCGGTGGTTTTCATCGGCCATCACGGAGCCGGATCTTCAGGCTTGACATTTGCCAAATTGGCACAGTCCCTGAAGAGGAAAGCCAGAGAGCAGGGCTACGACACTACTCCAGGACTTTTTACGTACGATATACGAGGTCACGGAAACACTGCTCGTCTCAATAGACAAAACAACGATGAGCTCAACCACGACTTCTCGATCGATACGCTTGTCAAAGATTTTGTTTTTGTGTTGAAAACCTTCCTGCAACGGCATTTCAACGGAAACCAGAGGCCCAGCTTATTCCTCCTTGGTCACTCTCTAGGTGGGGCGGTCCTAACCAAAGTAGTGTACGATCAGCAGCAACAGAAGGATAAAGGTTTGCGGCTTTTTGACCAGACAATTGAACATGATATCAAAGGACTTGTGTTGATTGACATTGTAGAAGACACTGCCATCAAGGCATTGGACTCGATGGATAATTACTTGAGAACCATGCCTAGAGGTTTTGTTTCCATGAAGCAGGCTATAGATTGGCACTTGAGCACTAAGCTGCTTAACAATGAGCGTAGCGCCCTGATATCTGTCCCTGCACTTGTTCAAAAGTCCAAGCATGGCTATGAATGGGTGACCAACTTAAAGGAATCGCAGCCATACTGGAGAGACTGGTTCCGGGGTCTTTCTTCTCATTTCACACATATCACCAACGCAGTATCCAAGTTGTTGATATTAGTCAACAACGATTACCTTGACAAGGACCTTATGATTGGACAGATGCAGGGAAAGTACCAGCTCCTCGTCTTTCATAACACACAGCTTCAGTTAAGCTCGACACTAACCACGGCAACTCAAACTGTCAGCAGTGAAGATGCGCATGATCTGGGCCATTTTGTTCATGAGGATATCCCCGATAAAGTTTCTATCAGTCTTTTGGAGTTTGTTGAACGGAACGACTATGGATCCCTTGGAAGACACGACAGCTCTGCTCTGAGCTCGCAAATGGATTTGTTGAACAAATTAAACGATAAATGGGGTGTAAAGAAGCGCTAACTATAAATAGGGGTAGGATAACTATATATAATATGGATTGGAGGCATGCAAATCATGTAGCAGAAAGTGGTGCCAAAAAAAAAAAAAAAAAAAAAAAAGAGCATTCGCCATAAAATTAGTATTAGAGTGGTGTTTAACTTTTGATACAGCATAGTCTACTATTCATCTGCAGTTTTACTTATGCTACAAAACATTAAACTTTTGTCTAGAGGGTTAACACGACCGTAGTATTGCACTTAGTAAGGAAGGCTAAGATAAATTTCCTATCTCTCCCCTGCCTCTGTCATTAAAGGGCGGCAACTACTTGAAAGTGAAAAACAAAATGCTTCTCTCAGAATGAATTGCTCAGGGTTATGGCTGTTGTTCCTTTGGACGTGCATGTATTAAAAGTACTGACCATGATGAAACTTCACAAATAGAAGCAGTAATTACCTATGTAAATACAATCGATATTTGGTGTTCATGTATCATAACGACTTCACTCAATCCACTGTCATGGTATCAATCTCCTCATTTGTCTCCAACTTTTCAAGCACTTGATCGATCTTATGTCTTGCCCAAGGGAATCTTGGATCAATTAAAAATGGCCTCAAGTCAAATCTATGGTCATCCGGCGAATATTGCTCTGCATGATATGAAGGAGTGCTAACAGTTTGCTTGTGTCTATTAACTGCATAATACCAGAAGAAATTCTCAACCTTCTTTGCAATTTCTTTTGGTGTCTTTTTCCCTTGCCACACATGCAAAAGTTTGACAAACATAGAATAAGGGCCACATTTTTCAATTTTGCGCAATCTTCCTAAAACCCCTAATTCTTCGTACGTAAATCCCATATCGGCTTCATCCGACTGAACATGAGTATCTGTGATAGGTTCTAGCTCGGCAGTAGGTGTGGCATCCACAAATTCCTTAAGGATAGGCATGTCAAAAGAAATACATGCCCATTTGATGAACCGAATCAAGTCGACCTTGGAAATGCTACCGATTGGATTGACATCAGCAGACGAACAATCGTATTTAGTCAAATACCCGCGCAATTGTTCATCGACATTTGCAGATCCCAGAACTAGCAAGCCTCCAGTATTGGTTCTTCCTCTGACCCAAGGAAGAAGCTGAGCAAATAGGTACGCGGTGACCATTCTAAGCCGAGCTTGAATATTCTGTAAAGCTAAATTTTCGATATTAGTGCCACCAAAAATCTTGTAAACTGGTCTTTTGCCGGTTGTGACTTCAAAAAGACGAATCATGGCATCTACGGCAACGTCCATATTAAGATCGACATGGTAGGAGCCAATTTTAGCTGCAAGTTCTTTGGCTCTGGACCTAGTCTCTGAAGAAGAGTTCTTTGTTCCCATGTAACAAGTGTGAAAAATCTTTCCAGCTAGCTCTTGTGAAGTAGCAGGAACCCAGTCATCTCCCATGTTGGCAACCATTTGAGCATCCTTGATCACTTGGGTGTTTCCACGGGCACAACTTTCAACCACAAGCCTGCACATTGAATGAACAAGCACTGCAGTAGCGCAACTGTCGATTCCACCACTAAGTGGCAAGAAAAAGCCAGATCCTTTGCAACGGCGGACGTAATCCCAAAGCCAGCAGGCAGGTCCGTAGGCAATCTCTTCCTCTGGCTTAAAATAGTGGATATCTCTGGGAGCTGTAGGGTGAACCTTGAGATCAAAGTTCAGTGAGTCGGGCGAAAGTTGAGCATGCACATAAACTCTTTTGTACACAGGAGTAACCCGACTTTGTAAACCGTGAGATATTAGAGCTCGATAAGAACGAACATCTTCGAGGTCGACAGTGGCAGATAAGACCTCCACGTCGTCGAGAGAGAACTGTGATCCCTGCGCTAGCACCTTACCGTTGACTACAATTAATGCGCAGCCATCATAGTAAAGTCTATCACCATCACAACCCTTCTGGTTAGCATAAAGATAGATTCCGCCGCATTTGCGGGTGGCCTCTGTGATCATCGACATCCTAGTATCAAGCTTACGCAACTCGTGATGAGAACCAGAACTGTTGGTTATGATTTCAATTCCATCCAAGGACATCGAAATATGTGGTGCCTGAGGTGTGAACAACTCTTCACAAGTCTCAGCGCCAATAACAGTGTCCAGTGTGCTGACTACAGCATCTCCGAAGTCTACCACTGTCTGACCTGTGATCTTCTGTATCATTCTGGGTAGCACATACTCCTCCACATACTGCGCTTTCAGCCAAGGTGTGAAATACCGCATTTCCCTGTAGTTTCCATCGTTGGCAAGGAACATCTTTGGCCGGATCATGAGGATCTTGCCGTTATATGAAAGCACTCTGCAATTGTAACGTCTGTTCTTGTGAATAATGGGCATTCCAACATCCAGAACAATGTCGTAGGTGTCCTCATTTGAAATTATCGATGCATACATTTCCCATGAATGAAGATATACGTCATTCTCAAGAAAATGGTCCAAGCAGCCGTATCCTGGCACTTCCAACTCTGGACCAACTCTGAGCTTGGCGCCTTTATCTTTGGCCAATC
This sequence comes from Allodekkera sacchari, assembly GCA_030565225.1. NCBI lineage: Eukaryota > Fungi > Ascomycota > Pichiomycetes > Pichiales > Pichiaceae > Allodekkera > Allodekkera sacchari. The sequence continues at coordinate 67,795 of JAJMBG010000049.1, forward strand.
GAATTGACTCCAAGATTCTATCACGGTTTCCTTCAAAGTCTAGTGCCCATTGGTTTAATGAGCATGTAGCAAGTGTAATGTAATGCGGCATTGCTGATGAGTAACAATTGAGACTTGTATGAGAAAAAGCCGAGAGATCAAGTATGTGCGGTGAATTTCTCAGCGTATAAAGAGATGGGGGGGGGGGGGGGGGTTAGTGCTTTAATTAACACAGTAATTCATTCACCCGGCAAGTGGATGTCGCGGAACGGAACTATGATTGATAAGAGAGGTCTATGAATGGACGGTAAGACTCGGGAGAAAGGTTATGGAATCGAATTTAAGCACTCCTGTAATTCACTAGAAATTGGCTTTAGTCGATTAAATAGATGTATGTTCTGAATGCGTAAACCCGAAGTTAGAATACGGAAGTTATTGGTGTGCTTTTACCTAGCGCCGAATGTGTTAGCACAGAGAAATTGCTCTGGCACACAGTGGTGCCCACTATTTGTTCAGGTCACAGGTTTGAAACCAGCAGAGGAGTATTAATGACGTTGTCCTTTTAAAGCCTTGGTATGATACCACTACAGCGTTATCGGAGCCCGAATTATTCAATGTGCGTGCTACGGGATATTCCAGCACTCAGTTTATTTAGCGCCGTACTTGACGCCGACACAAGCAGTGGTCTGACAGAGAACTTGATCTTTTCTGTTTTCAAGAGATATTTTCATTATTTACCAGTATTCCGCAACCAACCTACATTAATTCCCGACAATAATATTAATCATTCCATTATAGCTGTGCTAGCTGTTTTATTACACTGTAGTGGGACCCTGATCCATTCAAGCCCATTTTGAAAAGCGAACTTTTAATTAACTCTGTACTCCCATCACTAATTACACCTCAATCCTCTTAACTTTTGCTCCCTTTCCTGAAAGAAGTCATTCTTCTTCCTATTGCAGCAAATGGCGTGCTGGAGGATGAGGCAGTTCTGCGAGGAGCCTCGGGCCGCTTTTCCTCCAAGTTGGTTATCATCGGGTGACTGACAGACCTCTTAGAATGATTTAGAGGCGTATCCGTCACCGACGTAAAACTATTGGACGGAACAATTCCAGCACTTACAAGGTATGGTGAAGGTAACCCAATTGCCTGCGGAGAAAGAATATCATCCCTACGTTTCACCGAGGAGTTGGAGTTTGAACTGGATGGTGTACGCGATTCCTGCTGAAGCATACTGAGCTGAGTCTGCGTCGTGGAGTTTAGAACGGAGGATGCAGAGTCATCATCCCCAGTAGAAGCACCATCCTCACCAATTCCCGCAAGTTTTCCCCCATGAGTCTCTCGCAAGCGCTCGAGGTTGGCCCTAGCATTTTCCCTAGCAACCTTGAGCAGTTCCTGTGCACGCTGTAACGGCACCGTAGGGGTGACACAAGACGAGATCACGGGCACCGAGTCGTCGACCTCAATGGTGGCTTTCATAAGAGCTGCCATCCAACCCCGCATTTCTTCTTTGGAGTCAACAGCAAAGTAGTGCACCTTTTGCTGAGTGAATGTAAGACCTTTACGGGATCCTGGTGCAGGTGGCACAAGCTTGAAGCAATAACGACCGAATCCAGCAGTTGCAGCATAGATAGCGGAGATCTTGTCCTCTGCCTCGGTGGCAGGACGAACCTGGTGTGATGTAATATCTATCAGGCCTTTTTCCTTGGTATCATCATCGGAAACAAAGTACGACAGTCTGGTTTTGTGTAGCGTAAAGAAGCGACGTTTCCAGGATCCTATTGTCAGGTTTCCCCTCTTGAAAAGCCAGCCAGAGAAATCTGCAGTTTTTGCGGCCTCTTGTGGTGTAATCTTGCGGATTCCCTCTTGGAAAGCGGAAGTCTTGATCTTTGCGGTCTTACGAGTAGTAAGAGAACGGAATGTATGTGTATATTTTCCCAGAGAAGGGACAGTGGCAGAAGCCGCTCGTTTTGAGTCGCTAATTACAGGACTGCTGCCATGCTCCTTAGCTGACATCGTTCTTCTTTCAGGAGATCTGGGAGGTGCATCCGGTGGAGACTGTTTGACAGGAGAAGTTTTTGTGACGGTCGAAGTAGATAGTATTGGCACAGGTGACCTTAACTGTGCGGCTGTCACCGCAGAAGAATGACGCTTGTGAGATAGAATTGCAGATATTCTGTTGGCGCTGGCCTCTGACTTGTTCCTATTGTGGCTGCTAGGAGTTGCATAAAAGCTCTCAGAGGTAGTATAAGAGAAAGAAGAGTTGGTACGAGTATGTCCTGTTGCGGTATAGACAGAAGATTGGCCATCATCCAGCGAGGAGTTGGCGGCCTCTACCACCGGCGGAAGCGCACCACCATTTGTACCGGATTCGGTGTCCGACAAATTAACTGAAATCCGATAAAGATCGTTTGCAATGGGGCTAGGAGCAGCAGGTGGTTTAGGTGCCTGGCGTGGAGACTCGAACATACCAGGAGACATTTGAATAATATCTTTTTCCTCGTTGAAACTGGAGCTGTCCGACGACGAAGACTCAAGTCCCAAAGCTGGCGGTGGCTGAGCCATTGACAAGGGCCTCCTCTCAGCAGGTGATATAGGATTCATTCCGGTGGTGGCATTGCGAACGATGCTCGTACTCTCCTTAGAATCGCGCATGCTTGCAATATCATCAAGCGATTGTGACCGTTTTCTAGCATGCTTATGTACACCGTCCTTCAACTGCCTGGATGAGCGACTCTTCCACCTGGCAACCACGCCCTGTGGGTTCTTTCTCGCCAGCAACCTGAGTTCTTCTATTTCCTTGTACATTTCAAACCGCGTGCCGAACGATGGAATGTCCAGCTCTTTGAGATGGGAAAGCTCCATTTGTATAAGAATTGCGCCGTTGATCTTGTGACGCACAAACTGGCCAGCGCTTTCAATGTCGAAGTTAAGCATCGAGAAATACTGGCCAACCTGTTCGGGAGTCCATGACTCCACCTGTGTAGGATCAAGCTCCTCGGGCTCTTCCTGTTGTTCCTTCTCCTCTTGTTTCAACTCCTCCAATGCGTTATCGATATCAGTCATTGCACGGTGTACAAACGAATTATCATCGACATCTTGTGGCGCAGATTCCGGCGTACCATCTTCCTGTGGCGAAGCACTGGCATCTCCATCCCTGGCTCTTGGAAAAGGAACAAATCCTGCGGCAAGCACAGGACTGTCACCCTGTGGAGCCATTCTTCGTGATCTCGACCTAAGAAATGGTGGTCGGTTGCTAGGTGCCGGAGTACTGATAAGCTGGGCAAATGTTTTGGGATATATTCCCACCTTATTTGTACGCATATTCTTGCCCAGGTACCAGCTGTCCTTGTACTCCTTATCATCACTGATGAGCTCGATAATGTCTCCCTCTTTGAAAGTCAACTCATCATCCAACCTAGCGGTGAAGTTCCTTACGGCTCGGTACAAGGGGCTGAGTTTTCCCTCCTCTTTATTTCCTTGGATCGCCATGGCTAACTGGGAAAAAAAGGTGTATGAAAAGTATTTGCTATAAGCTGGTGTGTTGTGTCGTGTCCACCCTGAGCTTTTTATTTGCTTAAGTTTTGTCTCCTTGTCTGCGTGATGTCGTATGTGCTGCTTGTAAACACAGATATTGTTTAGCACTTATTTAAACAGATTGGCGAGATATTTGTTAACTTTTTTTATTCTCTCTCTCGCTAAGAGTTGTTCGCTGTTTTTTTTTTTTTTTTATTTTTTTTTTTTTTTTTCAAATACGCGGCAGACGGCGGCAGTGCAGATTATGAATGCAGACAGTTCAATCGTGGAAACGCGGCAATCAAGTACACCATCACCGAGCTATTCAATATTTCTAAGACAGGAACTCATAACTAAGAAAAATTAACGCAAATACTTATATACTATAACCAGTAAATAAAATATAAGTGTGTCTTTTTTTTTTTTTTTTTTTTTTTTTCCTCCGAGTAGCCTCGATATCGCAATCGCAAACGTTTTTAAGGGTTTTCTGTGCATAATATATTATGTCATTAATGACATATATGTGTGTGACTGAAGTGATAAAATATGCCGATCTTCCGGGAGGAATATTGAGGAGAGCTTAGATAAATGTACGGCCATCAGCACAGCTAGAATTTGCAAATGGAGACTTCAAGTTTGTGATAGCTTTCATTATTATCAAAGTAGGAAAAAATAAAAAAATTTTTGTGTACTTCTCCCCTATAATAGCCTATTCACCTTATCTCTTAGATGCTACTTTACCAGACATCGTATGTAACAAGGTAAAAATACTAAAAATACTTTAGAAATGGGCTATTTGATATAGGTTTGGGGATTAGTCTTTGGGCAATATACAAGGACTTATATCAAGATACCGTATCATCAACTTCTGCTGGCATTATCGAATTCTATTTACATATCAACTGCCTCCATCTACTCATCTTTCTTACATGAGAAAAGCAGTGTTTACCACTAAAGAAAATCATTCCTCAAAACATTTCCCCTTCAGATCTTCTTGCTTTGTCCGAGAAAAAGCAAGATCTGACAATAATAAATTCGTGTGGGGTTTTACTTTATGAATAGAAATTTTAATAAAAATGACTTATATTTGAGTTAAGTTCTGGGACAGATTTAGCTAATTGTGAACGTTATCATTAGATATCTCAATTGGCGGGATATTATGAGTATATTAAAATTGTTTCATATCAGTTCAGAAATGATATGTATAGTTTGCTGATGCAGGTGAGAGTTGGATTGTAGAACCTTGTCACAGTAGTCCAATCTTTATAGCCAGAAAATTAAGTCAATGAGTTAAAAATCGGTTTACGTTATTACGTACATTCTCATAGTGACTTCAAAAGTATTCTCCTTTCTAGCTCTCTCTTTTATCGGCCTCCCATCACCAATTGTTTCCGTGAACATCTAACCGCTTCCTCATAGGAAGGTAATTTTCCTGCTTTGGGTCTCAACGGGCATTGAGCTTGCTCTAATGCTGTTCTTGAAGCATATGCACCTGCATTAGGGTCTTTAAAAATCGGTTCCAGACCGCTCAAGACTTGGATGTCGGACTTTAGAGAGGAAAATCTCAACTGCTTAGCCTCCTTGTGATCTGAAAATCCAATGGTAATTTTGATAACGTAACTTCTTTTCATGTTGCAAGTACAAAAGGACGGTGCCGTACTCCGAGGTATCGCTGCCTCTTCAAAGAGTCTTCTGGGAACTTCGACTTCGTACAATTTTAGCCCTTCTTCTGCGTACACTACAGACTTTTTGCACAATGCAAAATCCATACGTTCGCACAGGTTCCTATTAAGTAGTGTGCATCTGGAAGCCAGTCTTTTCCGGTAACTAGAAGCCCTAATTTCTGTTCGGCAATGCAACTGGATGTTAATCGACCTAATGTAAATGTAACCCAATCCGGAGCTCATTCCATTAAATAAGCGGAATTTTGCAGGAGGTAATGCAGTTAGCAGGAAAAGATGATATGTCGGTCTCCTTCCCGGAATGAGATACTGTGGATACGGCATTCTGAGCTCCAAGAGTGCTGTAATATCAATTGGCTCTATTTGGAGCAATTCGGGAGTAAGTCCTAATGCAAACGGGTCTTTATTTTTAGTGCTAAGATGTTTTCTGCTATTAGCGGGAACTTTGTGGCCAATTCTACACACGTAGACGCTGACCATCTCAGGATACTTGTTCTTCAGCACAAACTGACTCCTGACATATGCACGCTTCTCATTCTTGCAAGTGATGTTAGGATCATCTATCGGTAGAAAGATGATCGGCTCGAAGGCACGGAGACTGGATTTGAGAATTCCTGGCCTTTTAGCAGTGGCCTTTATGTAGTACGTTACGGAGCCAGTCTCTCCCAGCTCCTGAAATGAGGGAGGCAATTTACACTCCATGTGCAAACTGCTCTCTTTGATCATTTTGATACCTTCATTAACGGCGCTAGGAAACAGTTCCATCTTATCCGACAAGCTTGTCACAGATGTACACCGGTTATTTAAAGGAATCTTGAATCTGAACGGAAACATATATTCACCCGGTTTAAGACTTACAGTTTTATCCAACACCGTCTGGGTATCGTAAAGTAACCGGTGTATCTCTACAACCGTCTTCGGCTTCTGACCGCCATGTTTTTCGCCGGAAATCTTTAAACTGGTTCTGCTAACGCCCTCTAGCTTCACCTGAACGGTACTGAATGACGTGGTCATGTGAACTTTGAGTGACACCGCTCCCTTTATTGTATCAAAATTCGAAAAAATGCCATCTGTGACGGTTTTATCGACCGCAAGTTCCATATCACAGCAACTCACCATCTTTCCTTACGTAAATACTATCCATTCCCGCAAAAAGTGGAAATAGTGGGAGATAATGGACAGTGCTAGGAACCAGTTGCTTCACAGATGAGCCTATGTATAAACTGCTGCTAATGTTAAAGGAATTTGTAGTCTGGATCAAACGTCCGGAAGCAATAAATATACCGATTTAGATTATACGACTAAAAACACGATCGGGCGCATCGGCAAGCAAAAAATATAGGACATGCACCCACCCACGCTGGGAGTCGAACCCAGAATCTTTTGATTAGAAGTCAAACGCGCTAACCATTACGCTACGAGGGCACTCCTTGTCTGGGTGAGACACCTGTTACTACACACCATTTTAATCTAGAAATGGTCATCTCAAAAAATAGGCAACCATTAGTGTAGCTTGCACTATTTCGGTCAAACAATACACTTGGAGCGATCTTCAAAGTATTTAACTATGTTTAGTTGTTCAAGGAAATAATTGTAATGCAATTTTTGAATGCAACCATCTTTGAGTGAAATAGTCTTGATCTTGGTCTGAGAAAAAGAACCTAGGAATCATTAGAAATGGTTTTATTGTTTCAACTTCTTTACTATGGATGTGAACCAGAAAGCAATATTGAATATAAAAATGCTTCTACTGTACTTATTGGAGTAAAAAACGCCAGGTATAATCTTTAAGAATATGATACCCTACAGGGGAATTTTCTGGTACCGTTTTGTACATATTAAATAAGGGCCAAAAAAAAAGAATTTTGAATCTGCCACGTTGATGAACAAATTGATGATAGTTCCGCTTAGATGCAATAAATTATCTAACTGTAATTCTGTTTTTTTTTTTTTTTTTTCTTCAGTGCCTATCTTTTCCTGAACATCAGTTTTCCATCTCTGGGAAAGGAGGAAAACTTTGTTTTCCCCCCCACTTAGGATTAGTGTACCTGACTGATTGTGTGCTCAGAATGTAGCTTACTGTTTATATCCGAATAGTACTGTGGTGAAAATGTAGCTTACTGTTTATGTTGCTCCCGTTGTTGAGTAGCCTTTCCCATCAATGTGCAGCCTTCTGTAATAGCCGGTCAATATCATGCCAAGGAACTCGTAATTCAAACAATCATTTAGAGTATACTTATATAGCAACCAAGAGGTTGAAAAATCAAAACCTTCGTTATCCACATATTTAGAGAATTTCAGTACTCTAATATAATGTACGATAACACAGCGCAGATCTGCCTGCGGCTGTTGGATATTTTTGTACGCTTACGGTGGTTCCACCCTAAAATCTACGAATCGTTTGAAAAGTGGTGATTATTAATCTCCTATACTCCGCACATTCGGCTATTAGCATACAAAATGATGAACGGACGAATGGCGGATGGCCGTATATCTCTAGAACAATCTTAACCAAGCACAGCGGAAAATGGTAGCAACATCGGGATCCGAAACCAGGGCACCGCGGGCTCTGACCCTATGTCTCACTCCGAGGCTAATTTTTTACGGAAAATTCCTGAATCTATGACGGCATAGACTAGAAAATCAACCGGATATTTGAAATAATGTTGTATATGTAAACAATTGGTAAATTCTAGGCCCCACATCTTGTTCTGTGACCACATCCTGGTATGATTAAGGAGCTATCTACTATTGGCAAAACCCGGGCCCTTACTGCATTTCGCTTCCAAATACAGAAATTGTGTACCCAGTATATAAAACTAAGTAGCTATCCATCCAGCATCAATTTACAGCAGGGATATTACTATTACTACGTAGAATTGTAGAATTTCAACCATGTCAGAAAAAGATATAACAAGTCTAAATTGGAGGGATATCAATCTCGAGCTTAGCAAAAATGGAGAGACTATCAAATTGTTGTCCAATGTCAGTGGCTTTCTCCACAGGGGAGAAGTTATGGCAATTATGGGACCATCAGGAAGTGGAAAGACAACTTTGTTGAATGTACTCGCCCAGCGTACCACCATGCTTCCAAGAGGATCCAGAATTACAGGAGACGTCTACACAAACTTGTTTGAAGTGACACCATCAAATGTTCGTCAGTTTTCTAGTTATGTTGAGCAAGAAGACTCGCTAATGGGAGCATTGACTGTTCGTGAGACTGTGGATTTTTCCTGCAGACTTTCTGATGCCGTCGTGGTCAATGATAGCAGTGATTCCAAAGAAGATGATGATGTGTTTAGCCCAAATTCGGCATTGCGTAAACAGAGAGTCAGTGAAATCTTAGAGAGAGTCGGACTCCAGAATCAAGCAAATACCAGAGTCGGAAGTGTCTTGCAAAAAGGTATTTCCGGTGGTCAGAAGAGAAGACTATCTGTTGCTGCCCAATTGATCAACAATCCTCAGGTTCTATTCTTGGATGAGCCTACATCTGGATTGGATTCCACCGCCTCGCACTATGTGGTCAAGATTATCAAGCAGATAGCCCAAGCATACAATATGATGGTTATAATTTCCATTCATCAGCCATCTACCTCCACCTTTCAGCTTTTCGACAAGGTGATGTTTTTGTCTCGGGGAAAGACCATCTACAACGGCTACCTTGACAAGTTAACTAGCTATTTTGAAAGCATTGGAAAGCCTATTCCTAACTACTATAATCCAGCAGAGTACATTTTGGAGATGATCAACACGGATTTTGGAAACAGAATGTGTGAGTCCGAAGAAGAGGATGAAGATATCGGTAATGATTGCTGCACCATAGATTGTATGAATGAGAAGTGGGAGTCCTCTCCATTGAATGAGCAGCCACTGTCTCTGGAGGATGGACCAGGAAAACAGTTGATTAATGTGACTAAGCAATACTGTTGCAGGTTTAAATTCAACCTTCAGCAGACATGGATTCTAACCCATAGACTCTTCATTAAATCTAGAAGAGACATACTCGCCTACTACGTCAGAATCCTGATGTACCTTGGACTAGCCCTAATGATGGGTACTGTCTGGCTCAGATTGAGTGACAGTCAAACTAATATTCAGCCATTCATAAATGCCATCTTTTTCAGTGGTGCATTCATGTCATTCATGTCAGTCGCTTATATTCCTGCCTTTTTGGAGGATTACCAGACCTACAGGAAGGAAAGCATGAATGGAATGTATGGACCATTTTCATTCGTCGTTTCCAACTTTATCATCGGCCTACCCTTCATATTCATTATAGCCATTATGTTCTCAGTTATCACGTATTTTATGTGCAATTTCCGTCATTCTGCCACCGGATTCTGGTACTACGTGATGTGGTTGTTTTTGGACTTGGTAGCTGCCGAAAGTATGACCATCTTTGTGTGTGTCTTGGTGCCTTGGTTTGTGGTTGCCTTGGCCATCACTGCATTTTTGAACGGACTTTGGATGTCAGTTGGTGGCTTCCTCGTCAGTTCCAATGTGTTGAATGTTTTTTGGTACTACACCTTCTATTGGGTGGACTACCAGAGATACGTGTTCCAGGGAATGATGTTTAATGAGTTCACCGACAGCAGAATATTCAAATGTGACAAGAGCTGTCATTGCATGTATTCCAGTCCATTGGAGAGCGAATGTAAAATCCAGGGTTCTGCTGTGCTAAGTTCTTTAGGTTATGGAAGCAATGACAGGGGTCTATGGGCTGGCGTTTTGATCGCCATTATATTCTTTTACAGATTTGCCACCTACTTGGTGCTCAAATACTGGAGAAAGTAGAAGTGTATAGTTTAATTAATGACTAATCTATCCATCAAGTATTTACGGGTCATTCATTACCCATAAATATGCTGCAGCAGAAGAATACTGTGAGGATACGATTTTTTGAGAGGCTAGATTAAGGATCACTACCACGCTATAATATGGGAGATGGCTACCCAGAATTAAAAGTCTAATTTAATATCCATTATATATATGCCGAATTAAAAGCAAAGATGCGCAATAATACAAATGGCTGTAGAAAAAAGATTGTTCCTCTGTCATCAGCTTTCCTCTCCCCTTCCGATAGCCGACTTCAGAAAGTTATGGCCGAGTTCAGGGGTCTTGGTGTATCTTGGAGAGGGAGTAAAGATATTAACGTAGTCACTCATGCTGAAGCCAGGTGTCTTATTGTTGGCCTTGAGAGAGAGGCGGTTATCTGGGGTAGCCGGTGTGTGGAACTTGTTGACATGCCCGCTTGGTGTTCCCATGATGGCCTGAAGCGCGCTGGAGGAGTTCGGGGTGGTAGGATGACCCTGGGTGGAGAAAGGAAGAGGGAGTAAATTATTCCTGGGAGGCGAAAACTCGAGCATGTTTGAAGCACCGAACTGGAGCGTGGCGGCACCTGCTTTTGGAGTGGATGGGATGTTCATGTAGTTGCCATAATCACGGTTGGAGGTTGTTGTACGTGCAGGAGAGTTGGAGAGATAGAGTAACAAGCCGGCGCCTTCTTCGTTGTCGGTAACAAACTTAGACGTAGGCGTTGTGAACTCTCTGGCACGAGTCGTGGTGGAGGCCTTTGGAGTTGCCAATAATGCCGATTGGAGCGCTGCCTGTGCGGTCCCACTCTTGGCATCGTCGGCAGGCCTGCTGGACTTCTGCGAGTTAGAAGTGGACGAAGCAGAAGGGGCACTATTCTGGACAGTGCTCTTTCTGCTAGGCGTAACGGCTGTCGGTGGGGTGGCACCACGGGGAGGAGTGCTAGGCGGCTGAAGCCGTGAGGACGGCATCGACTGTGGAGTCTGGGGCACGGCGCGCGGTGGGCTAGAGTAGAAGGGTGACGATGGGATGTTGTTGGCCTGGAAGCGCTTCACCGGGGACGTGTAGTCATCGTCGGTGGGCAACGCCGTGCCATCGTAGGCAGAGGCCTTACGCTTTCGGGAGGGCGAGAAGGCAGGCCCGTTGGCCTGTGCCGGCGTCGTGGTAGCATCATGGCCGGTATTGCCCTGCTTTGTATTAGCGCCAGCAGCACCAGCAGCGCCAGCAGCACCAGCAGCGCCACCACTATCACCACCACCACCACCAATAGCGGCATCGTCTGTGCCAGTGGTCCTGAATTGGGGACGCACAGGAGATGACATGTAGCGTGGTGGTTTCGCCAGTGAGGATGCAAGCGAAAACGATTTGGAGGGCCGAACGGGAGACGAGGCAAGCTTGGCCTGGCTTTCCCGAACCTTGAGCCCTGCTCTGAACAACTTAGTTTTGAGCTGCCGTGTGAGCTTGGCGATTTCGGCTCTCTTAAGAATCTTCATGGCGATGGCCTGCTCTTTGGACTTGAGAGGTGCCTGAGTATTGACAGTCTGCATGGCTAGAGAAAACGACGGAAGCACACCAGAAGACCAATTGCACTAAGTCGAAAGCTTTAACAAAGGAAAAGAATTATAAGAGCAAGTAAAGAAGCAGTGTATCCGCACAAAGTCGAAGCGTTACCAAACACCTAATGTGTGAGTGAATGGAAGGGGGTCAGCCAGGCTACAATTCCCAAAGAAGAAGGACGCCAAACTAATTTGTGCGGATTTGGAAAAAATTTTGTCGAGCAGACGTAAGTAATAGTTCCCGATTTGGCGACACCGCCGTTAGCCTCCTGGCACTAGTGCTGGGATTTGTGTGATGGAGAAACCCTTGAGCCGTCGGAACTCCAAATACTGGGTCCTTTATCAAACCTACCGTGGAGTTCAGAACTATGTATTCTAGTAAATGAGGTTGTTGGTCTGTAAATGAAACTGTATAAGGCTGCTGGTGGCTTGTCCACTGCCGACTCGCAGGCATCAACCCCTTGCGAGTTACGCGACGACTAATGGTTGTCCCGGTGAAGTGTGTGAGAAAAGCAGAGCAAGGAAGAGGTGACGAGTTGTGGGAGTCCGGTATAGATCAATTGCAATAACAGGATTGTCTATGAGGGATTCTTCGTATTCCTCTATGTTGCTCTGTGCTTGCATATCTATATAGCGCTGTACGATTCAAGTAGTAGATGCCCTGTGTTATGGGAACTAGAGTCGAGGAAGGTCTTGAGTTGATCCTTCCTAGCTACATCAACAACAGTGAAGTAATATAATCTTAGAATTGAATGTAGTGAATGTAGTGTAGTGTACTGAGGCTCTACTAACCATTTTCTTTACAATGATCACCGATCTGTGCCTTGCAGCGATGTTCTGGCTGATTTTTCTGTCGCTTACTTACTTTTTTTCCGCAAACGCTCATTATCAGCCAAGATTCATTGATTATGGTGCAGCTGGTGTAGATAAGAACCCTCTGTTCTTTAAATCCAGTACAGTGCTAACCAACTCTTTTAACAAGGCGCTGATTTGCCTTAACAAATATATACTTACCTTGCACCGTCGTTTTGGAATACGCTACACTCGTGCTACTTCCTTTTTTTTTTTTTTCACCCCTGTTAGCCAGCACGCTACAATGAAGTCAACAATTTCTTCTAAGGTTTGTTTTCATCTTGCTTTAAGAGGGTGTTAACTACCTTAATGTCTTGTATGACTGTTTTATGCCAGTAGTAACTCGTCATTAGCGATCTATTGTTTTGCTCCGGGATTGTATTACATTCTGCTCTTTTGGCATCAATATTCCTGAAAGCTGACTCCACCCGGGAACTGCTGCCACCACACCGGTCTCTGTTGTTTCAGCCTCAATAAGCCATCGAGTATTTCCACCGTCGGTCTAATAATTACACATGTAAGGCCCTCCATCGGCTTCAAATTTTTTGTATTGTAATACTACTTATGTTTACACTAGAGTAGATATCAATCTACATTTGAGTAGAAAATAAAGACCCTACAGTGTTGCAATTAAAGATATTTTACTGCTATTTGCTCGCGGCAGCTTCGATTTTTATATATATAAAATTGTCTCCCAAGTAATCCTCCTCCTTCAAGTTTTTTGCTACTATTTAGCTTTGCGATCCTTTATATTCCCTCTTCAAACTCCTTTTGCATTATAATTCCGTAAAGATAGATTTTATCAAGGAATATGTCAATTCTCAGTATAATTTTAGCCCATTTCCAGACATCTGTCTCAGCCTTGCGTTGTCTATAACTTCTGCAATGCAGGATCCCTATGATTAAATTCTTGTCGCGAGACAACCCCAGCTTTCAGGGTTCTTCAACTTTGACAACAGAGCCTTACCATACTAGATAATATATGATCAAAAAGTGCATCTGATTTGACTGCTACTTCATATTTAAAACTTACAAGCTCTAAGTTTCAGAAACCGGTGTTCCTTTTCAGGTGAATTCCTGGTACTATATCCAATCCACTCAAATCAGTTACGTAATCGCACCACTCGAAAATTTTTCAGTGTGATATAAGAATTCACCGTAATTACCAAATCATAGTGATCTGAGAAAGCCTTTAAATCTAAGGAAATCTTATCCGGTTTCCATAGCACTTGCCAAAATTTGCAACACACAGAATAATGAGTTCAAATGTATGGAAAGAACGAGTTGCTCCCCAATTGGAAGCTTTAAGTTCTACCTCTTCCAGCATACGGATCAACGATTCTCTCAGTAATTTAGTTTCGTTGTTTAAGACGAAGAGGGAGGGTTTAATCCAGACAGAAATTGAATCAGTATGTACAATCTTACTTGAAAATATATTTCGATACTCAAAGAATGGGGATTTAAACCATGAATTGGATCTACTTTTGCTCGAACTACTTGATTTGGACTTCGACGGCATCTCCAAGATTCTCTGCCACTTTATCGAACAAAGTTCGAAGACACCATCGTCATTCGATGACATGATCGTGGTTCTGCGTTTGCAGTTGTTAATTATTCCCAAATTCCTTGTATCTGAAGGCAAGGATGCAGTGTTAAAATACTTCATACCTTCGCTTGTCAGACTTTTGAAATATTTCTGTGAGAGTTTAGAAAACTTTCAGGAAAGTGACAGGCATAGAGTACGTTGCTGTAACTCTGCCGAACATGATATTCTCAAGATTTACCGACTTCTGTGTAAAACATCTCCAAATCTTGTCCCCAGTGTGATCTCCGCTTTGTGCGAGACTAAGATTTCAGAGGCCGTGGCTCATTTTGGAATATTGACAAAAGCTTCAAATAAAATTCCCGATTCCCTAAGCAAAATTGATGCCAATAAGGATAAACAGTTAGAATTTTTCTGCACGGAGTGTCTCAATTCCAAGAATTCTCCAGCTCCTCATATCATTGAACTCTTTGAACCCTTTATTGCCAAGTTCATCTCGAAGGAAGAATTGACCGAGAAAATTTTGCCAGCCTTAAATAAATCTTCTATGAGAAACTCAGAATTAACATTTGGCATCGTATCACCTATCGTTTTTGACGGGTTAGCCAAAAACAGTAGCATAGATATTTGCAGTTGCGTGGCCAATAGCAAGTTCTTTGACAGACTTACCTCAGCTCTTAAATCCTCAAAGGATGTTGTTAAGAATGGTGCTGCTGAGATATTGAAATCTTTGATATCTGCGTATAGTGAAGGAAATGATCAAAATTCGATATTGAAAGTTCTTGAAGTTGTTCTCAAACAGATGAAGAGTTTATCCTCCACTTCTTTCTCTCAGAAGGTAATGCTCTCAAATGTTTTGTTTGCCACTCCAAGAGGTTTAGAGAAATGCGTGAATACCGTTGTTGACGGATTATTACCGGTGATCTCGAAGGAAGTTCATGAAACATCTCTTTCAGCCCTTCTTTCTGTTGAGATTGATTTCTTTATTGATTTCACAGCACGGGGAATCACACTAGATTCGACTGAAAAACTGAAAAATAGCATTGCAACTGGCTTGAAGAGTAGACGAGCAAATTTAAGGTCATGTTGGGTTACTTCGCTTTGTCGATCTCTAAAAAGCAACTTTCAACCTGGCTGCAAAGGGAAGATTGAAATCCAGGAACTAATCGAATCGATATTACTACCATCCTGCAAAACAGTATTCGAGGAATGCTGCAACTCGCCATTGCCTAATGTTACGAATAAATTAATTAACGGTGGATATGCATCAATTGTCCTATTCTTTTTCATCAAAGACAACTTCTCGGAGACTGTGTTGGCAAAACAGATTCAGATCTCAGAAATAGTGGAAAAGTCTCTGGATTCCACTCTAAAGCCATCAATCCTTACAAGCACAAAGTTGTTGGATAAGCTTGATGAAAACTCGCAAATATGGTACGCTAGAGCTTTGTATTCAGTTTTGAAATACGTGACTAAGCCTTCAAAGGAAATTGGCTATTCCATTCTATATTCTACGATTTCAAGAACGATCAAGAAGAATGCAAGAATTGAGGCTTATTCTATGCTGGAGGAGTTGTGCAGATCGGAAAAGAATACCGTACTATCGAAGTCTGCTGTTGAGGCATTGAATGATTATGTTTCAACTGAAAAACCCGAACCAGAGCTTCAATTTGATTGCCATCACTTGACCAGATTACTACTTACAATAACAAAGCCCCATACACCTGACACTAAACCGTATGAATTACTTTTAATTGATTTGTTGATTCCATGCCACCATAATTTCACTTCTTCGCTCAGGACTCGATGGGTTGACATCTGCCAGAAAGCTCAACTTGATCCAGGGAAAGTTGTTTCTACAAATGTAAACTTGATTGTCGACAGAATCACTGGAATAATGGGCCAAGACACGAGAGGAATTGACTCAAGCGGAATATTTACTGCTGCTTGTGACACAATTTCTCTGCTTTCCTTTATTTCTCCTTCCTCGATTATTCCAAAGTTGAATGAGCTCATTGAGGAGGACTTAGCTTCTGCTTCTGATTTCGTACTAGATGATGAGGGTGTTCAAATTTGGAAAGGGGATGAAGATAAGCTGGTAATTGACGTCTTAGAGGAACGGAGAAGGAAGAAGGGTCAAATCACAAAGAACTCTAGAGACTATGAAACTAGGAAGTGGGAAGAAGAGGTTCGTAAAGAAGTCGAGAAAAAGAACAAAGTTACCCGAAAACTTACGAAGGACGAACAAGCTCTTGTAAATGAACAGCTCAAATTTGAGTCGAAAGAAAGAAAAAGAATCAATGAAGAGTACTTAAAACTTCGTCGGGGTTTAGAAATAATTATGGCATTATCTAAAGAGGGCTCCAAAGTTGCCAACTCTTCTGATTCATGGTTTCCTGTTGCTATTAACAATCTTTTAAGTTTGTTTCATTCTGCTGCGGCCGAAAAACTTGTTGGAAATCTTTCGGCAAAATGTTTTCTGGCTATGGCAGACGTGTTAGGTTCTCATGGTTTGACTGGTACATCTTCTCTGAAGTGGATAGCTGCATCAACACTTCGTGTTTATGAAATCAAAGACATACCTCCCACCTATACCCGCAAAAATCTTGATGAAATTCTATCCTCACAACTCTTTGCCTTAAAAATTGCTTCAGATAAGACTCAATTTGATTCACTGACATTAATGTACATTCTTCCGCTACTTATCAAGATGCTAGAGATAGGAAAACATTATGTCACTAAAAATCTCAAAAAGCAACTCATCAATGCAAATTCAGAATTTTCTGAAGAAGAGCCTCCAGAGGAGCACCTGTCTATGGCTATTTCAATAATTGGTTCGAACTCTGAAGCATTTGATGACGACCATATTCCAAGACATGCTGTGTTAAAAAACTTGGTGGATTTGATGTCAATCCGATCCAAGGCGAAAGTGGCTAAGGAATGCTTCGTGTCGTTGTCTCAAAGTATTTCTGTCACAATTTCTCAGGAAGATTTGAAGGTTCTCTTGACTGCATGCATTAACCCATCAGCATTTGTTAGATCGACTGTTTTAGAAGAACTCGACGAAGAATTTGATCTTTCTGATATTTCGTTCAGTTCTGAAATATGGATCGCCAAATTTGATAGTGTAGGTTCAAATGCCGAAGTTGCTGATACTATCTGGAATGAGAGTGGAATGAAATTAGAGAAAGAATCTCCTTTTACTCTAATCGAGTATCTCAATATAAAAGATGATGCTGTTAGACTAGCAGCAGCTAAGGCTGTGGCTCAATCTGTGGCTGAACTGAATTCGGACGAGATATTTGTTTCTGTTCTCGATAAATTACTAGAGTTTTTCAGAGATAATTTGAAATCTATTGAACCTCGAAAGGGTGTCCATGAAGTTCTGTTGAAGAAAGATGTCGTGAAAGAGGATAATTGGGAAGGACGAAGTGGAATTGCCCTTGCTTTTAAGTATTTGGGCACGCATTTTTCAAGAGCCGAAATTATTGCTAAAGTGTTCAACTTCTTTGTCGAGGAGGGTGCCCTTGGGGACAAACACCCACTTGTGAGACAAGAATTAAAGGATGCTGGTATGAGAATTATTGATTACTGTGGTAAAAAGAATGCAGAGGCACTAGTCAAGATATTTGAGAAAGCATTAAGTGCCAAGGACCAAGGCTCAAAAACACAGGATCATATAAAGGAGAGTGTCATCATCTTATATGGTAATTTGGCCAAACATTTAGGAAAAAACGATCCAAGAGTACAGGGTATAATGAACCGATTACTCAAGGCTCTTAATACCCCATCTGAAGATGTCCAATTTGCTGTCTCGGAGTGCATCGCACCTTTAGCTCATTACACAGAGTCATCCTTGACGGATTATTTTGAGAACTTGTTCGAACAGTTATTTACTGGAAAGACTATTGCTGAGAGGAGAGGAGCTGCCTACGGTATTTCTGGATTGGTTAAAGGATTGGGTTTGAAGGCTCTAGCAGACTATGATGTTATTAGAAACCTGGAGGAAGCATCGGATGATAAGCGTGATCCCAAAAAGAGGGAAGGTGTTCTTTTTGCTGTGGAATGTTTGTCCCAATCTTTAGGCTCCCTATTTGAACCTTATGTGATTGAGCTATTACCAATTGTGTTGAAGAGTTTTGGCGACTTATCACCACAAGTACGGAATGCTACTGCTTATGCTGCAAAAGTGATAATGAAAAATACCACTAGTTATGGTATTAAAAAATTGATCCCAGTTGCCATTGAAAACTTGGGGGATCCTGCTTGGAGATCTAAAAAAGGCTCTGTGGAGTTATTGGGATCTATGGCTTATTTGGACCCTACGGAATTGTCCTCTTCTCTTCCAAAGATTGTTCCAGAAATAGTCGGTGTTCTGAACGACTCTCATAAGGAGGTTCGGAAGTCTGCAGACCAAGCCTTGAAAAAATTTGGTGAAGTGATCAGAAATCCAGAGATTCAGGCCATAGTTCCGACATTGTTGAAAGCAATTGGTGATCCAACTAAGTACACTGATGAAGCATTGGATGCTTTGATTAATACGCAATTCGTCCACTACATAGATGGTCCATCTCTTGCCTTGATCATTCACGTTACAGACAGAGGCATGCATTCGAGATCTGCTGCAACCAAAAAGAAGTCATGCCAGATTGTTGGAAATATGGCTATTTTGGTGGATACAAAGGATCTATTGCCATATTTACCTCAACTTATTGCCGAATTGCAAGTTGCAATTGTAGATACAACACCTCAGACAAGAGCGACCGCAGCTCGTGCCTTGGGTTCTCTAGTCGAGAGATTGGGTGAAGAACGATTCCCAGGATTGATTGATTCATTGCTGGGAGCATTGGAAGACAAATCCAGACCCGAGGATAGAATTGGCAGTGCACAAGCATTGGCTGAAGTTATTAGTGGCTTGGGCATATCGAAATTAGATGAAATGCTTCCAGCTATATTGGCTGGTACCACTTCATCGAAATCTTATGTTCGTGAAGGATATATGCCTATGCTTTTATATCTTCCTGTGTGCTTTGGAAATAACTTTGCTCCTTACATTACGAAAACCATTCCTTCCATTTTGAATGGATTGGCAGATGCAAACGAAGATATTAGAGAGACATCACTAAGAGCTGGACGTTTGATTGTCAACAACTATGCCAAGAAGGCTGTGGATTTGTTACTACCTGAATTAGAAAAGGGTATGTCAGATGATAACTATCGTATTAGACTTTCATCTGTCCAATTAGCCGGAGACTTGCTCTTCAAAATAGGAGGGATCAGTGGCAAGCAGGTTCTTTCAGACGACTTTGAATCCTTCCATAATGTTACAAACGCTTTCAATGAGATTCTTGGACCTGAACGTAGAGATCGTGTTCTCTCTTCATTTTTTGTCTGCAGGTCGGATATTGCAGCTGTTGTTAGAAATGCTGCTTCAGATATTTGGAAGGCTTTAGTGGCTAACACACCTAAGACAATAAAGGAGATTTTACCTATTCTCACACAGCTTATTGTTCGTAAATTGGCTTCATCCAACAATGAACAAAGAAAAATTGCAGCAGCAGCATTGGGAGATATGGTGAGAAGGGTTGGTACTAATGCAATGTCTCATATTTTGCCAACTTTAGAGGAATCTTTGGTTTCAAGTGATTCTGATGCTAAGCAAGGTATATGCATTGCAGTGCGTGAATTGATTGACTCAAGTTCAGAGGAAATCATTCATGAATACGAGGATCTTTTGGTTAAGATTATTCAGTTTAACCTTACTGACTCGAACCCTGGTGTCAGAGAAGCAGCCGCAAAGGCCTTTGACGCATTACAAGAAGCTGTTGGCGATGCTGTTGTTGACGAGATTGTTCCTCAATTACTCGAAAAGCTTGATGACACTGCTGAATCCGAAGATGCACTATCGGCCTTACAAGAAATCATGGCCACCAAAGCCCATGTCATATTCCCTATATTAATTCCCTCATTGTTGAAGCCTCCGATTAATGCGAAGGCACTAGGTGCGCTAGCTCAGTTTGCAGGCAATGCATTATATAAGCGAGTTTCAGTTATTGTTGATGCACTTGTCGAAGCAATAATATCGAAGTCCGGTGATCGCGAGGAGCTAATGAGTGCTTTAACACGCATTTTACTTTCAGTGAATACCGATGAAGGCTGTCATCCATTGATGCAACAGGTAATGTCTTTGATGAGGAATGAGGATCACGATAAGATGGCCATCATTTTTGAGCTACTACCTCAGTTCTTTAAAGAATCAACATTGGATTATTCACCTTACAATGAGGACCTCGTCACACAATGCATTTTCAATTTGGAGGATAGCGATAAAACGTTAGCCAAAAACAGCTTTGAGGCACTATCAATTTTGATTCGTAACCTTTCAAAAGAGACTTTGGCTTCGCTTGTCATTCCAGCCGAAGAGGCGTTGCAAATGGTGGATAAATCTGGTGAAGAGTTATACGTTTTCTCTTTACCAAGGGGACCAAACTGTGTCTTGCCAATATTTGTTCATGGATTGATGTATGGTAATGGTAAACAGAGAGAGTTGTCAGCTGACGCCATTGGCTGGATAGTCGATAGAACACCGGCAGCTAATTTGAGACCATTTGTCACGATAATTGTTGGTCCATTGATTAGGGTTATTGGCGAGAGGTATTCAGGAGATGTGAAGAGTGCAATATTACTTTCGCTTAACAAATTATTTACCAAAATTCCTCAGTTTTTGCGTCCTTTTATCCCACAATTACAAAGGACGTTTATTAAATCTCTCAGTGATCCAGACAACGATCTTCTACGGACAAGAGCCGCCAGAGCATTAGGAACATTAATTGAGTACCAACCAAGGGTTGATCCTTTGGTAACAGAGTTGTTGAATACCGTCAAGACTACTGGCTCTGAAAATGTTGGTGTGAAGACGGCAATCTTGAAAGCATTGCTAGAGGTTGTTAACAAGGCTGGAAAGAAGATGAATGAAAAGTGCAAGGATGGCGTTTTGTCGTTAGTAGAAACTGGCTTGTTCAAAGAAGATGCTGACTTAGAAACTGTCATTGCATATGCGAGATTGATTGGGGCCTTATCGAAAATATTGAGCGAAGAAGAAATATCGAAAATTTTACGAAAGAAGGTGCTAGAGGCCCATATTGAAGATGAAAATTCCGCTAGATTTGCTGTATTAATCTTGAATGCGTTTTTGAAGGATTCTCCAAAGAGCATCATGGAGTCAAGTCTTTTCAATGAAGTGTGCAAGTTTTTAGTGAAAGCTCTCGATTCGTCCATGAGCTACGTTACAGATAACTCTGTCGTTGCCGTCGGAAAATTATTACTATCCTTGGATAAGGCAAATGTTGATGATGATTCAATTCCTGAACTAGTTGGGCGACTTGTGAACCAACTTTGTATTGCAATGGCACAACCTGCCTCTAATTCAATCGATACAAGAAGGCTTGCTCTTGTTGTTACCAGAACTGTTTGCCGTTATCAGTATGATACCGTGATATCTCCCCACTTGAATGTGTTGATACCGTCAGTATTCGGATCTGTCAGAGATCCAGTAATACCGATCAAACTAGCTGCCGAAAAATGCTTTTTAGCAATAACCAAATCAGTCGAAGATGAAACCAACAATGTGTTCAAGAATTGGCTGCAAGGTCAACAGGGCAAGACTGTTATTGAGACAGCCTCAGGAACAAAGGTCCAAATGAGATCAATCACTGAGTATGTTAAGAGAGTTCTCGTGCGTCTTGCCAAATTAGAAAGAGAGAGGATTGCAGCAGGCGGTGATAAGGAGGCCATGTTCTCTGATCAATATGAAGATGAGAGGGAAATATGGGCAATTGGAGGCGTAGATTTGAGTAAGGAGTAATGCAATTTTATAAAGGTTTCTGCATTATACATATAGACAAATATTATTTGATATTAAAGGTAAGATAGGTAGGTACAAAAAACTTAAAAGTCTGGAGGAGATTTTGATCTCTTTCTGTTATTTTTGCGCTCCCTGTGACTCAATGCAACATGTCGAAAGTAGGCAGCAAGCCTGTCCTGTGGCTCATGATTTGTTTTGCTCTGTTTCACCTTAATAAGTTCACTACAAGGTCTGTAGGGACAGTGAATGCATTCCACCTCTCTTTGCTTGCCATTGGACTTAATTTCTTGAGCATAGCATTGCTCAACAGGATCGAGGATAAAGCTGCCGGTGGTAAAAATTCCATGAAAAGATAACAGATGATTCGAATACTTTGAAGTGTTTATATCATGAAACAGGAGATCCAGGTCATCACAAAGACAGTAAGGACATAGACCTTCTCTGGCAACAATGCCTTTAGATCTTGTCTGCTTAAGACTTTCTTGCTTTTTCTTGTAACGATATACTCTTGGTGTATAGGGAGTTATTTCGAAGGATTTATTTGCTTCATAGTTAAACTCCCCATCGGGTTGCTTATCACCTATTAAAAAATCCGTAATCTTTAACTCGTTTGGAACACGCAAAGCCTCAAGGGGTGGAAGGGAGTTTGGCTTATACTCACCTATTTCCTCAATTAAAATTGTAGAGGGGCTTCTGGTTCTGGGAGGAGTAACTTCTTGTTGTTGTTCGTGTTCCAATCCAAGAAGGTTATTAGACAGAATTTGTTTTTCACAAACCATCTTTTCCGGAAGTAATTCGTCATCCTTTAAGCTATCGTCTTGTTTTAAACTTGACAAAAGTTCAGGGAAATCAATAGTGTCGTTTTCATTTAATGGGATAGTATTTAGGGTCTCGGATTTTTGGTTGATCAATCCTAGCACTTCCATGATCAATTTATCGGAAGAAAGAAACAAATCATCAACATGATTGTATAATGAGCTTTCCATTTCACAGCTTTTCAATATCTTTAAATCTGTTTGAGTCTCATTTTCCTTAACAAAAGAGAGTTCTTCTGCTGCTGACGCGCCCTGCTGCCTTTGGCTTGAGGAGTTCAAGAAATGAGACATTTCTTCAATTTCAAGTTTCGAATCCCGAATAAACTTATCAAATGTGTCAACGCAGAATTTCTTCACTGTTACTTGATATCCCAAATCATCTGATTTCCTTTTCTTATTGGAACCAGAAGACTGCATCTCGGAGGATTTGATGCTCTCGGAAGGGTAGGGGATGGCCATTTTTTACTTTAAATTAAAAAGCAGAAGCGCTGGCTAAAGTGAAACAACCAAAAATCTTAAAAGAAGATTTTGATGTGTATTTATATTGATTATATGTGATTTTCAAGATTCGCCATCGAAGCTATCTAACGATCCTGAAAATGCCGAAGAGCTACCAATTCCAGAAGAGGAAATTTGAATTTGCAGTATCCGGAGAGTTACCTCAAAAAAGCGAGTGCGGCTTGCATGAAAATCTGATTTCTACGCGGGGTATACAGATAATATGCAAGCCCAATTTCCCTATTCAAGGTACTTGGACTCACGCTACCCCAATGCGGTAAAACAAAGTAGTACATCGATTTAAAGCTAGATAGTAAATATTTCCTCAGGCCAGGGAAAAAACAGATAATATCTGGCATTATTTACGGAAGCACCTCTATGCGGTAATTCTGCCTTCTTTTAGCCTTGTCTCGATTCCATCTAATAACTCCTTGTTCACCTCTTCCAGTGGCAAATCACAAATATCAGAGATCAACTTTCTATAAAGGTACAATTTTGCCTGCAGCTTACTAGCTGTTTCCTGATTAGTTTTGCCCTCATCTGCTACCACGCCACAGCTGCCATCATCAATACTTGCATCTGCCTTTGACGAAACCAATCTCCTTCTGATTATTTGTAGTAAGGTCAACTCTATCGACAGTTGCAGTCTGTGATCGGGACTATCCGACGAAGAGGATTCGGTCGATGAGGATAGTTTCATTTCCTCCGTATTGACAAACTTTGCCAGTTCAAGAGCTTGAGATCTTTCGAACCTATTCATCAACTCCTGGCGTTTTTCAGATGCCTGTTTCTTATACAAAGAAACCTTTCGACTCAAAAAATCGAGGACCTTGTTAGAGTATACTTCCTTTGGTACAAATAGTTCAGATGAAAATTCTTCCTCTTTCAAGGAATCCTTCAAATATTTAGCTCCACTCTGTTCTAACGATTCAATCTCTTTATCAAGACTCTTAATGGTGTTAACATTATGCTGAATCTCTTCATCTTGAACTTTAAGTCCTCGTTCAACATTAGAGCCAAGACGTGAGATTAGTGTAGGTAGTACCGACTTGAAAGACGTGATCAATTCCTCAGAATTAGCCTTACTATATGACACAACGGATTTGGAAGGAGTAGAGGTAATTGTTAGGGGCACATGAGCAATGTCAGGAATCTCAGACTTAGAATCTAATATGGTTAGGCTTGCACTATGCGCATTTGAACTGATGACATCAAAGATATTCTCTTTGTTCTCATTAATCTCGACCGAAAATGCTTTTTGGTCAGGTGTACTCTGAAATTGAGCTTTTATTCCCCTGTCGATAGAATTTGCAGTACCTTCTGGTTTTATCTGTTGACGAGTAGATTCAGACATAAAAGAGGAGTCAAAATTATCATGTGGAGACGGCTGCTTCTCCTTCTCCAGCTCCTTTAATATTTGCGGTGGAATGTTATGAATACCAACTGAATCTATATCTGCACCATAATGGATCAAATCCTTGATAAAATCCGATGCCCCGCTCTTTACTGCCAGTCTCAAGGCTGTGTTGCCTTCGTTATCACTATGGTTTATAAGAATCTTTAGAAGGTTCTTATTGTTCTTTCCTCCGGTTAGTTTCTCCCCCTCTCTTTGTTGGTATTGAATGAAAGATATAATTTCATTAAAGTAATATCTCAAGCAATTATACTTGCTTGGATTTGAAGATAACTCGATTAGATAATGCAACGGGGTCCGGCCCCTAGCATCAGGAGAGATTAGACATTGACGTAGCAATTGTAACATAGGCTGGAAATTTCTGGTGTCATACGAATTTGTGAAGTAAATGAGTTTTGAGAGACAATTCATTCCGGCATTATTTAACATCAATGGATTCGCATTGTGAGATAAAAGAAGTTGCACCACATCCAGGGTAGCTAGAGCTGCTGCCCAGTGTAGAGGAGTATGCCCTTCGTCATCAATTGGCCTATTGATGTCGAAATCAGGAGGTGAAGAATACAAAAAGTCAGGAACCGCTTCATCGTCATTGCTGAAAAACTGAATCAACTTTTCGGTATAATAATTGTAACTGTCTTCCAAATTGATACCATAGGGCACCTGATTGAACAACTGAGGTTGTGACTGGGGAGTTGGCAACTGCTGGGGTTGCGAAGTGTTCCTCTGGTGGTGTAGCAAAGAATCTTGTGGAAAAGCGGAGATTTGCTGGGACTGATACAGCGCTTGCTTCAACTGATTTTGTTGTTTATATTGCTGCTGCTGCTGCTGCTGCTTCTGCTGAGAATAGTTGTTTGAAGATGAAGATGTGTCGGAATCCCGTCGTTCGAATGATAGTAGGTCGGGAGATTTTCCCGAGATACCGTAACCTGAAGCCGAGTTTTCTGTCTGAATAGGCCTGGAGAAAGGATACATTCTTGGATCATGATCTAAAGCAGGCTGTTGGTAGTACTGACGAGTCTGCTGAGGATAAGAGTATGCGACTCCATTGACAATGTTTGGGTGCTGGTTGAGCTGTCCGGCCCTCAGCAGGTCCATCTGCTGCATCACAAGCTTCTGCGTTGGCATTGCTGTATTGTTGACCATACCAAATGTTGGAGGGAGATTTGGGGTCCTGGCATCGCCATTAGCCTTGGATCTTCTCTTCTTCACCTGGTTGTCGGCCGAGCTATTCTTGGGCTTTCTCTTACGCTCACTAGATGATCTTATCTTGCCACGGGAGCGCTTTTCCACAGGTCCATCTCGAGACGGATCATAGTATAAGACGCTCAACTCATCTCTCGATATCTTGTGGTTCTCCGCCAGTTGCCTGGCAAATTCTAGCGGCACCCAGGTTCCCTGGAACCGTCCAAAACCTCCCTGGATCTTACGATGCTTGTACTTGTGAACCTCTTTTTCTAGTAATCTGGTCCTCTGAGCCTTGCCATATCCAGCTATTTTCAATATCTGCGTGGCATTGACCCAATTGTCGTCACACCTTCGCATTAGAGGGATTTCCCTGATTGTGCTTTCAAAGACGTCGACCTACAAGTGTTAGTACGGGGGAGGAAGAACCGGTGATGTAACAATAAAACCTGGTACATACGTCCGAATACGTTGCTATGTAAACTTCCACCATATTTTCTGGGGGCCCATGTATGGTTGTGTAATGATGTGAAGATGTCTGATGGGTGAAAATAGACAAATGGCTGCGACCGGTAATTGGCTGGAGAGAATCGAACAGTTACCGTGTGTGCACAACTAACAATTGAGACTTTATTGCTGCAAACTTTAGCCAAACAATAGAAGAGCTATATCAACACGTGAATGACAATGTCAGATATAAGGTCTGCCAGTCCAGGTATGTTCGGGATCAGGAAGTAAATAGAAAATGAGGTAGGTTGCCAGCTTAAAGGGGGTTGGTCAGAAGAGAGCAGTAGAGTTATGGAATTTTCTCTTTTGGGAAAAAGTGCAGTAGGAGAGAAGAAAAAAAAAATTTCCACGTCCTCCCGGTGGAGCCTGGTGAGTGCAGCGGGTAAGGTTACGTGGACTGACGCGAGAACTTAGATGGTGAGATTAGGCCGGAGATGAATGAAGTAGCAGACGTAAAGATGGTGCCGATGAGATAGAGCAGGCAGTAGTCATGGATCTGAGGAACTGGTTGAGAAGCAGAAGTAGGAAGGGTATGTGAGAGTTGTATGTCCATCCAGACAGCTCATCTGGTGAGTGTAGGCGAAGTTGGTTGATGCTGTGTTGAATGCCGCTGGCTCGCTTGTCTGGTCACGGCTGCCGAAAAGTATGGGGGGGGGACATGCGCAATAAAGCGAAGCTGGGGAGCAAGGCCCAGATAGCAGAGATTTCAGCCTACAGATGCAAATACATGGTTACTGTATCATAGTAAAGAGTAGCAAGGGAAGCTCAGAGGCCGGCCGGAGATTCTACGACGCTCAGACTACGCAGCACGGTAGCAGCAGCTGTTTGGAGCCAGCGCGCTACACCTATTTTCAGTATTGTAGAGTCCATCTACAAGCACTTACTTGTTTCCATACAGAATTTCGATTCTCAGTATTATTATGGCTGCCGCTCGAACCCTGACCTGTGTTTGCGTAACCGCTTATGGACCTACACGGCTACGAGAAACAGATACCTGATAGCATGTATTTATTAATCTGTGGGACTGCTTCCTCACGGAAATCTACCAGATGCCTTGGAGAAGACCAGCCCCAGAATATCGTCTACTTAGCTACTACTTCAATCAATTTACTAGTTTCATCTGTCTGTGAGCTATGTTTTCACAGCCTATAACACTGTCTGTCACCAGAAAAATTTCTTCTTTCAGTACTTCGGTTGATTGCTCGTTCGTCTGCACCGCCGTGCTGTGCCAGAAATGCATTTCTCCCTAGCAGCGCAGAATCTGTATATACGGTCGCCTCGTTTAACACGGCGACAGAATTTCCATGACAGTTCCAGCTTTTTGGTTTCGTGTAGCTTACCCATTCATCATACCGTCTAGCTACATATGCTGCCTGAACTCTTTTAACTTCACATCATGTACCAGCTCTCTTAGTCCCTAGTACCTATCTTCTCAAATTGTTCCTTTGACATTAGCCGCCTCATCCTCTCTGCAGCAGTCGGCGCTTAATCCGGGTTTCTCGATTGTTTTTGTTTTCCGCCACGCTTTTGCTCCCCAGACACCTCAAATATGGTAAGCTACTATTTGCCAAACAGATTACTTGAAGATCCAACTTTTTTGTTTGCAGTACTTTGCGCTTAATTTAATTTTCCTTCTTCCTGTCTCTACTTTCTTCTGCTGCTCACTTTTTCTCACTTCCTCCCCCCACCCTCGTTGCTCCGCTCGCGTGGGGAAGTGTGATCGGACCAGTTTTCCGTCTCGGTACGTCATTGCCTTCTTTTTTTCCTCAGACCAATTTTCTCTCCTTTATTGTTCACTCTTTTTTCGTAATCATGAGTGACGAAGATGCTGCATATGAGTCCGACTCGGGATTTAGCTCGGAGGATTCTGCTTCCGAGAACCCCCAGAACAGTGAATCCAACGAAAGCTTGACCAAGCCTCAGCTCTACTCCTTTTACGGGGAAGATGATGATACTGCCAACATTTACAAGGACTTATCGCAGGACTTGTACAAATCTACTTCACATATCGAAGAAGAGGAGCGTCTTAAGGAACAGAAAAAGCTCGACTCTCAGGATACTATATTTAATCGAATCAAGAAGCTAATTGTGGGTGCATTCATTCAAATTATGTTGGGCAATCTTTACTACAACTTATCGTACCAACTCCATCTTTCAAACAAATCCTTGCCAGAAATCGCAAGGTATAGACCAACAAGCCTCTTCAAGGACCAATTAATACAATTTCTCGTTATTTCTCCTGAGAAGGTCGACATTGTCTTGAACTGCTTGGATGGCCTACTATTAGGAATTGGCTCATTTCTTGTTTCTAGTGCTGTTTCCTTCATCCAGAATAAGATCAACCCTGCTCCAAGGTTGCCTGCCGATCCCGATTCGTATACAATTGTTTATGAGGGAAACGGAGGCCGGGTGATCTCGGATTCTGATATTGAAAAAAAGAAGAGACTTACCGGCTTGAGCGGCTTCATTTCCGAATCAAACCTCATTGGTTCATCTGTCGCTTTGATTGGTTTGTCGTACTGCTTCAAGAAATTTGAGTGGTCGTCTAAATTCCAGGCCAGCTCTCTTTTCGCCCTCAGTAACATACTCATTTGGAAGTATCTAGACTCCACTGTCATCGGTCTTATCTCAGCCAGCATAGTTGCTTTGGCTACTATGGTTTTCCACATATTTGTAGTTGGTTTTGGAAATATCAACTGGAACTACGATTTCTATGCCGACCTAATGTGGGTGGGTTCTGGCATGTTTATTTCCCAAATCATGTTTAGCAAGATTAGTAACTTGACCTTTTAGATCGAGACAAAAAACAAGGTCTTAGACTGGATCAACCTGATCGTCATCTCATTTGGCTGCTCCACTTCACGTTGCACATTCTTGTCTGTTGACATAAATTTTCTACTGTGATAATCTTACCCTTTCTTCTCACCCTATATATATATATATATATAGTGTATACATATATATATAAACATTAATTTCCTAAACAACCAAACCTCTTTGATCATCTTAGCTGCTGTCATCACTTATAACCGAGTCCGTAGAGTCCTCTTCTAACTTGCTCTTCTGTTGGTGGGCTGCTAGTAGGTTCGGAGCAGTACTGCCGCTGATAGAGTTTCTGTTGATTCTAGCCACATTCTCAATATTTGGCGACTGGAGAGGGTTGACAGATCCCACTTCCGCTTTGTCACCAGTCACTTTGGATATGGCATAGTCTCCGCTATCAAAGAACTTTCTATCCTTCAATCTGTGCTTAAGTATGTCAGAAGTCTTGGGCAACTTTCCATACAGTTTGTACAACCTCAATTCCTGGGGACTTAGTTTGCTCAAATCCGGTGAATCCCTGGTCAAAGGAGGTTCATACATAGGATCATTTGGCTCAAGATTTGATGACTGCATACTATTGCTATTGACCCAGTGTTCAAACCAAAATCGGATGACACCTTCGCATTCTGCCATATTTTAATTTTTTTTTTTTTTTATTTTATTTTTTGCCCCGCAAAGAGGCGATGAATGTGATGCCACAATAGAGCATGTGGCGTATGTGGCGTATGATATAGTTGATAGATAAGAATTCCAAGACTCCACTGATCCGAGTACAATGTGTCAATCAGAAAGACGTGAAAGTTATCTGAGCTAAAGTACTCGAATGAGTACGTGTAGCATCGGTATTGGCTCTCCCGTATATATGAAAGCCCATGTACTCGATAGGATGACCGGATAGATTCCCAAAGGATGATGAAGGAACAAGAAGCGGTCAGAATTAGACATTATGCAGTAAAATTCTGCATTTACACAACGTCTGAATCCAGATCTTTCTGATTAACCTGCTGATTTAGCCACAATATTTCGGCCGACGGCCGACCTCTTTAATTCATTATTTCTACTGACCTCCCTTGTGTTATACATAGAGATTCAAGATTTCCACTGGTCACACTGAAATGAATCCTGGAGGATTCGAAAAGAAGCTTATCATCTAGCAGCTGCTTCTTGGATATCGACACGTCTCTGTTCTCTAGACTGGCTATGGATACATGGAGCATTTGCGGGTCGTAGACACGGTTCCGGCTGTGCTTTGGTAGTGAAGAGTTGATACATTCAACCAAGGTATTAACCTGTTGTTGTGGCCTGATTTTAACTATCACAAAGAACTTCGAGTGGTCTTCGTTGGGAAGAAACTCCAAACTGTCGTATAGGCTGACTTTACTTGGGTAGTCGAGGATATTTGCATCTTCTATTGACTTCCTTAAGGACAATAGTTCCCGGTCCAGCCCCCAAATATTGAAAGAACTGGATACATGAAACTCTTTGAATCTATTGATTACCCATCTTCGGCCGATTTCACTGTTTTGGCCCACCAATTCCTCCCATACTTCATCCAATGCATTGTCTAGATCACAAGCTGGACCACAGAATTGAAATCGAAAATAAATGAACGTGCTAAGAAGACGGTTATCTCCTGCAGAGAGCACCAAAGGAACTTTTGAGTATTTATTGGACAGGTCTGTTTCACTCTGTCCATCTTCATCCTCACTGTTGTACTGACCGACTAGGTTCATCCCGCTTTGGAGAAAGCCGCAAGCTTTGAGGAAGTGTGAAATTTAATGTGAGATAAAGAAATTACCGCTGAAATGCAGAATTCGTAATTATTTTTTGAGCAACTGGGGGAACGACTGCTGCTTACTTGGTCAAACTTTAGAATAAAAAAAGTCTTTATTCCGCTACATTGGTGGCCTCATGTAAGCTAAATTCATCAAATTAGAAAATCCTGACCTTGTGGCTGATACTGTTTAGCCACATCCGGTGTTCACGTCCTATTTGAAGCGCTTGTGAAACGGTACTTTTGTACTTAAAAGTCTTTTGAATCTAAACTTTATTCTCAACAATCTCAATGAAGAAAATTACACGCAAATTGCTTGTTGAGGAAGGCATTGAAGGCTTGGTTCTGAGTTAACAAATAAACCACAGGATAGAATCATGGCAGCTTGAACAAGTAATTCAATCCTTGTCTAGACTTTAAAAACCTTTGGTGGAGCTTGTAATTACGGTCTCTTCTCTGTGTCCCATTTCTCCCTACACTTTGTTCAAAGTTAAGCTTGAAGTGTTGCAGAGCAACCAAAAACAAGTTGTTTTGCAAACTAATCTGGAAACATTATTTTTAGGTGACATGCCACTACAATAATCCCAGGATTCATTTCTTGCCCCTTGATCACCGGAAGGCTTGTTTTTTATGCCATAAGACAAGTTGGGCGTTGGCTAAGCCATCGTCTTGCGACACGATGGTCATCTGGAATAGAATTAGCTTTAACTAAGTGCCTCTACATTTAAGTAACAACAATATTAACAGTCCATCTCCTATTCTAAAAGATAACATTCCGCCTTTTTACTTTGCGATTTCTTCCTTCTTACTGTTATTCCCATGAGATGTGACATGTTTTGCACTGCGACTTTTCGCTCAAGATGCCGAGCCACACGACAACCTGGTATTCCAGAAAAACTCTCTATACTGATCGCTCTTGCCGAACGCGGAAATTTATAAACATGGGTTACCGAAAACAACTCAATTGATTGCAGAAGCAAGTGGAACAAAGGACTTTATCATTGAACTGATTTTGACAGCGGCTTTGTGTACCTTGCAAGTTGTAATCATTAGGTACTTTAACGGTGTCCATGTCTTCAATAGATAACCCACCATTGGTCTTTTTAGACAAAGAGAATATAAGGCAGAGCTATGCTACCAGAAAGTTTCATCCGACTCATAGCGTAGTAAATAACAGGAGATATCCTTATGGTCCTGCCGGTACTTTATTTCTATCTATCAGGCCTCTTACGATTAATTCCAACGTTACCAATACTCAGTACAATCTCCGGAAATTCAAGCTTGCTAACCATGCTGGCTACATGATCACCCAATCGTCACGCTCCGGTAATCAGCAGTCCAACCATAAGTCATCAAATACATCTCGCAATTCCTCTTCCACAGCTGCAACACGCTCCTCAAGTAATACTATTTCTCCTTCAGAGAACACATCTTTTCTCGTTGGAAATATTTCCGGATCGTCATCGTCATCATCTGACCGCCCCAACTTTACCAGCAGCACAGCAGAGTATTATGCCAATACATCGTCATCGGCAACAGATACCAGCGCAAGTAATAGCGGAACCACTTCCGGATCTGGTCGTATCTCGAGCACGTCTGACAATTCTTCTTTGCAGAGGGTGCTTGAGGGTGTCGAATCGATACCTGAAGCTACCAGTGAGTGTGCTTCAGACGTCTCCTCTGCAGCCTTAATGAGTGCTGTCAATGTTGTGCGGCCACCAGAGTGTACTAATTGGCAAAATGAATCAGGCATTAACACCACACTAATGTCTGAAATGTCTGAATCGCCGTCTATGGTGGTTATTGTTCCGGAAATACATTCGGATAATCCCTCATTTCAACGGCTTAAGACACAACAAAAAATTTACGAACATCAACAACACAAATACAACGTCGATCTAGGAAATTCGTCTTTGAGCACTAACTCTAGTTCCTCTCCAAGTATAATGTGTGGTCCCCAAACTGCAGATTTGGCTATAGGCTCATCGAATTTACAAATTAGAAAGTCAGACGTAAGACCGGAAAATTTTCATTACGGGACTTCGAAGAAGGAAAATACAGCAAGTGACTCATCGAACTCCCATTCGAAGAAACTGTCGCCTACTCTTTCAGCAATAATTTCGACACCTCCCAAGACTCTTCTTCATCCTCAAAGAAAGTCAACAGAGGCCAGGATTCTAGAAGGCTCTCTAAAAAAAGCACAGGCCAAAGGTGGTTTTGTGTTTGCAGGGGAAAATGCATCACAATCTCAAATGTTTCAGCAAGAAGATGCCTTAGTATATAGGGTTCCTACGGAAGATACGATAAACTCGGAAACAAGGCTAATGCTGACCGACTCGGAATCGCAGGAATATATCCCCACCGCAAATGTTCTTGATGACGAGGACCCGGCTCTTCTGCCAGAAAAAGAACGCAATAAGCCGTTTTTGAAGGATTTAGAAGCTAATGTGGGGAACTATAACTTGATGGATAAATGTCCGGACAGTGAAGCGTTGATCTGGGTACTTCTATCCTTTTTCGCTCCTCCTTTCTGGATTCTAATCACGACTGGTTGTATTGATAAATACGTGGGTCGTATATCTATACCGTTCAAGGTTTTAAGTGGAGTTTTTTCCCTTATCATAATTGTTGGCGCTCTAGTTGGAATCGGCGTAGCATTTGGGTATGGTGCTAATTAATGAGGTAATGTAATATAGAATTATAGCATAGCACAGAAAGTAGTAGAGAAGCAAAAAAAAAAAGTACTAAAGATTGGTCCTAGGAGACGGCCGTTGCAAACAGCAGGCAACTACAACAAAGCAGAGTAAATTTGTATTACGATTACACTTTGATACTCCGTTAAGTGTTCACCCCGTGCGCAATATACCTGCGGACATCCATCTCACTACTTAACTCGTCCCGCAGCCTGCCTATATTATTATTTCTACAAAACGCTATTTATCAAATCCAGTGAAAAGTATCCCTAGTTCATTGCCTGTTACTCAGAGCTAGCGGAATTCAAGATCTCTTCAGCAACACCCTGTAATGCCTCTTCTTCTTCCAACCCATTGCTTTCTGCGTCTATTCTCTGCTGTCGCTTTTTCATCTCGTTTCCGTGATGTTGGCATTCCTATTCAGGGTTTTTGTCCCGCAGCCCGAGAGTAATTAAATAACGGTGCTTCCTGGCACATCTCTTCACACCGCAGTTGGCTTGACACACAAAAATACTTCCTTTTTGTGGCCATTCCTCTCTGCGGGTACGCATGCACCCTACACAGAGTAGCAAGCACATTGTTGTCAAACCCAGGATGTGCACATGCAACTAGCCGATGTATCTTCTCGGCCTCTTTTTGCACTTTCTCTATTCACCCTGAATCTCTCAACTTTCTTCGCCCGCTTTCTGTCCAACCCGTTTGGTACTTTGTAAAGCTATTCCTTCTGCTGCTGCTACTGCTGCTGCCGCCGCTGCTCTGTCATTCTCCACCTTCTGTGGTCTCCTCACACACATTGGTTCCGCTCTCTTGATCTTCCCACACATTATCCCGATTTGTCTATCTGCGATTTTTCCTTCTTTCGCCTTCTTCTTTCCGGACCATCCATCCATCCTATATACTTGATTCACTGCACCAATGGGAAATACACCAGCCAAGGAGATCCGTGCCGGAGGCTACGGGTCCGGTAGCTCTGTCGGTAGAGATGTGTTTTTGGGTGTTGAAGCCACTCCTCTCTCCGGATCCTCCAAGAAGAAGAGAGAAAAGGAAAAGGAGAAGAGGCGCAAGAAGGAGGAGCATATCGCCAACCTCATCATCCGATACGACGAGAACGTCGATGGCGGCTACTTGGCACCGTACGGAAACTATAAATATAACTTAACCTACAAGACGCAAATCGTGCGTGACCTTATCATCGAACGCAAACTGGCGCCATTCTACACGCCCTTGGAGGACTTCGACCGCAACTGGACTGATGAGGAACTACTAAAGAGGCTTCGGGACCTGCCACTGCATGCGGTGCAGACAATTGAAGATGTACACGATGAGGATGAGGATCCGGATGAGCACAAAATCTACCAGTCTGCCAACTCGATCAGAAGAAGAGAAGGCAAGCTGTTTAAAAGAAAACTGAAAGAGAAGGCGGTGGCACTTCAGAATGAGCAGGAAACTCGATACAGACGGGATAAGAAAACGCAGCAGAGTGGAATAAAGCGTTTTGGTGACATCCCTTCAGATGACTTATTACTCAAGCTCTATCGTGGTGCGGAGGAGTGCCCGATTTGCTTTCTATACTACCCTCGCAACTTGAACTTGACCAGATGTTGTGTCCAGCCTATCTGTACTGAATGCTTTGTTCAGATGAAAAGACTAGACCCACACTGGCCACATGAGGAGAGCGGTGAGGCCGCAATTTCAGATACGCAATCAGATGGAGAAAATCCGGAAGATTTGATCAGTGAGCCCGTGAAGTGTCCGTTCTGTGCCATGCCGGATTTCGGCATAACCTATACTGCTCCAGACTTCAAGACAGGCATTGGGGGTCGCAAGCCCTCAGATTTCAGAGACTCCACCAGAGCTATTCAGGAAGAAGAGGGTCCAGAAGGAACCACTGGAACATCACCTGAGGGCCGTTCCACCGCATATCACAGCCGTCACTTAAGCAGAGCAGAAGAGAATAGCATTACCAGAAAACGTCGTGGCTCGCTTCCTCCGGAGGCTCCAAACGTCGTTACTATCGATACAATAAGGCCAGACTGGGAACAGAAGTTGCTTAGCACGAGAGCGAAATTGGCCAGAAGATCTGCCGCTGCAACAGCATTGCATGCGTCTTCTCTTATTATGGAGCCAAGTACTTCATCACTGTCCTCCCGGAATATGAGTAGTTTGGTTCCTGCAGCACAACTTCACGGAAGCAGAGGACGGCGAAGTTTTAGCCGGGCGCTAAGCCGGCAGGAACAGGAGGATATTGAAGAGAAGATGGTGGAAGAAGCATTGAGACTATCGTTACTGGATGAAGAGGAAAGAAAGTTGAAGGAAAAGGAAAAAACGCGAGAGAAGAAACGGGAATCAGAGCATCAGAAGATTCTCAACGAGGTTGAAAGAAGGTAGCGGCGACAAAGAAGAGTCTATACAGATTGAGTCAAGTTGACGGGATGATTTGAAATGTTGTGAGCGCACAAATGGTCAATTTTTATGACCAGCGTCAGCAAAAGAAAGCTAGAGAGACTTGTATTTTAGCCCAAAGTAAAATTCAGAGTGGTCCGCTTGCTACAATAGACGGCTTTCTTTTGATGATTTAGTTAATCTGGCACGGCTTATATTTGTTTTGTTTGGCGATTACGTGTTATAATCTATATGTTATGATTGCATTATTCCATAGGTCATCATGGTCTGGCCGAAATTCTTGTAAAACAAAGAATGGTATAGTATAGTATATCTGCTGTGTAAGTTCGGGCTATTCGGCAGTGTTACTTATTAATTTTACTCTCTACTAATAGGTGCATGGGCATCGACCTCGAGAAGTTGTAACATGTTATCTCGTACTACTATTGCCACCAATCTACTCTACAGAATTCATATCTTGCACCGCCTCTCCAATGTTTCTCCGTTCTCCCATTTGATTCTGCCGCAAAATGTTCTCGACATCTGCTCGCCCGATAGAGCATCGGCACAAAATTCCGGACCATTCTCTAGACGGTGAAACAAGACACCTTGCAGCTTCCGATAGCATGTTGTGCGCTACCCACAAAACTTTGTGGTACAATTATTCCAAGTCCACTCTGTCTGCGCTACCAGAACCTACAGCCACCCACCGCCGGATCATCACAGCCTCACCTCACTATCTTCATAATAGACTCAGGCCAAGCTGTCAATATGCCTTTTCCCGGCGAATGAAAAATGAACCTACTGCTTACTTAGCACGTACGATTCTGAGTATGGCACGCACAGTGTCTCTTCTGGACGCAGGCGGTGCAGCATTAAGTGTAGCTAAAAAAAAAAAAAAAAAAAACACCTCGGCATTGTTTTTGCTGAGGCATTTTTCTGTACTGTTGTGTGAAACTGCCTGGGAGAACACCGGGTAATAACTCTTTTTTTTCCAGAATTGTGTGTCTTCGCGACTGTTTCTTTTGGTCTGGGCCTTTCTTTTTGACGTCGGTAGATCTGTAATGGGTAGACGCGACGTCGAAGTCGCCCGGGCGGGGATCAAGCAGTAGATTGAAAGAAAAGTTGCAGTAATACGAAGTAATGACATAGAAAACACCGAAGACAAACACTTTATCCTTGCATGGGAATAGGACCACACTTTCAACCGGTACTACTGTTACCGCTCGAGATGTCTTGCAAAGTAACGTCATTGAGTGCCTAGAAAATACACGCCAATCCGGGAATCGGATGAAATGCCATCACCCGATGCAGTACAAGACGCAGTGTGGAAATGCTCGACGAGAAACAGTGTTCTCGGTCAATCCAACAATGGTAGCGCGGTAAATGTAAAAAAGAGAGAGCTAGAGAATTTGGCGTAGACCTAGGGCCGTCGGAACGACAATGAGTCAAACTCATATCTTAGTGTACCACCAAATGCAAGTATTGTCTCACACCTTTCATCGCACAATGGATCGTAGGCTGTGTAAAAAAAAAAGTATCATGTTCCGTTAATTCACACACTAGGAAACTCCTTTCACGACCGAGCTAGACCTGCATCCAAAGGCAGGGTAAGCTTCCGAGAAAGTTAAAAATTTTTTCCACTTTTTCCCTCCCCCCTCATTTCAATTCGATGCCTGGTGAAAAAGCCGTTTCCCGCATACCCTTGCTCAGCTATTTTACCGCCCGCCATTCTAAGAACAAAAAAAAAAAAAAAAAAAAAAAAAAAAAAAACAGTGCCGCCCGGCTTTT
>JAJMBG010000050.1:0-104608 GCA_030565225.1 Allodekkera sacchari
TTTTTTTTTTTTTTTTTTTTTTTTTTTTTTTTTTTTTTTTTTTTTTTTTTTTTTTGATTTGTATAGCTATCAATCCTTATACTTATGATAAAAGCTTGTACGAAAGAAGATTAGAAAAACTGCTCTCCAAGGGTTGACTTCTGCAATAAAAAATCAGTGTGAACTCTGAAACTCTCGGATCGCTGACACAGACAGGCTCGATTTATCGAGTATAGAAAAATTTAACAAAATTTTAAAATACATGATTACTATATATCTTGTAACTCAATTGAAGTAGGCATTCGACATATAATTGGCAACGTTAAATCCGCATATGGTTAGCACAAGCCACAATATTCCACAAACCGGTATTGGTATCAACAGCCATTCGGTTCTCTTCAAAAAAGGAAGAATATTATAACCATAGAAGGTGACAATGCAGTAATATGAAATAGTTGCAAAATATAATGTGTTGCCCAGAAGAGTAGAGAAGAAGTTGTTGAGTCTAAGGATCGGAAGTAGTACAAACTGTATCAAATAAAGCCCGACCCAAATAATTAAATATGAGTTGCAGTGAACGTCAAAGCAGTAGGCCCACTCAATGATGGAGTCATATGGGAACAACCGCTTAAAGAAATTCTTGGAAAAGTCAATATCGGAAAATGTCATCGATGACGATTGTAGAAACAAGTTATTTGCTAGTATCCAGCCAATTGTTGAAACTATAAGGCCTACCAACACAAAATCAATCACCACCATCGACAATATCAATTTTAAAATAGATATGAAACCAGGAGAATACGTCAAACCCCAGCAAATAGCACTTATCGTTAATAGCAGTGATAATAGGATCACAAAGCTAGGATCATCTCTTGACCATTTATTCTTGGTTTGCTTCTGGTAGTATAATGATCTGTAAACTTTCTTCGGCTGAGTGATCAAGTAAACTATCTCCCAGGTGGCAGTCTCAAAATCCAAGTTCTTGAAGTTGAAAAACCGGCGGAAAAATAATGGAATACGAAAACTGCTCCTCAGGTTTTGATTAAATGTATGGAATTTCGATCTATGACGTTGCTTTCTTGCAAATGAGTTTATTGCCGTAGTAGATGACTGGCTTATCAAATCATCTGAGCGCTGGGGACCGCTATCCTTTCCCACTATATCTTCTCTCGTTAGAGGCAATACAGGAGGTATTGGAGAATCCGGGTCTTTATCCTCCGCTTGTTTTACCACCATTGCCAGCTGTATCTTCCTTTATAAGAAAAGAGCCTAATATTGTAAACGGATCTGCCACTTCACGCAGAGCGAAGAAACAGCACCGCCATGAACTTTCATAATACGTCAATCACGCAATACCAACCAAATTAAAGCTTCTGTTTTGTGAATTATAAATAAAAATTGGACAACAGCGGACAGCCTGCACATATATAATAGTAGCATTGATTACAATTGAAACAAAAAAAAAAATACAAACCACCTGCTAATACAATTACTGATAATATTATTTATTATTCACTCTAAGTACTTATCTAGTGGCTCGCCCATAACCTGTTCAAGCACTTTGGTCAAACCATTTCTAACTTCCATCTCGACATCTTCGTCATCATCTTCAAGCAATTCGGCAACAATTGGAACAAGCTGAGGTAACAAGCTTAACCAATTCTCTCCAACCTTTTTGTATATGGTCTTTAAAGTCCTGACAGCCCAGTACTTTTCTCTAGGCTTGCAGTCCGCCTTCATATGACTCAATAGAAGCTCATTCATAGTCTTATTGTGTTCATCAGATGAGGAAGACTGGACCAATGAAGTGATACCCTTCACTAAATATTTTCCAATATTATCCTCGATTTTAACCAACTGATCCGTGAGATTCTTCGAAATTGGCTCAAATCTGGTATCAGCTTGCCAAAATTCCGACTGATCATATCTGAATGAAGAGGTCAACGAAATTAAGATCAATCTCTTCAAGGGGATGTTAACAATTTCGCCCTTAGCAAACTGTTCCAATAGTGAAATAACAGAGTCAACTATGTATGCAAAGTAAGATGTGATAATGGATCTTAAACTCTCCTGCAAGGCATTGAAGAATTTTAAGAATGATTCTATTCTATGAATCTTATCAATGCTAGTAGCCACACCTTCACCTTCGAATGCCCATCTAACTATGGAAGCAAAAATCGGCCTGAATACTCTATCATTGAGTTTCAAGACGTAGTCTATCCCACACTTGTAGACGTTTGATTCTATTCTGTTGACTGTGTTGATATCATAACTGGTTTCCGCTGGGTACTCTAAAGCCCTAACCAAGAACTTGAAGAAGATACTAGCTTGAGAAACCGCACCCTTTTTGTCGATCTTCTGTATTGTCAATTGCAACGAGGAAATAAACAAACCGATTGTGGAAGGATCCAATTTGTTCACTTCTAACCATAATGAACAAAGAGAAGACAAAACTAATTTGGAATCGACATAATCCACGATGACACTTAAAACAGAATTTCTAATGTCATCAGGAACTAGGCTAGCTTGGAAAATAACAATTAAGATATGGTCAATATCTGGAGTAACAAAGTTTGGCATCTTTTTCACTAATGTGGAATAGAGAACTAGAATTGCAATCTGAATCAACTTCGATGAGCCTTGTTCTTGGTTTTTGTTTGTTGAAGAAAATAAATCATACAATGGAGGAACAATTTTTGAGTAATGACCGATAATTTTCACACCAAGAACGGAAACAATGCAAGTGATCACATTAATTGACGAAACCACCAGTTCTGGAAATGCCTTGTTTAATAAGCCAATTTTTCCTGTTGCCAAATCCAATGTTTTCGTCATTAACGAATACTCTACATGATCCGTATATCTTTGCAAGAGGCTGGCTAATGTGTCGAAAGAGCACTGAGACAATTCAACATCCCTCTGAGTTTCTATGTTTGCTAATAAGACGGGAATAAGAGAGTTAACTGCTTCCTGAGCGGCAATATTATCCACACGCTCCAAAGTGAATTTTGCAGCAGACAAACTGGTGAGCTGCTTAACGGTAGGAATAGAAACATCAGTAAAAGTAAGGAGGGGGGTAACCGATTCAACAAAAAGATCAATTGGTAATAAGGTTAAAATTTCATTTAGCAATTTGTAAAACTTGTTCAAAATTTCCTTGTTATCCAAATCGTTCGTAAACTCATCAACATTCTTCAAAACAATTTTCAGAACTTCGGAGAAGAATTTTAGTAATTGCTCATTTTGACCAGTTTGGAGAAATTCCGCAGTAACTTTTAGTCTAAGCTTGGGTATACCGGCAGTCGTCTTTGAATCGACAAGTGCATGCCTTATGAAGGAAACCAAGCCTTTCCTTAAATTAAAGAGTTCTGATTTGCTCATCACAACAATGGATGGCCCAAATATCACCCTTGAAGTCAACTCTCTAAAAGCTATAGAATCCTTACTTACAGGTTCTTCAGGAATTTCCTTCCAAAGACTCAAGAACTTGACAACAGCCTCCAACTGTTCTTCGGGCTTGAAGTTCTGCATAAAAGTGGAAGAGAAATCCGATAGGGCAGAACAGTCGCCCATTTTATGCTTCAAATATGACGAAGCATATTGCTGACCGCATAGGAACTCAATGAGATATAGAGATGATGTGCTGCCTAAAGTTCTAGCCAATGTTGTGAATAGACGAACTCTCCTGTGCCTAGGAATATGCAGAAAGGCACTAGCAAAGGACGTTAATAAGAATTCGATCTCATCTTTCATATCTGAATCAGAAGCGCCTGCTAAAGCGGGAACAACACGTAAAATTGTCTGCTCAACTACATGGCCAGAAAATTCATCGTCCTGCCTGATAGTATGAGCACCCATAAATGTAAAAATTGGCATAACTGAGTGCAATACCAGTTCAGGAGATAGTGATGCTAATGCCGCAACAACTAAAAGCATTTTATTCTGGACTTGGGGTGAATCAGAAGATCGAATTGACGAAACAAGAAGATCTGCTCTAATCGAACTGGTCTCCTTCAACTCCACATTATGAATTTTCAATGAATTTATCACATTAGTCATACATGATGCCAATGTCTCCTGGACATAGAAAATTGGAAGTTTACCGTCTTTGCCTAATGTTTCCAGATCATCCAAGATATGGAAAAGAAGTTTCAATAACTCCACCGAGGCTTTGAAATTAGAAGATGCTGACACCTTATCGACAACTTCTAACAACACTGTAAGTTTCTGAAGATGCACTGAGGCCATAAAAGAGACATTTTGCTCTTTCATTGCCTGCCTTGCGGAAGTAGATGATCTTCTTCTTCTTTTAGCCACCTGTCCCTGGGGAAGGCTACTAGAATTGTCTGTTGCAAGAACAGATTCCTTGAGTAAAGAAACAAATTCAGAATTTGTTAGTTTCAAAGATTCCAAAAGTTCAACCGGATCAAACAAGACGGATAATTCATCATCCAGGCCACTGCTTAAGATCATATGAACAAGTTTCATTTTAAGCTCAAAGCGCAATGATGAAAATATCTCGAGTACCTTGCTCTGTGCAATCTCATACATTTGATTGTAAGGGGAGGCCAATGCTTTTCCGAGAAATGAAATCGCACCTTCCTGTTTTTCCTTTAAAGAAATGAGGTTGACAACCTGAATTTCAAATTTTTGGAAATTATATCCATCCAGGTTACAGTTGGCCATCCACTGTGGCCTTTTCTCTATGTAGTGCTCCAAAAATTCTTCATAGATCTCAGAAGGAGCCGCTGAATTTTTAATGGATTTGCTTCCGTGCGCCACGATCGATATTAGCCCTATTTTAATGTTAGGAAGAGAAGTAGAAAGACTGTGGGCGGCATAAAACGCAAAAATTACTTTTCCAAGTTTCTTATCAGAGATAATTAATTGAAAGATTTTGAGAAACCCTTCAGATTCGGCCAAAATGGTAGACTTCTCATCTAGAAGTTTGTCAAGAAAGAGGTTACCATCCTTTGGAGAAACAATAGGAGTTTCCTCATTACCATATAACTTATCGCCAAGCAAAATTGACTTTGCCGAGGAGCTATTTCTTAAACGAATGTCATTCAATATACTGATAACACTTTCACGAACTCTTGGGGAGTCAGATAGAAGCAAAGTAGACAACGACGGTATGATTGGAAACACCAAGACTTTGGTTGGAATGGACTCCAATTTTTTGGTCACCAACTTCAAAGCATAGATTCTGGCTTTAAGAGGGATATTGTTAGAAGCTGCAATTCTTATAAGAAAAGATATTGCAACTTCTGGGGAGGGCAAACAAATATCAATAAATGATGGCGTCGAAACATTACCCATCGATTGAAGATATATACCCTTCAGAGTTTGAAATAGTTCATTACTCTTCTCGTTGAGAAATGAGCCCATGTTCGTTCCATGTTCTTCATAAATCTTTTTGTAATCATCACTATGACTTTCATCCACCAATTGGTTTGTGTCAAGCGGAGTAGAATCATTCTCAACAATGGTAGCATCAGTAGTCTTAAGATTTTTGCCCCTGTGCAAATCGAAAGTAGTCTGTGCCAACATTTCAAGATCATCTAACGAATGATGATGATTTTCTAAGATGTTTATGAATAGCAATTCATTTTTTCCGATCAAAAGTTTCAAAAATGGGACCAAAAGGTCAATTCTGGATG
This sequence comes from Allodekkera sacchari, assembly GCA_030565225.1. Lineage (NCBI taxonomy): Eukaryota > Fungi > Ascomycota > Pichiomycetes > Pichiales > Pichiaceae > Allodekkera > Allodekkera sacchari. The sequence continues at coordinate 5,640 of JAJMBG010000050.1, forward strand.
GATCTGCCTCCTTTTCAAACATTATGTTCAAGATATCCGAGGTCAAAAGGGATAATTGTAAATTTGTAAATGTGTAAAGAGAGTTCATTGAACTCAAGCAGGTTTCTTTGATCTTAATATTATTTAATAAGCAGGATCTCAAATAGCTGCAGATAAATTTGGAATTTCTTGCGGAGCTGGCCAATATTGGAAACTCTTCAGAATCCTTCTCTAGTAAATCAGAGGGAAGCTTACGGACGATAGACAAAGAAAGAGGGTCCAGAGCACCAGACTGAATAGTCTGGTACATTTTAAGAATGCAAGTAAATGCTTGAACAGAGCTCTTCCTGGTTTTTGTCAATAATATGGTCTCAATAGATGCTGATATTACTTCTTTCGAAAGCGGAACTGCACAGCAAAGAACAGTAATGATTGTGTAAGAACCAATTTTCACGTCATCATCTTTTGATAATAGCATCTTACTGGAAGCTTCCAAGGAAAGGCCTATGAAATCGGTCAATTTTGATGAATCCCGTGTCTGGGCCAAAGCGGCAAATGAGGATATTGTCATAGAAACAAAAAAGACTAATTGCTTCCGGTACTGGTTGTTGCGGGACACCTCTTCAATAATATATTTTGAGTAAAGATTGAAGAAGTCGACATCAATGAAGCCTCTAATAATGGTGTTTTTGGTTGGTGACTTTTCAGCTTTCTTAAAAGGTGATAACCACTTAAACATTGATGGGAGATCGTTTATAACGTACAATATCCTCTGAAAGATGGGCTCCTCAAAATAAGGTAAAGTTGTGAGTAAGAGATACTCCGAGTTGAAGATATTCATAGAGAACCTTCTGAGAGGCCATTCTGCCGCTTTAACTGAGATAGCCAAATGCCAATAGGGAGAAAGAAGAGAGAGAAATGCATTGATGGTCTTATCAAGGTTAGCATTCTGTTCCTGCGACTCCTGTTGTCTATCAATGTTAACGGACGAATCACTAAATATAGTGGATCTGAACCTGCTGAACCTTTTATCTAAGACCTCCAGCTTTGTTAATGCTTTTAGAGACTCAGCAAAAATGGTTTCGTAGTCTTGTCCAGCGGCATGATGGGGCTCGTATAAAAAGGAGACTGAATGTAGCTTGAATCTTCCTTTTCTTTCGAGAGCCAAAGACTGAGTAGCCTCAGCAACCTTAGATAACTGATCAGCCAACGAAGACATTCACTTTTTGATAACGTTAATGTAAGATAATTACTCCTGTTAAGTAAGATCTAGCGCATACGGATCTAATAGAAAAAAAAAAATAAAAAAAAACAAAAAAAAAAGTTGTGAAAAATTTTATGCCATTTTAGGAAGGACCGAGTACTTTCCGCTGAGATGTTTATAGGAGGTGCCGTTAATCGGATACGTAGAGTACACCACAAATTGTAACTCTAGGGTGAAAATCAAAATACCGAGTAATGATACAGAGTAAAGTAACTGTTGGAAAAGAGAAAGAAAGATGAAAATAGCCAATTTTTCGAGGAAAGTCTCTCAAAAAATCTTGCACATAGTTACAATCCTACAGTGATTAAAGCTTCGTGTTTATAGAAGCATCTTTTATTTTTTGGTGAGTAAAGAATTGATACACAGCCGGTACACAACGAAAGTAATAGACATGGATATGCCCACATCCTAGAGGTAATTAAGGTACTCTTGTAGTGTTCATGTTCACCATCAATGAGAATACAAAAATCCTCGAATCGGTTATTCAGGATTAATATGACAGTATTAGATCTTCTAACGGAATGGCTTGTAAGGCAGGTCACACGAAAGTCGACCGGTCTTGGAAACTAGACAACATATTAGTTAGAAGAGAAGATTTCTAATTATTCGGTGTTGTTAATTATCATTATTATCGATAGCTTCAATAGAACTGAATCGTAGTACTCCGATAGTTGTCTCTATATTCTTGGAGAATGTTTCCGGTATTTCACCAAGGAGAGTCATATCTGGAATGTTAGCACTGATCCGCAATTGCTGAAGGTATTTATAGATTAAAGCAGAGGTATCTTCCGTTGGGTCAGAAGCAGTGACATTCTGCATAGATCGCCATGCCTCTTCCTCACCTTCCCCAGGATATTCTTTGTTTGTCATACGAAAGAAATCGACTCTAGATTTCTTCAAAATACTATCGTTGTAAATGACCAGCTTGTAGTACGATTTAATGCCTGGACTCGTGATATCAGAACTGTCATTAAAATACAAATCACCATCCGTGATTTCGAAGGTGGTTGACAACACCGTCGTACCAATTCCAATTATGGGGGTACCTTCAACGGTGAGCAAGATTGACGCAAGACCCGTTGGCGTACTAACCAAAGTGAATGAACACTTGTGAGAAAATACATACGCCTTTTCCGACATTTATGGAGTGGTTAATTTATTGGCTTTGAAAAGGGCCCGAAGCTAATGAAGGTATCTGCTATATGGGAGATATAAGACTAGTGTAATGCATGAAGATTTTAAGCGGAAACGGTGAGCATGAGGAAGAGGGTGAACACAAACTTAGGAGGCGGAAAAAAGCAAATGTAGTAAATTGTTAAAAGAACGGTAGATTTGGAAAGAGAAAATAGGAGAGAAAGATAGCAAAAGAAAGAAGCAAAGAAGGAAGAAACAAAAAAAAAAAAAACAGGGAAAATCAAAAATATGCTTTTATTAGAGCGAGCGTCAAAAAAAAGAAAAATAAAAAAAAAAAAAAAAAAAAAGTTTCTTGGCTGGTTTGAAGTGTTTGCCCCTGAGAGACAAAATCCTAAAACGAAAACAAGTGATCGGGAATATCAAGCATCAAAAAGGAAGGGAGTGCACCTGAAAACAATTTGCGGGGAAGGATAACGAATGAGAAGTTATGCAGCCATGGAATTTACACAGAAAGGTAAAATCAGCAGGAGACCAAAACTCCACAACCATACATACGGCTCTCTGCTTTTGCAATGAGCGAAAAGGTACAAAATAAGTTGCTCTACATGAAACTTATCTCCTCGGAGAGCGGAAGGAGAGACTAGAGCAAGAAAAATCAGCGTTTTCATTCAAACCTGGGAACAAGGCAGCGGATGCTTGATGCGGGCGTTGCTGTTAGCCATGCATATTTCCTAATTAAACACTGATGATCCGAAATCACCTTTGCTGTGCTCACCACCTTCTTCTACATTATTTCATTTCATTTTTTTCTGCATCTTACCGCGGGCTTGCTTCGCAAAAACGGTGTGATCACGTCACCCAAAATATTTTTGTCACCAAGGAAGACATAAAGTCAATTGCTCTTTAACTGAAAAAAGAGTTGCAGATGTGTTTCCAAATCAAACGACATCAATGGAAAGAATGATAAATTGAAGTCTAATAATTTCGTGACAGGCTGCATTAAAAATGTCATATAAGTTGGCATGCGGCTGCCGGTTTAATTAACCTGCTCGGCAAAGTGCGACTTAAAGACAAATGAGGAGAAAAAGTGATGCATAGTCTAAGTGACCTACCTTACATTAATTTGGCAGGTGATGTCCACAACATTGTTGGCAAATAATGCTTAAACCGCTCATATTTTGCAGGGCAATCAAATGAGAATCTTCTAAATATAAGGGAGCTTACCGTGGTTAAAATATACCTTATTACAAAATATGCTCTGCCCTGCCCTTTCGGTAACAGACTATAGATGCAGCAAACCTCGAGTCTAGAACGTCAAAATGGAGTGCATCGTTTCGTTGGGATATCTTCTATTATCCCAGGAGTAATTTTTCTTTGAATGCCGAGATTGTTCGGCACGCAATTTAACCCGGGTTATTATATTCCCTTTGGCGCCATGTGATGTCAGATATCTCATTACAGATGAATCGGACAACCGCCCGTGCTGTGGAATTACAGAGAATACAGAATTTTTCTGCAGCCACAAGCAGGGGCTATTGAGAAACACCGAGATGAATTTCAAAAGTCTCGAATTTCGTTTCATGCTACCACTTTCCACGCTTTGCATTCGGTTGTAGGTTAAAAGACAAATCAATTAGACACAGTGTGACGCAACTTGGTCTGTCGTTCTTTTCATTAGTAATATGTCGAATTAAAGCTCCAATGTTTTCTTTTCAGACGAGATCCATCCAGAAAGCAAATGTCTACCGGTTGTTTCTTATGAAACTGTGAGCGCACTTCTCGGAATTTTTTTTCAGTTTTGCTCTTATGATTGCTACAATTCGGCACAAATACTCCCATTTTATTTTTTTCGACTTTAGATCATTGGATCATGTTTTATAGAGAGCAGTTTTTCCCATTTTTTAGATTAGTCTCCTCGGCCAATGAAACATACCATTATGGAGAAATACTTTTACCAGAAACGAAACATGAATTTTTCTAAAATTTTGATCTCGACAACAAGAGTCTACATTTAATTTAAATGTAACTTATTTCACTTTTTGATGAAGGAGTATGTATGTCTTTCCCAGCAGAGTTTGTGTTAACCCGATATTTAGATGTTTGCCCTATATTATCACCCTTCTTACTTGAACATGGTTATCTCACTTGCATTATATTATAAATAATACGACAACTTAATATGATTTACGAAATTTTTTTTAAGTTATAACTCTAACAAAAGTTACATTAATTTGTTATCTAGCTATCTAGTTTTCAATTCTATAGATCCTTTCTGCCCTCCTCCAGAGTTCATCCATTAACCGTGTACCAGCACCTTGCTTGAACATACCATGCGTATCTAAATACTTGGCCTTTGTTTGTTCGTCTAACAACTCAAAAGACTCACTTGCCTCGTAAACTCTTCCAGAACTCCTCTTACGATTCGGTATTCTAATGAGACTCACATTTTTGGCATATCTTTTCACTGCACTCAACATCGGCTTTTTGTTGAACAAAACCATTTTACGAAGATCATTGCCGATCTGCTCATACAAATTTCTTTCTCGTAAGCCCATTCTTGACCATACTTCTGGCAACTTATCCTTTTGAGCCCCCTTTCCTTCTTCAATCAATGACTCAAGTGAGTTTGCAAGCACCTTTTCCTTGCTCTCTTTATCACTATTTCCATCATTACTATCTGCATATCGCAGCCACGCAGCACCGGCATCTGAGGTGGACTCCAACAGATTCTTTATCACCAAGCGTCTCTGCTGTGTACGCATGGGTGCATATCCTGTGAATGTGACATCTGCCTCATCTGGTGAGTCAAATGACCCGTTATATTCAACCGAATAATATTCATCGGCGATTTCTTCGTTGCTATCTTCAGAGTTGGTCTCAGAATCAGAATCAGAACCAGACTCAGAGTTTGGCTCCAACCCAGCCTCCAAATCAGACTCTGGCTTTCTTCCTAATTTGGAAAGAGAGGCATTAATCGATGAAGAAGAAGAAGATGGTATCGAACTTACTAAAATATTGGTGGACATATTATCTGTGATCGATGATAGACGTGAACGTACCGGACGACGATTGACGGCCGCAGTGTTGGCTGTCTGATTTTCATAGTAATTAATCCGAGAAACGGAGTTGCTAAAACTAGGTAGACCATTTAGTTCACCTTTGGGATCGAGGATGTTAATTGACCATCGTTTGACCTCACTTGGCCGCATACCAGATACGTTGCCATTACGAGGATCATCTAAAATATAATTGCGCAGATATGGTGCCACCGTCTCGAAGGCTCTGGAATCATCATATGGATTTATATGAGAAGATCCATGTGGAAGCAAAGCTGATATACTATGCCGCTTATACTGTCGCATTTCTGTCTTAGCATCAGCAGATGATTCTACTTGACCAGATTTAGCTGCAGAATTATCTCTCCTAAAACGATTGGTATGCGATAGTGGTAGCTGCTGCGAGACAGCTCGACCAAATGGAATATTTTTGCGGAACTGAAAACGTTTGGGCACCTGATACAGACGACCTCGACACTCTTGGCCACCGTGTAATTTGGAGGACTCCTGATATTGCCGCTTGAAAATCGGCTTCGCTGTGTTAGCAGCTGCACCGCTAGCAGGAATATCACTCATTTGGATCCTACTATTCGAAAAGTCAATTCTGTTTTATGAACGAAAAAGTCCACAGATGTTAAAGCGAAGGAAGCTTTGTAGCGATAACGAAATAATGAATCAACAAAAAAACGGTTCACTATGGTGCAGAAAAAACTCACCACTGGCGGCCGGCTTATCTTGATCACACGTCAGATTTCCACGAGATTTGTCGAGGAAATGTGCACCCCAACGCTCATTGGCTGTCTTGGGCTTATCAGAGCGCGATTAGATTAGATTGCGTTATCGGAGTAGGAGAGCATTACAACTTATTACAACTTGAAGGAACTGCCGACATGAATTTGGTTTCTAAATTGTGAGTAAAATGTCAAAGAAGACTTTAAGAAGTATTCAAAATCATTTTCATTAGCATAACTTCGGTGGGAAGCAGCAAAGCGGTTTTGTTGTCCTCCTCGATATCGAGGCATGGCCCACCTATCTCCTACGTTTCTGTCCTGACACTCGAATCCCACCATTGTTAATGCCACACTTTTCCGTATATCTATCATTTATCAAATGTTTCGCTATGCGGGTTCGGCATAAGAATATATCTATAACACACATCTTTACATATAATCTATTCACCCAACCATATTTAGAGACAGCCCTTCAATTGTATATCTGAATTGGCGGAAGCTTATCTGCCTTGTAAAACCAATTCGACCTTTCAACTTCTTTTTCAAGCCATCTGACGGGATACTGAACCAATCGGCCATTCACCAAATCTAGAAATTTCTTCGATGTCCCATAATCGTAAATTGTATTTGGACCAAACACAAGAGTATTTTTGGCACCGACGTCGCCAGCTCCAATATGTTGAAATCTATCTAGAGATGCAATACGGGCACGGCGAAGTGCACTTCTCCGCATATCTTCTTCATTGGCAGTCTGGGCAGCCAAAGAATCATCTACCCAGTCCTTGTCGTTATACTCGTCTGCATTTTCATCTTCCCCACTTTCGGAATTTCCGTTTAAAATACCTGAGCTAGATGACTTCTCTGCATCCTCGGTGAAGGAATCAGAAGTTTTGTCTTCCGAATAGTATCCTCTAATTATCTTTTGATGGTCCATGAAACTATTTTTAAGTTCCTCAAAATGTTTGTAGTCTTTCCATGTAAGAACAGTATCATCTGGTTGGCAATGAAAGACCATCCTATATATCATTGTATTCCTAATGGCTTGCGGCATCCACGTTCCTTCAAAAAATGAGATGTCCAATGGGTCCTCAAAACAATACGGATCTATAAACTTAAAATCAGTTTGGGGTAGAAGGTTCTGGCTGATTTCTTCAATTTCAGCATCACTCAGAGATAAAGCTGGAAGCTTTGGTATTTTGCTTTTGTCATCTATTTCTAAAGCGGGTTCAACTGTTGCATCCTCGTCTCTTTTTTTCGTTATTCTGCTCTTACATGCCACCTTTTGCATGTAGTATAATCTTTTTAACATAAACCATTTTGCCCTATTACGATCATCCACACTCTCAATGCCATCATCAATACTATCGAAAAGATCAATTATCGCCTCATACTCCGGAAGTGGTGATTCTGCTTTGGCAGACCGAGCACAACTCTCTAGAAACTCGTTCACCTTAATCTTGGAACTTATGTAACACTCACTCTGGTACTTATCCACACCATGGCCGTCAATATCCCCCCTGTGTTCGCTTGTGGTAACTCTGTTATCGGTTGAAAATTGCTTTTGGTCACGAATACCAACATTCTCTCTTCCTGCACGATGGTTAAATGAGAAAATTTGCGGAATAGAATCAACTTCTTTATCATCATTCTCTCCACATTCTGCCAATTTTCTGAGTAGAAGATCCGTTAACTCCTTGCCTGAATTTTTTGAGGCAGTGAGCATACTTCTAAACTGACGGGTTCCTTCAGGTTCACTTAATAAATATCTTGTTCCCAATTCTACCATTGAGGAAAGCTTAACGTTACCTCCTTTTGATGATGATATAGTGGAAGCTTTTAAGCCTTCTGGCGTACCAGCAAATGCTTCAATCAGGGAGAACCTCCTTTCAACCATGTCCAACAAATCCACATCAACGCCCATGTGCTCTCTCATTAAACGAACTCTCAATGTATGAGGAAACCGTCCAACCTTATATGGTTTGCCATCCATAGCAGAATTCAAAAGATCATGATCTCTAACAATTGCGCACACCTCAGAATCCCTTGTGCCACGCATGGACCTTTCATTAATATTGGCTGAGCCAATAATAGCAATTCTATCATCCACAATCATCGTTTTAGCATGAACATACAATTGTTCGGTGGTTAGCAGCTTTCGTCTTCCGATCCTTCCCCATTGCCGGAGTGAGTAAAATTGAATATAATCTTCTGGACGTATCTTTTGGGCCTTTAGTTTAGCAAAGATCGAACTGGTGCCCATTGATATGGACATGTACTGACATCTAGTAATCAAACGCATGGAAGATGCTTCCTTACTGTCGATCTCCTTCTCAAATCCGGGCAGCAATGGAATGATAATGATAGCTTTCCATATTTGCCCATCTTTATGAGCACGTATTATTCTCTCCACCAATGCATCGCCAATTCTATTTTTCACCAGCACACCATCTAATTCGCATGAAGTTATGAAGAATTGATTTTCAAGGTAAACAAAGTGCTCGCTCTCTTGAATGCACTTGATGTACGCCGTCTGTATGCTTTCTTCATGCTGACGAAGTCCCAATGACCAATTGCATGAAGACCTTAAAAGCTGGATCTCGCATGTTCCAGTGAAGTGAAAATGCTCTAGCTCTTCTTCAGTGAAATCTCGTGGAGGAAGAAGAAGGGGTGTTGGCCTTGATGGCCTTTTCTGCCTGAGCAAATAGTTCCAACGTTGCACAAAATGACGTGATAAATCTCTTGCGACTTGGCCTGCTGTGACCATGTGGACATCATGCCAAGGCATTCTAGGAACTATTTGTCGATCATACATATCCACAAATGGATTTGGAAGGTCATTGAAATCTTTAACTCTAGGATTTGAATAATCTTTTCCAGGGAATATTTGATAAGCAAACGGATCTTTGTCCATTGTATTACCTGTGGGAACCTGAGATTCAAATGCATAAGGACTATCATCCACTATTACATGATCTGGTGTATCATACCGCCCGTAGCAGAGATCGATACCTCCAAGGAAGCAAACAGACTGATCGACAATCAATAACTTCTCATGATGAGCCCAGAAGTAGACATTCTGCATTAACTGGTTAGGAGACCTTAAGACGTGGATGTTTGGATGCAGATCTAGTAAAGAATGCTTAGTCCATAGGGAATCGGTGACAACAGTGTTGCCAACATTTCTATAAACAATAACAAAAATTTTGACACCTTGCTCTGCTTTCCTTTTAAGAAGACGATCAATTCTCCATTCTTGATTTCCATTTGCTGGTCTTCTCATATATAACTCAGGTGAGAGCCACCAATCATGAATGTATACAACATCCTTAGCCATTTCAATAGCAGAGGATGCAGCCCACATGTAATCTCTGGCATCTACGAACCATTGAGCAAAGCAATTCTGCCTGACAGGTGCAAAGCTATAAAATCGATTTTGTTTGGACCATTCAGTATCGATACTCATCTCGTATATTTCATGACACCATTTCTTTAGTTGCTTCATTGATTTTGCAACGACACTTAGTTTTCTTTCTGAGTTCTCCATAGTGATGGAGAGATACGAAGGACCAGAAGCATCTTCTAAGTTTTCTAAAACATCATCGTCATCGTCATCATCATCATCATCATCATCAGGTCTTTGCTGCTTCAACAACTCCTCATAGTTTATATTCTTCGAAGCATTATCCCTTAATCCAGACAGAGTTAGCCTAAAGGAACTGTCAATCAAAAAAACATCTAGAGGAGTTGTGGCGTTGATATCCGAAACATATGTAATATAGCTGTCACCTATTATAAACCATTTTGCGGTGTGTCTTACAACCATAGCCTTTAGATCTCTGTATCGAAGATGACCGACCCTCCATCCTTGTGCTTTAGCAGTTGTTTTAATAAACAAATATCCCTCCTTTCTCTTTTTGAAGCTTTCTTTGCTCAGTAACACGCTCATCGGGGATAACTCGAAAAATTGGAAAATCCTATTTGCTTCTGGGTGTAGATGCATTGTGGTCAAAAGATTTTCGAAATATTGCTGCAAAGCATCTCTTAGGCTATCACCCATATCATACAGGTTTTTATTGCGCTGAAAGAGAGCTTTTCTAAATTTCGAAGATACAGTGGAGGAGGATGAGATGGATGCTGTATCAGATACTTGAGGTCGAAGTGATGAATTAATCCTTTCTGGAATGTAACCTTCCGTAGAACTATCCGGATTTGCCGACTGAACCGTGCGGAGAGAATCGGAATGAGATTTGACAGTTTGATAACCCTGAGATCTACTCAGGGAACGGGAGCGTGAGTAACCACGTATCTTAGGAAACTTTGGCAATTCTGTTTCCTTTCTTCCAGAGGCCTTACAGAGGACATTTTGTTGTAGAATTTGTAGTCTAATCTTGTTGTGAAAATTCATCATTTGTCGCATATTTTTCTCTAAGGTCCATTTGAGAACATGATCACCAACACCATACTCTAGGTGAATTTTGAACGTTCCCTTTTTGGGATTTTCTCTCACCTTAATGTCAGTGAATGAAAGCGATAGCATAGATAGCAGTAGTGGAACCCTTCGACAGCCATTTTCGTCGTTTGTAAAGTATGAAGAAAACACTAAAGCGCATGGATATCCAGCAATCATAGATCTGATAACAAATTCCGTTTTCTGCTTATTCTTTTCGTCTAATTCTGACGAATAGTCCTTCAGTAGGACAGATTGTCTCCTCTTCTGTTGGGAAGTTGACTGTTGGGTCTTTATTTTTCGAAGTCCATTTAAAAATTTCTTGGGAAGTTTTCGACCTTCATCTATAGAGAGCTTTGGAATCTGTGCTGTGGGGAAATGAAGGTACCGGTTACGTAGGTGATGAGGTTGCTGCTGTTGCTGCTGTTGTTGCTGTTTCGAAGCATCTCCATCATATTGCCTGTCCTCCTCGTCAACCTCGGGATGAATGAAGCGGGCAACCTTCTGCATTCTCCTTGAGGATAGACCAAATCTCCCCTCAACCAAGCCTGTGTCTTCCACCGCAGGGCCCTTGAAGGCATCTCTGTTAGGCAATACTTCGCCATCTCCAATGATGTTGTTGGATCTCTGAATACTAGGGTCAGGATCGGATGCGGAAAATTTACTGCAAGTCTCTGTGCTTTCGGAATTCGGGTGATGCGTATGTATGGACATGGATGAGTTCATGCTCTCATTAGGGGATAACGACTCATCCAAGCGTCCCACATTGTAGAGAGCAGGTATCTTCAAATGCACACCACTATCCGAGGATTCATGCATTGCAGCTGGAATCTATGAAATCTAAGTCCCGATTCGTCCTGCTAAGAAAGAACTAAGAAAGGCGGCAGCACAAGGAAGCCGAATAATTTTTGTTATGATAGATCTTTAAGACAAGAAGCATGGCTCCAGTCGCACTTTTGTGGACACAGCGAGCGGCTCACAGCAATGCTGGTGAAGGGAAGCAAGAGAAGCCAAAAGCAGGAAGTGTGTAAGCCAGGAAACGCAAATGTTGCTGCAGAATGAATTCTTTGACATTTCATTAAGCTTGTAAACGCTCTAACCAACAACACACTACTTGTTGGCACAGTATTGATGACTCTAACTTGTTCTACCCAGGTACTTTATCGTAATCTATTATTATATATATGTACATGCAACAAACCGCCGATATCGGAACTTTTTTTTTTTACCAATAACGAGCAGGCACAAGCTTCATCTCACATTATCTACTCGATCTAAAACTTCTCCGCTAGCAACATCTTCAACTCCTTTGAGCAGTCTCCCTTGATACGGATCGTTGAGCTCTGCATTAGACAAGTGATATTCTTTCTATCGATCTCCGGAAACACAGCCTGTATATCTCTCTTCAATTGCACAATATCGCCTTTCACTCTCTTGATATCTGTGTAGATGGCTTGACTTTTAATTTCGGTGTAGACAGGAAGGTTTCCCTTGGATGTCCTCTCCAAATAGTACTTACCTCTGCCATGAATAGGAGCAACGTCCTTGGAAGTTATCTGCTCCAAAGGTGGCAGCAGTTTTCCAAGTTTTCCGGTAGCGGCTGTAGAGTTGTATCGCACAAATTGGCGTCCTAATGCTCCTCCAATCATAATACGAAATAGCACAATCAGCTGGTCTGATCAGTGTACACTTCAAGCACAAGTTATTGCTCGCTAAACAGTATATGAGGAGGAAAAATTTTAATCGACCCATAGGACGCGTCGACCGACTCAGAGCGTTTCCTTCTGTGTGTGTGTTTGTGTGGGGAGCTGGATGAAGACGGAAGACGGCTTTTGTTATGCAGGCTGTGAATGACAGGAAAAAGCAAAACCGTTGTCAGATTCTTTATATTTTTTTTTCTGTTTTTTATACTACTTATTCCTAGTTTCGTTTGTTTTTTATTTTCTATATATATTTAGATATTTTTATATATCTTTATATCTTTTTTCTATTTTTGTGACTTTTTTTTTTTACTCGCAGCAGCCAACTACTAAAAGCAACAAGTAATGGGCCGTCCAAGAGTAAGTATGAAATCGGACTCGAATCAGATTTCCTATTACTAACAATCAGCTTATATTACTAGTTCGACATGGGGAATCTGAAGGTAATAAAGATAAATCAGTGAATCGTTTCATTCCAAATCATAAGGTGCCATTGACAGAACATGGAAGGCAGCAGGCGGCACAGGCCGGGAAAGAATTATTGAAGTATCTCAAGAAGGATGACTCGATTTGTTTCTATACTTCACCATATAAGCGTGCGAAGCAGACACTCGAAGAGATTATAAAGCAGGTTAAATGCACAGGAATAGGCTACAAAGTGTACGAGGAGCCACGAATGAGGGAGCAAGATTTCGGAAACTTTCAGGGAACCCAAGAGGAGATGGAACGTATATGGGTTGAACGTGCTAAGTACGGACACTTTTTCTATCGTATTCCTTTCGGAGAGAGTGCTGCAGATGTATATGACCGATGTGCATCGTTCAATGAGACCCTATTTCGGCAATTCAGCCGAGATGACTTTCCGAGTATCTTAGTTTTGGTGACACACGGTATCTGGGCAAGAGTGTTCCTCAGCAAATGGTTTAGATGGACCGTGGAGTTTTTTGAAGATCTCCGGAACGTACCACATTGTACTTGGATTGTGATGGAAAAGAACCCCGAGACCCAGAGATATCAGCTGAAGACACATTTGGCGACATGGTCAGAGTTGGAGGAGGAGCAGAGAGAAGAAAAGATCAAGGAAGACGCATGCGATGAGATCAAATACAATGCACCAATGCAAATGACTGATACAGAGATAAGCCATGTTGTTGATGCCACAGTGAAGGCAAAGGATGAGCAGGTGAAGAGGGCGCTGGAGATCAAAAAGAAGTTTGATGATGAGGTTCTTCATGGGGATCAGGATGCTTGCGTTGGTAATGCTGTGGAGCGTCGGTACTTGAGTCCAGATCCAGATGATGAACATCGAGATCAAGATTGCAGGAACCAGGTCTAGATAAGCAGAACTTTGGGGTATAACAAAAAAGCACATAATTGGAAATCGGACAACTAAAGTATTAGGGAGAGAAACTCGGTATAGAGGATAGACTCTAGGGGTCCTCAGCGATATTTTGAGTAAGCTTTACAGCCCAGAGGATTCACAGCTGGAAGCAGTTTGATAACTTTGATGTTACTATAGAGATATATGAGTAATTTAGAGTAATTTAGAGCAATTTACCAATTATGTGCATACCCCATATAGAAGTGATACAACAGAGCTACAGTAGTTCATCATCCTCTGACCACTGCAAGAAAGCCATTCCGAAAATAATTGTATACTCTACAGTTATGGAAAACCTTCAAAAGCCAAGGTGTAGACTTCAATAGCTGGACATAAACTCTTAGCTCAAATGAGGAGCATAAACGAAGATCCATAGATCCGGCCGTCAGAAAGCCAGTCGACAGAACTCCGAGAAATTTTCATCTGGAGAGAAAGGCTTGTTGAGGACCGATTCGCCAATGATTGAATCGGCTTCATCGCCTTAATTATAGCTCCGATAAGTTACTGCTTTCCATTAAAGAAATTGCAGCTCATCCAAGTGCAATAAATGGCAGTGTTCTATAGCCCGCATGTGGGCTAGATGTCTGCACCATCTGGATTTCGCTTCTGCGTCTCTCTACGTCATTGCGATCTGCTGCAGCCGGCTCTTTCCAAATATTGAAGTAGCGAAAGGCCGCACGTCTTTCATGAAGATATTCAATTCTGCTATACCGCTTCAGACACTCTGTTTACTTGGTAGCAATCCATTTATTTCCACTTTTTTTTTTTGGATGTCTAATCCTTATCCAGCCAGTATTTCACTAGCCATCCAATCCACCCTGGTGATTCCTCCCCGGGACCCCGCATTCCACGCCGAATTGTGTGTGGTCCGGAGATTCGCGTGCTGCCGAGTGCGAACAGATATATATTTGCTGCACGGAAGTGAATACTTTTCTCTTTTGCTCTACAACATATTAAGATCTGAAGGCAATAAACAAAATGGTAAGTCGACATTTGAAATAATGTTTTGCATTCATGGAGCCTATACTAACAATGCAGGCAAGAAAATTCTTCGTTGGTGGTAACTTTAAAATGAATGGCTCCAAGGCCTCCATTGAAACTATAGTGGATAATTTGAACAAGGCTGATCTCCCAAGCAATGTGGACGTTGTTTTGTGCCCTCCAGCACCGTACTTGTTATGGACTTTAGAGCACAACAAGCAGCCAACGGTGGCAGTTGGTGCTCAAAACTGTTACGACAAGGAGTCGGGTGCTTATACCGGAGAAGTTTCTGCTTCAGCTTTGAAGGATTTGGGCGTTGAGTATGTCATCTTGGGCCATTCCGAAAGAAGAACCATTTTCCACGAATCCGATGAGTTTGTTGCTTCCAAGGTGAAGTTCGCTTTGGAGCAGGGTTTGAAGGTAATCCTCTGCATTGGTGAGACCTTGGAGGAAAAGAAGGCTGGTAAGACTCTGTCTGTCTGTACCAGAGAACTTCAAGCTGTAGTTGATCTCGTTAAGGACTGGAGTAACATTACCATTGCCTATGAGCCAATTTGGGCTATCGGTACTGGATTGGCCGCTACTGCCGAAGATGCAGAAGAAATCCACAAGCAGATCAGAAAATACTTGTCTTCTGTCATCGGCGAGCAGTCCGAGACTGTCAGAATTTTATACGGTGGTTCTGCCAAGGCCAAGAATGCTCCAGAGTTCAAGGACAAGCCTGATGTCGATGGATTCTTGGTCGGTGGTGCATCTTTGAAGCCAGAGTTTGCTGAGATTATCAAATCGAGACAGTAAGCGTTAATGAGAGTTTGATATTATGACAGACGTAGAAAGTGTAGAAGAGGTATTGGGCGGAACTGTGGTTCCGTCTTGTAGTTGCAGCAATAATAATGAAATTAGATGCTCAAGAAAGGTTTCAGGAAATACCACACATCCACTAGCTAACCGTTCTTTTTTGTCTTTTTTTTTTTTTTTTTTGTTTTTTTAAAAGAATTTAGTTAGTTATTGCATCCATTCATAATTAGAGGTTTCGATAATGACTTCAGTACAATTTCCTGGTGTTTCCCTACTTTCATTGATGCCTATTTTGTATTATCGTGCTATCTATATTTCCTCCGAGTCGCTCACGTCAAGGAAAATCTCGTTCACTATGTCTTTGGTGGTTGCATTTTGCAATAAACGTCTGTTTCGATCCATGCAACGATCCTCGCATTTCTTGATCGACCCACTTACACCTATACAATTGAATATACAGTTCTCTCCCCGAAGCTGACGAATAAAAGTCAACGCTCCAATTATGTATCGGTAGTTGTTGCGATCAATTCGGATGATTCCGGTACTGGTTCGATGTGAAAAGTACTTCACGTTGAGGCCTACTCCCATTGACATCCCATATGCACCAAAGTTCTTGAAAAGTGAAGCTCTAATAAGTTGTACTAACTCTTTGGGGGTGATCTGCGATAAACTGGGCTGGTGCATATCCACAGCCACTTTCAAGCAATTGTCGACCACTATGTTTTCCGGTCGATCTGGGTAAATAATCTCAAAGAGAATATATCTGGACTTCAATCTCACCATGCTGGAAGATTAGATGATAATACGAATATCAAGGGGGAATTCTTCTCGCTAGGAAATTTTCGGGAAGTGGTAGTGAAGAAAATTAGCAAGACTATATGGAACACACTGAGGTAATTTCAAAGAGAATCGTGAATGTACAAAGTAAAAAGAGAGAACAAGCTGAAACTATTCGCAATATATTAATGCTTCAAAGTCCGTCTGCTTCTTCGTCTAATATCAACTAGGAAGTTATTATCCGCCAGACCGGTCGGTGACGACTGTACATAATCACTTTGCGCTTCTGTTTTATTTTTTTTTTTTTTTTTTTTTTTGTAGAGAATATTAGTCCTAAATTTGGCGCCAGATTTTTTGTCTTTTTTTTTTTTTTTTTTTGATTTTCAACACGCCAAATTTTTTCCTGCGCTCCAACTACTTCACCGCTACAAGTTGGCCTATTCCTCTGTTCTCAGTGTTTGGACAATTTTATGTCTGTGTTCTTTCGCAGCTTTTCGGAAATACACTTATCATCATCCTTGTCCAGAGCACCGTTGAGTTATTACATAAGAACCATGTCAACTGAATCCGTACCTTCATCTGTGGAGCTTACTCCAAAGCAGAAGCTATGGCCCGCCAACAAGGTCAGAGAAACCTTTTTAAAGTTTTTCCAGGATAGAGGTCACACTTTTGTGCCCTCTTCATCCGTCATTCCTCACGATGATCCTACATTGCTATTTGCCAATGCTGGTATGAACCAGTATAAGCCTATTTTCTTGGGAACTGTTGACCCATCTTCCTCTTTGGCCCACCTCAAGCGTGCTTGCAACTCACAGAAATGTATCAGAGCAGGAGGTAAGCACAACGATCTAGAGGACGTTGGCCGTGACTCTTATCACCACACTTTTTTTGAAATGCTTGGTAACTGGTCGTTTGGTGACTATTTCAAGAGAGGCGCCATCTCCTTTTCTTGGCAGTTGTTAACCGAAGTGTACAAGTTAGATAAGGACAGACTTTATGTTACTTACTTTGGTGGTGACAAGAAGCTTGGATTGGAGCCTGATCTTGAAGCTAAAAAGTGTTGGGCCGAAATTGGTGTTCCAGAGAGCCACATTCTTCCCGGTAACGCCAAGGATAACTTTTGGGAAATGGGAGACCAAGGTCCATGTGGCCCTTGTTCCGAAATCCATTACGACAGAATTGGTGGCAGAAATGCTGCAAGCCTAGTCAACCAGGATGACCCTGACGTTTTGGAGATTTGGAACAACGTGTTCATCCAGTTCAATAGAGAGCCAGATGGATCGTTGAAATCTTTGCCTGCCAAGCACATCGATACCGGTATGGGATTCGAGCGTTTAGTGTCTATTTTGCAGGATGTCAGATCTAATTACGATACCGATGTTTTTCAGCCGCTTTTCTCCAAGATTCAGGAAATCACTGGTGTCAGACCTTACTCTGGTAAGTTTGGTAAGGACGATATTGATGGTATTGATACCGCCTACAGAGTTTTGGCCGATCATGTGAGAACCTTGACATTTGCCTTGGCTGATGGTGGTGTTCCAAACAACGAAGGAAGAGGTTATGTTTTGAGAAGAATTCTTAGAAGAGGCTGCAGATATGTCAGAAAGTACATGAACTACCCAATCGGCAAATTCTTTTCGCAATTGGCTCCAACTTTGATTGATCAAGTCAAGCACATTTTTCCAGAGGTTGCCAAAGATCCTGAATCTATTTTTGAAATTCTTAATGAGGAAGAGGCATCTTTTGCAAAAACCTTGGATAGGGGTGAAAAATTATTTGAGCAATATGCCATCATTGCTTCAAAGACTCCAGAGCAAACACTTTCCGGTAGAGATGTCTGGAGATTATACGATACCTATGGCTTCCCTGTTGATCTTACTAGGTTAATGGCCGAGGAGTCTGGCTTGAAGATTGATGAAGAAGGATTTGAAAAGGCTAGACTTGCCTCCTGGGAAGCATCTAAATCTGGCGGTAGTAAGAAGGGAAAGACCCTCTTGAAATTAGATGTTCATGCCTTGGGTTTCTTGGAAAAGAACGACGAAATTCCAAAGACTGACGACTCTCCAAAATATTCACAGAATGCTATCAACTCTAAGGTGGTTGGAATTTATACAGCTACTGGATTTGCCGATTTCACCACTGGTTTGAATGAACAAATTGGCATCTTGTTAGATAAGACTCCATTCTATGCTGAACAGGGTGGACAAGAGTATGATACTGGTAAGATTGTTATTGATGGTAAAGCTGAATTCAACGTCGAAAATGTCCAAGTCTATGCTGGTTACGTGTTACACACCGGTTACATGGAAGAGGGTGTTTTGAACGTTGGTGACACTGTCATCGCTACATTTGATGAACTCAGAAGGCATCCATTGAAGAATAACCACACTGGTACTCATGTCTTAAATTATGCTCTTAGAGCTGTTCTGGGAGAGGGCGTTGACCAGAAGGGATCGTTAGTTGCTCCAGAGAAGTTAAGATTTGATTTCTCACATAAGAAGGGAATGACTTTGAAAGAGATCGAGAAGACTGAGGACATTGTGAACAAAATTATCAAGGAGAACATGAAGGTGTATACTAAGTCTGTTCCTTTGTCGGATGCCCGGAAAATCTATGGATTGAGAGCCGTGTTCGGAGAAACGTATCCAGACCCAGTCAGAGTTGTGTCTGTTGGTGTCCCTGTTGATGATTTACTAGCAGATTCTGAGAACCAGAAATGGTACAACTATTCTATCGAATTCTGCGGTGGTACTCATGTTCCAAAGACCAGTGATATTAAGTTCTTCGTTATTACCGAGGAAAATGGTATTGCAAAGGGTATCAGAAGAATGGTTGCTTTGACAGGTGACGAAGCCATCCAGACGCAAAGAATCAGAGATGACTACCAAAAAGTGCTTGATAGCATTGAAAAGATGCCATTTGGTCCTGCCAAGGACAAGAAGTTGAAGGAAACTACCACGAAACTCAACCAAATTGTAGTTTCTATGCTAGATAGAGCTACGCTAAAGGATAGATTTGCCAAGATTGAGAAGGCCTTCAAGGATGAGGTCAAGACAAGACAAAAAGCTGACACCAAGAAGACTCTTGATCTAGTGAAAAACTACTTCGAGGAGAACAAGGAAGCAAAATATTTGGTCAAGCATGTTGATGTCGCTTCTAATGCTAAGGTAATCACAGAAGCTATCAATTATCTTAAAAAGCAGAACAAGGAAAAGTGTCTATTTTTGATTACCGGTACTAAAGATGATGCTAGAGTTGCTCAAGGTGTCTACATTTCTGATGCTCACTTGAAGGATTTGCCAAGTGCTACTGTTGCCCAGTTGGCCTCCGAGTATATAGGTGGAAGGGCTGGTGGTAAGAAGAACGTGTGCCAGGGTATGGGCGACAAAGTTGATGGAGTCGATTCTGCTATTGAAGCTGTGAGTAAGTTATTTAAGGAGAAGCTTAATCTATAAATGTCGACTTTCTTTAATTTAAATATTTTAAGTATATCTGGTAGAGTGATAGGTAAGGCAAGAAGGGTGGAAAGTAAATACCAAAAACAGGACAATCTGAATCTGATACCAGCAGCTTTGGGTTATCTTCTACAAGCAGATTATTGGCATTGTTATTTTTCATTTCTAGGTTGTTATTATTGTTGTTAACTCATCCCTACTTGATTATACGCTCCTCCCTACAAAGGAAATTCCGTTTTTCGCTCTACAATTCTCTGTTTCTACTTCCAAAATTGATCTTAAGTTCACCCCCCCCCCCCCATATCCGCACAGCCTCAGCATTGTAAGCAGCGCCCGAATTATCATTTCAGCGACACTTGGTGCTAAGTCAAGATGAGCGACCAACTAATGAAATGTATTATCAAATGCTGGCAGACAGTTTTTTGCTATGGTGTCTTTTAATTCTATGTGGTTTATGTGATAAAATCCCACCTGTTGCCAAGGAAGGGTTTCTTTCTGGCGGTATCTCCACACTTGACGTATCATCGTTTACCACTCTATACGATTATTCTCCTGCTAAGATCAAAATTAGATCCAACGAAACAGCCGGCTTTGTTTTCCAAACCGCTAACTCTTCAAGCGATGACACTTCATTTCGAGATGTTCTTGTGTTTCTCAGCGCCTCGATATGCTCGCAGCCGGTCAACGGAAGCTATGTTAGTCTTTCTTTTATTTATTATGTTGACGGTGTTCTAGGGAGTGACAGCGTAGATTTTGAGTATGGTTATGCCGAAGCTGTCATCGAGGGCGGAGTTTCCGATAAAGCTCATGAAATAAAGCTTTATGCAGTGCCGTATTGCACTGACTGTGATGCAAATAGCTTTTACGAATTTGAACTATGCCTATCTCAACAATACCTTGCCTACCAATACGATGAGGGCTCGCCATTAAATGTAATTGATACCGACTATGATTCTGCTGTCATATCGATTAATGGTTCGGCATTGGAACCAAATGGGACATACCAACTATACATCTACCAAAAGGATCAGTCTCCTGTGGAGCCTTCATTGAACAGAAGTTGGTGTGCTATTAGTGGCAGGAACAACTTTGTTGAAGAAGTTAGTTTTACTAATAATAATTCTGAAAGCGTAACCACTCAATATATGGTGGTAGATCATCTAAACCAATCATCACAGTATGTTGCTGTAATGCTTCAGAGTTTTGACCCGACCGGCGGAGCCGTATTTCGATCGTTTGATATTACAACAAAGCTTTCAAAAGCATGCAAATTACTTTATGATTTAGATTTCTGTGAGGATGTGGCTTATGCTGTTCCTGTGTCCTCCTCATTTGCCGAAGGGAAGCAGAGTATTACAGAGTTGGCCAAAATGTACGACAATTACGCCAAATCTTTCTATAAAGACTTTGAGTATGCGTTGCAACAAACTCCATGTGATACAGAACTAGATGCAAGGTATTCTCCAATACGAAATTGCACCAATTGTGAAGATTCTTACAAAAGATGGCTATGCTCTGTCACAATTCCGAGATGTTCAGATGGCAGTCAAGATGGCGCAATATCATATAATTCCTTCGAGGGCAGAAATTCCTTTATGAGGAATTCTATAAAACCTCCACTAGAGTACTTTGAAATTCTCCCCTGTATTGATCTTTGTTATGGAATTGTGCGTGATTGTCCATCTGCTCTTGGCTTTGCCTGCCCAAATTCTCGAAGTCTCATGAAATCTGGGTACGGTACCACAGCTGTCATTAATGGAAAGTCCGCTGGAGTATGCAATCCAATGAAGTCCCAGAGCAGTTAAATTATATACTCATATCTGGGTTAGTTCCCTTGTTGGCACCATTTAAGATGCATCACTTTGTACTTTTCTATATCAATATATTCATACGCTCACGGTGCATTCCATCTATATAACTTTATCCACGGTTGTATTATCTCTGACCTATTCTACATTTTTGGTTAAATCACTCACCCATAATGAAGAAGTCTCCATCAAATGAAAATTACTCTAGCATGTCTACGCATTATCTCTAATTTACCGAATAGTAGTACTTCTAGTTCTCCCAGCTTAACTTAATCTTTGCTTCTTTGATGGCATTTCCAATGAGTCTGGTTCACTTCTATTCTTATTCTTAGCGTCAAAAGACCCTATGTTTTGCTTTTCAGGTTCATTTTTGGAAGCATGTTCGCCGTCCAAAGCGACTGTTTCCAATTTTGCGACCTTATTTTCCTCTTCCAGTTTCTCTAATTCTTCTTTATATTCTTTCTTGGCTTTTTCAATCTCTTGATGAACGTTGAAAGTTGGCCCTTCTTCAAATACCTTTTTAAGAACTTTTCCCCAGACCTTTTCATCGTTCTCCATGAAATCCTCCATATTAAATGCATTTTCTAATAACCAATCACCCTGCTTTTGCCGGCATAGTTCAACCATATAGGCTGATGTTCCCATAGCTTGTGCAAAGTCCGAAATCAAAGATCTGATATATGTTCCAGAGGACACACTACATGTTAAGTGTAAGAGCGGTGCCCTGTAGCCTTCCGCTTCGTATGTCGTACTGTCCGTCAATGGCCTTTCCTCAGATGGTTTTGTGTCTAATGATTCATCTTTAGAAGCAGCTTCCATGTATTCTTTTGAAAACGATATCGGCTCCTCGCTAGCATATTTCTGACACCATTCTATCATGCTTCTCTCTTCTTCGGAGGTTGGCTGTTTAAGAAAGTCAAAGGAATGATTTGTGGAAAGGCAATCATCATGTAGTGTCATTTCATTTATGGTCACCTCTCTTTCTTTAGGTTTCTGCGGTAGTGGAATACCTTCACGAGCGTATTTGTACATGGCTTTTCCTCCCACTTTCATGGCACTGAAAAGTGGTGGGTGTTGCACCAGAGTGCCAAGAAACTTCTTTCTGGTTTGCTCCAAAAGTTCTTTCGTCAAAAATTCATTGTCATCTATCTTAATAATGAATCCTTCTGAATCGCCTGTGGTGGTTTGTGCACCAAACAATGCCTTGGCTTCGTATATCTTGGAAGAGTGGTTGGTGAAGTCACCTAGTTGTTTTGTTCCTGATCCCACACCAATTATGAGAACACCCGTTGCGAGTGGATCCAATGTTCCACCATGGCCAACCTTGAGTCTCTTGAGAAAACCTCTATTACGCCTCTTTTGATTCCGTCTTTTTTTAAATTCATCCAAAGTGGCTTGAAAGCACACAGCATGTGACAACTTATTGTTGACCTTGTCCAAACAAAGTCTGGAGGTAATCCCCTGGGGTTTATTAACTGCAAATATTCCTTCTAGCATCTGCTTAATGGGCATTATTTTCTTTAGCCCAGAATCACCCTAACAACAACAAAGAATCAACTTTCTTCTTTCTGAATATGAATTACCAAATTTTTCAACTTTTTCAATGTGTGTTCTTCCTGTTCTTCCTCGCTAGCACTGCCGAGTTTCAATTCCTCACTTTAATCGTGTGTGGAGAAATGATACCAAGAGCATTTTCCTAATAACTTCAACAACGAAGGAAGAATGTCTGGCACAATTAACCAATTGCAGTCAGATCTTGTTGCTCTATCTTCTGAAAGCAAGAAGCGGTTTTCGGAGATACGGCATTCCTCCGAAAGATCCTTGGAAATCTTACGATCTCTCACTGGCAGGGGTAATCAAAATGATGGTAGCGTGTTCAAATCAATAAGCGGCCATTCAGATTTTATTAGTCCGTTCATCCTTTCGTGCAAGTCTAGGAATTCGAAGTTTGCAGCTCTCTCATTGAATTGCCTAAGTCTGCTTACTATTTCCAAAGGGTTGCCAATCACCAGATTAGACCAGGTGATAGACTCATTCATGGAATGCAGTCACCTCTCGATAGAACTCCAGCTTAAAGTTCTACAAGTGCTACCCGTGTTCCTTCAAAATTACTCAATGATGATATATGATGAGTCTCTATTCAAATTACTCCATGTGTGCTCGTCGCTTCAGAGTTCAAATAAAATGGGTGCTATTATCAACACTGCCCAGGCTACGTTTTCTCAGCTGATTAACATTGTTTTTGAGAAGGTTAACGAGGAAGATCGCCTATATGGGGACGGAAAAAGTACTATAAAGCCAGAATTCTCAGTTCCAATAGATGGTGGTAAAATGATCACGGTTTGTGCTGCCGCATACGACGCCCAAAGAATAGTGAGTGATTTGTGCACTTTAATAGAGCATCATAAGCCTGCATACATGAAAACAAACTATATGACTGAGGATAATGGCTTTGAGATTCTTGAGAGTGTTATTAAAAACAACAGGAAAGTTTTTATGAATCACGTTGAGTTGGCCTATCTTTTAAGAATAAGAGTTGCTCCGATTCTATTAAGATTTATTTCGTCCTGCAAGGACTTTACACTGATGGTCCGTGTGTCGAGACTTGTCTGCTTGTTAGTGGTCGAGGAATTTGATATCCTTAAAGTCGAATCCGAGGTCATGCTCTCTGTATTGAATCATATGATGTCCGGCGATTCTGACTCTCCGAAATGGAAGAAAATATTCTGTCTTGAAATTTACTGTGAAATATTTAAACACTTCGATGTCACCCAAAAGATTTTTTCTGAATATGACAATAATCAAGATGAAGAGCGCAAGAAGGTCATTGATGACTTCCTCACAATATGTCTTGCTATATCCAACAATAGTAGGGAAAAGCTAAACACGGGTGACTTAATCCAACCACCCCCATTGACATTCAAGAATTCAAAATCACCTGAAGCAGAGATAACAACTTTTTTTTCTCTCGATACTTCAATGATAAAGCAAAAATACATGGACTGCATCGACAAGCCAGAACCCCCAGCAGCCCCGAAATTTTACATTCAGAATTTGGTCACTCAATGTATAGTATCTCTTTCTGAAGGAATATGCGAAAGTGCTTTAGTACTGGCTGGAACTCATAACCGTGGAGCTGATGATACTACCGGTACTATTGCTTTTTTGGAGGATGCATCATTTTCTGATGATGACGCATCAAGAAGTGAATTCCACTGTATAAGGGATTTTGTCTTTATGAACTGGGAGAAGATAGTGGGTATATACAAGATTTTCCTATTTTCTACCTTGGAAGACGACATCTTTTCCAAGTTGACTCGATCTCTTCAGAAGTTTTGTCATGCTTCCGGTTTGCTCTCTGTCACGGAGCCAAGAAACAATATTTTGGATTTTTTTGCCTTATCGACACTAAAAGTTGTCGGAAAATTTGGTTACCAGAATAAGATTTTAACTCTGAGAGAATCTATAGTTGACACAATCAGCTCTACAATTAATCAAGCGGTCTCCAATATTTCTGGAGCAGATGCGCAGAGTAATATCAATGTGGGTGCTACGCAAAAATTGTATCCAAGAGATATAAACTCAAGACAGACGATCTGCTTCCGGGTTCTCATCAACTTGGCTATTTCCTTAGGTGAGATACTTGGTAAAAAGTGGAGAACAATCATGATTGTTCTTCAATGGGTTAGCTACTATATCGACGGTCCATCTGGAATGAATGTTAAAGACATTCCTCCACTGTCTCCGTATATTTCAAATACTGACCTTGTCACAATAGAAAACTCTCTTAAAAAACTTATGGATAGCATTAGGGGTCAATCTGTGGACGTATTCATTGACATCATTGAAACAATTGTTCAGCTCTCAGGTGAAATAGTTCCGGCACCCTCAGTGGTCCGTAATTCTATTGGTCAGGATCCAGTGGATAAAAATGGTGAGATTTCACCTTGCAAATACAACAAGACTTTTTTTGTCTCGAAGCTTTCTGATATTTGTGAAGTCAACCCATTGAAATTTTTGATTGAAAGTGATGTCGGGTGGAACATCATCAATAAATTTTTTATTACTCTTACTGCCGATAGAGCATTGGATGACGAGATTCGTTTACTCAGCGCTCGTAGCTTCAATGAAATAATTAAAAGTATGGCTACATCTGGATTTGACGACCGAATTGCTGAAATCTCTGGTAAGGAGCGTGCTATTCAGGTGTATGCGACGACCGAAGACAGAACCTTAATATCTCTGCAGCATTTCATCAAGAGTGTGTCGGCGTTAGAACCTACCCATGAACTTCTTATTATGAATTGTGAGCTTCAAATTTTTTTGCATCTCCTCACCACTCTAGGTACCATTGTTAATCGTTATGGCAACAAAATGCAGAATGATTGGTACGTTATTATGAAAATGCTAAACTTTACATTTGATCTCATCAGAAAAGCAGATCCTAAGGTACTTGGAGAAAAAACAATTAAGGACATGATAACATCCTTGTTAAAAAGCGGATTTGAGACTTTGAAAGTCATTTTGGATGAAATGTTACAGAATATCCCTGACACGCAAATCAAGGTTGTTATTGATAGTTTGTGCAATTACGATTCTCAGACCTATGATCTAAATATCTCATTTAATTCCTCAAGCTATTTTTGGATTATTAGCGACTACTTGAAAGAGAAGCTAGATCCCAATCTACAACAGAACAGCCAGTACCTTGAAGAGACCATCAAAAATGAACGGAGTCTTAATGAAGTTGTTGGGAACCGAGAACAATATTTTGCCACTCATGAACTGGACTATTATAAATCTCTTTGGATTTATCTTATCTATAAGCTTGGTCAAACTGCAAATGATCTGAGGGCACAAGTTCGCAATGGATCCATTATTACCTTTTTTAATATTCTCGACTCATCTGGTGATAGGATGCCATCATGGTTTATTATCAATAAGATTATTATAAAATCGATCATCCTTAGGATACAGCCTCCAAAGAAGCCTTCTGAGCTTGAGTCAACTGAGCAAGAAGAATGGATGAGTACTTTTACTAGTATTGTTAATGGAATGACAAAATTATTGACTGGATATATGTCAGAATTTTCAGATGATGAGGTCGTCCGCACCAAACAAATTGAGATTTGGGATGCATTTTCAGACTATCTAACACAATTGACCAATATGAAGTATATTTCAGTGGATCTTAGTATAGAGATATTCAAAGGGTATACCAACATTTTGAATAGTTTTCTCGAGAAGAAATGCCCACCTTCAGATATTTTATCCTTGCTCTATAATTTGTGGGTTAGCAATGAAGTAAGATACAACCTAACCGCTGATTCCCTTTATGAGAAGGTTTTATGCACTTTTGCAGCAGCATTTACTCCTCTTTTTAAATTAATGAACATGAACTCTTCTTGTTCGTTGGGAAAGTTTGAAAGGATGCTTCAAACCTTGAATAAATGCATAAGGTATCCGGTTATTTATGGTGGAAGAAATGATGCAATTAGATGTACTGACTTACAGAAGCAAATTCTCCAAGATTTAGAGCCTCTTGAGTTTAAAGATCCAAAATACAAGTCAGTACTTCTTCAACAGCTAATTCTCATAATTGCCATGCCTTTCTCCACTCATGACATAATCAAAGATAAATTGGGAATGAAGGGTGTGAGAATTCCTACATTTATTGCTGCAAGTACTTTAGCGACAAAGCAAATGCGGAAACAATTTGAATCAATAGCAGATTTAAGACCCTATTTCGACGATGGCACTATATTCAAAGTCTTTAGTTCTTTGTTGGTAATATCTGATTTGAGAGGTAAAGCTGATGAGGAGCCTAAACAGGCTCTACTTTTTGAAAGTATGAATATACTAAAGTACATAGCGCTTCGATCATGTGATTATTTATTGGAAGGTGGTAAGGACCTTGATGTCATTAAAAAGTTCTTTTCACTTGTTCTAAGACTATTTGAGGTTTGCTTTGCCTGTGGAGGAGAACCAGATGAAGAACTGGAGGAGTTTGATTTGAAACTGTACAAAGATCTTGAACAAAGATTTATAAAGCTATTCCATTCTAACCAGGCGGAAGTCTTTTCTACCCCTATTGCTGAGGAGTTTTCATCGATTCTTCGAAGACATTCGTTTCTCTATGTTTTCACTGATGTGGAGTCCGAAATTCTTGAAAAGAATGAATCACCTCTAGAGGTCGCTCAGTATATTTCTCGAATTCACCTTTCTGAGTACTACTCAGCTGCTAGCCCACAATCAGGTCCTCGAATTGAAATTGCCCGTTCATGCTTAATTGATTTAATCTCTCTCTCTGTTCCAAATTCTGGATGGCTTTGGAAATTTACACTTCCAAACTTCATTCTTAGATGTTCATTTTGCCTTTCTCGTTATTTGGCAGCAAAGAGGTTGTCTAACAAGGAACCTCTGCCGCGTATCCAGCATACCGAAATGCAGCTATTGATGGGTGGGCTTATTAAAATTATGGCTGAGATTGACATCGTTAAATCGAATTGTCCAGAATCATACTCTGGTTTATTGTCTCTCTGTTCAACTCTTGTCACGGCTGTATCTGTTTCCTCGAAAACTCCTGAGATTGGAAACCTTATATCAGTCATATTTTCTAAAATGCAACAGACAACCTAATCAGCAAAGATGTCGATTTTATATACAATATGTACGATAATAATTTACTTTTGTTTAATCTGTTCATCAGAAAAAAAAAAAAAAAAAAAAATAACTGCATAAAGCATTTATTACCCCACTATAATGAAGTTTATGCTTATTTGATTAGACTGATGTGTTCATATTTTCATTGACTCGGTCCATTTCGTATTCTCTCCATGTCTTCTGGATAATCTTGGAGCTATCGAACTCACCATTGTTCTCAGTGGTAACTTTGACACTACCTGCTGTCTTTCGAGTATCACCCCAACTGAAATCGTCAAACTTCCAGAAGGCATAAATAGGAATAATGAAATTCCAAGCTGGAAGAGCTAAAAGGTACACAATCATCCATCCAATATAAGAAATGCTAGTAACTGTTAAAGCCATGAGTAGTGGTGGTAATCCATAGGTGGTACCCATTAACGTGAAAGGCAAAATCAGATCCTTTATAGACTGGTGTGAAACCAAATTGAAAACCAATGAGTATACTAGATAAGCGATTAACAGAAG
Organism: Allodekkera sacchari; assembly: GCA_030565225.1. NCBI lineage: Eukaryota > Fungi > Ascomycota > Pichiomycetes > Pichiales > Pichiaceae > Allodekkera > Allodekkera sacchari. Next base: position 34,321 of record JAJMBG010000050.1, read on the forward strand.
AGAAGCCGGTGAAACCAATGTTCCAATTAATTCAAGTGCGATCATGAACTGCATCGAGAGAAAAAATGTACCGCAAAGATCTCTCACCTTCACCAATTCCATCAAATTATGAACAGTGGAGTTGATCCAACGACGACGTTGAGATAACAAAACCTTGAACTTATGCGGAACTATTGTCCTGCAAACTGCTTTGGGAACAAATATTTGTCTTCGCCTTGGGAATTTACGCAACATCAATGATGTCAAGTATCTATCCTCACCAAGTAAAAGAAGGTTCTTTTTATGCAAACTATTCATCACATTATCCGAATATTTGGTAACAATATCAGAGTTCGCAAGGATTGGTACCCAAACATTCAAATCCCTAGGTGACTTTATTCTATACATACAGAAGCACCCAGGTAAGCAAGTGACTGTCCCAAAGACAGATTCGAATGCCTTTGATTGATGATGAGATATGTAATATTCAAACACTTGTATCGATGTCACCCAAGACTGGGCCTTGTTTGCAATCTTCGTCTCTCCGCATAATCCCATAATTTCGGGGTCCTTAACAAACTCTGTGACCATATGGGTTAAGCAATCGGGATATACTAACGTATCTGCATCAACCATTAGAATCAATTCGTAGTCAGTAGCCATTAGCCCTGTTATCTGCCAAATTGCTTTCAACATTTCAAATTGAAGTTCTGTCATTCGGACATCATAGGTAATATTTCTCAAGAATGACATTAAGATAATCTGGGAGTCACGTTTTCCTCTATTTCCTGGTTTGGGATCCTCTTCTTCCTCTGGGGTTCCGCATTTCACAATAAGGAGCATTGGCACTTGTTGTTGATTTACTTCGGAGACAGTTTGGTCATCATATTGGTAAAATCCAGCATAAACTTTCGCCATATTGTGTCTCTTAGCACCTTGAGCAACACTGACATAGGAATAGGGTTCAACCTCCTCTACAGGGACAACGAAATCCTTCATCATTTCTAAACAAATATCCGGAGTTGATTTGTTGTTTCCAGCACCAGTAATCAATCCATCGCATATCATAACAATTAATTTATGCGATCCAGGGTATTCTGTTGTTGCAATGGAGTCAAGGGTTGTTCTAATTCCCCTTTCATCTTCGGAATAGCAAGTGATCAAGCACATAGTGTGTACTAATGGATACCCAAAAGGCTCCCAGCTTACTGGTTCTTGAACAATAGCATCAGTGCTTATCAAGGAAGGATCAAGCGTTTCAATCTGTTGGTCAAATGGAGAGGCGAAAAGACCCGCAGTACGAGTAGTAGAACTTTCGATGGATTTACACCTTCTGAGACCGTTTCTTCTGACATCCAACAAGTACTTTTCAGTGGTTATTGTCAGACACTGAGGTTTATATTCACCTTCTCCCAATGATTCAAGAACATCACTACAGTCGTTTGCAGAATTTAAACCTCCAGTATAAGAATTTCCTATTCCATTCTTCTTTTTGGAATGATGTGAATTAGTTTTGACTGTGGTTATCTTAGATCCTGATGAAGTTGGATCATCTGACCATCTTTCGATTTTCTTATCGCGAGAAATCATACCCCAGACTCCAGTAACTGAAGCACCTTGTCTTGGAACAATAAACCATTTGAAAAAGCATGCAACAGCAAATTTCACCAACATGATACTCATGACGAGTACTAAAGCCACCCAAATGACTATTGTGGATGAAATACAGCCAATTGTAGTAGAGTCAATTACACCCACTTTAGCTATCTCCAATAAACAATTTGCCGCTTGCCTCTCAGCAGGATCGCTTAAAATCATTGAAATATCATACCCTTTTTTAGATGAATTTGTTAGTTCGTCAAAGAGTTTTGGGTAATTTAATTGATTCGATTGGATCATGTCCACAAACCCCATATCAATAACGTTTCCATTGTAAACTACAAGTGAGCGACTGGTATTTGTGACCTCTTCCCAAGTGTAGTACACATCTCCGTAAGGTTTTCTGCCGTAAAACTTCTGCCTGGCCTTGTCGGAAGTGTGGCATCCAAGTCCCCTACCAAAGTCGTATTCAGTATACCAAGAAGTGTTTGATGCATTATTCACATCCTGAAGTGGCACCAACTTGCAGGGCATATACCAAGCAAGCTCACCGTCATCGTTACTGGGAATCGCACAGTTATTTTTGGGAGTAATCAGTCCCTTGCAGTTTCCGTTAACATTCTGAAAAAGTAGGCTGGCATCCATTCCTCCGGCACTCATTGGTGCATACAAGACTCCAGCATTGTCTGGTACACCAGGTATTCCGGGGTGGGTAACATCACTCATGTTATATGCTCTGCCGTTGACAACTACATGTTGCGTAGTAACATCGGATGTTTGGAGTCTAGTAGGAGCGGTGGTACATGTGACTCTTTGGAACCCAACGGTTAGGAAGACTGTAATGACATTGAAGATGAATATGATTAAGAGCAACCCCATCTTCTCTCTCCATGCATATTGACGAGCAGGTGTTCTGAGTCCGAATATTTTAAGGAGAGGTGCAGGCGCCCAGAAGGTGGCCGTGTAGCAGTACACTTTCAACCAGGGAAACTCCTTTTGAGCATCTTCCAAATCAAGCGTCTTCACATTATAATCATACTTATATGCTATGGGTGTAGAATTAGAATCACTTGAGAAAACCTCATATCTGGAAGGATCTGCCTTCTCTGAGGTCTCTTCCGGAGGATACAAAATCATTGGTTGCTCTGTTGCATCAGTGAATTCCTGAGTCTGTGTCGATCCGGATGTTTGACCACTAGTCTGCGCTGAACCATGTCCCTGGTCATTATCTTGCGGAATTGGAGAAAGTCTTCGTAGTGGGATATCTCTGATCACCGGAGCACCATATCTTCCAGAGTGAGAGGAGTGAACCGACCGAACGGATCGAACCGACCGATTAGATCTGTCTCTTCTCACCAAAGTTTTCTGCCTTCTTGGTTTGGAGTAATGTTGAGACTGCATCCGTGGTCAGCGTTACGGTGATGATATAAGACAAGAAAGCACACAAACAAGGAATCAAACAAAAGCTTCCAGCACATTTTTTTATATGACGGATTGCGAAGCCAAAGAGAGTGCTTGGATTTCCGAAATAGTGCCCGGTTTGAGGACTATATCTGCATAATTTTTTTTTAACCACCCGAATTAGTGTCTACAGCACTAATAGTGCCCCAAGTCTAAAACAGGTGTGTTGAATATGGCTTATCTTCAGGGATCGCGGAGGAAAAATAAAAGTGAGATAGATTAGGGTACGGAATGGTGTGAAAGTTTCGACAAGATTTGAGCAGGACATCAGGAAGATTAGGTGCTGGCTGAAAAAAGGTGGAAGTGATCATATTGTCACAGTAACAGGCAATTTTGGTTTTTACCTTACACGTTCGGCTGTGGATTTCATTTTTGTTGTCGTCCTGTAACAGGAATGCATCTTCTATACAGTACTTCCTGTGAGTACTCCAGCATGGGGGACTGGAAGTTTCTTTGCTTCAACTTTGTCAATGTTTTCTTTCCATCAATTCATTGATTGCTAAAAGTGAACCCCCAAATGTAACGAGATGTCAATAATGTTAAGCCGCACAGTGCATGTCGGTCAATATGCCTGTTCCCAAATGACTACAAGCTGACGACTCATTTGGAGGCATCATTTCAAAAAAACTGTGCTCATATTCGGATCGCACTTCTAATTTCTGTGTCTCCAAGTGCATTTTCCATTTCATGCATTAAATAAACCCTGCTATAGTAAGTATGCCGTGCCTTTTCAGGTGCAGGGGCTTTTCTAATCATGACAATGGGGTTTCCAAAAATCCCGAAAGCATTTCTATTATCTCCATATCTTGGCAACAGCAATTTCTGTTCTTCATGTGAATCTTCAGGGAGCTGAATTCCAATTTCCATTTTCCATTTCTAGCTCCATGGCTAAAAAAGAAAAAAATCTTAGCTTAGAAAGTCTTCTGTTATAGTTCATTCAGGCAAAATCTCTCCATTCTTCCTTTCTGAACATAAGTTGTAAATATTACCCATATGATCATTCAAATTCACTCGACATAGTCAGCCTCCGTGACTAAGTGTTAGTGTCTCTTTTTACTTTTTTTCTCCCCCCTGTATGCAATCAAGACACAATCTTCAGACCGAGCTCTGCCATCAAACGTCCCGGGTAAGACATTTCCTTTTTTGACTGCAAGGTCCGCGTAAAATATATTGCAAACCCCAGAGGATCTATAATGACCATACCTCCTCAAAAGTATAAGTAACTTATCTCGACAACAAAAAGAGTCCTATAACCAAGGTAGAAAATGAAGCTGATTATTTGACGTTAATTCCCAAACACCATGTATTTCAATAGCTTCTCCTTCTTGCTCTCTTCCTTTCTTCCCTCCTTCGCAGTCAATTTAACCGCATTTGGATATATCTCGCGCTGACGCGTCCTGTTAATTATCCGAAGAAGGAAATTTTTCAAATCTCCTTCGCTTCCCACTCTTTTTGGTGTTTCAAAAGAACTTCTTACGCATAAAAATATCTCCTTCTTAGCTTTTTTCTTCTTCTCATTCAAGTTTTCCCTCTGTAGTTTCAGCTGTTCAAAATGTCCGATCAAAGAAGCAACAGGAAACGTAGAATTGAAGAAGACGATGATGACACTGATGAAGAAGTGTATGCCTCTTCTTCTTCTCATCCACAGTCGTCACCGGCTCCTCCCTCCTCATTGGCATCTTCTCCAAGAAATATCCCTTCCTCTCCAGCCCTTCCTTTTGAAGAGGACAAAGAAAGCGAAGAACGGAAGTACTTCAATGACATTGACGATTTGGAGGAAAGACTAGAGGAGCAAACAGGTGTGGATTTGATTGGCGATGACATGGCCAAGGATTATCGCTCCAAGCCTTCCCAGGATAGGTACGACGCAGATGCCGTCGATGACAATGAATACCAAGAGCTGTCTGCTTCTGAAAGACGAAGAGTTGACAAAATGCTTGATGCCAGGGATCGAATGAGAAAAGGTGCCAATTTAGATTTGGACGAAGAAGAGCACGAGGATGTTCCTAGAGACGAGTATGGTTTGCCAATTCAAAGAAGAAGAAGAAGATTCAGGTATGACGAGGATACAGAAAACTTTTTTGATGATGTTGATCCATTGAACGAGGAATTGAGTTTGGAAGCACTCGCAGAGGTTAAGGCTCCTTCAATTTTAGAGTGGATCACTATGCCAAATGTTACCAGATCCATTGCCAGAGAATTAAAATCATTCTTGTTGGAGTACACTGATGAAAAGGGAAGATCTGTCTATGGTAGTAGAATTAGAACTTTGGGTGAAATCAATAGTGAGAGTTTGGAGGTTTCGTACATGCATCTTCTTCACTCGAAAGCTGTCCTTGCTCTCTTCTTGACCACATGTCCTGAAGAGATGCTGAAGATCTTTGATATTGTGGCTATGGAGGCCACTGAATTACACTATCCAGATTATGGCCAGATCCATCCTGAGATTCATGTCCGTATCGCTGACTTTCCTACAATCAACCAGTTGAGAGAGCTAAGGGAGTCTCATCTCAATTCCTTGGTGAGGGTCACAGGTGTGGTCACCAGAAGAACTGGTGTCTTTCCTCAATTGAAATACGTCAAGTTTGACTGTTTGAAATGTGGTGCCGTCTTGGGTCCTTTTTTCCAAGATTCAAATCAGGAAGTTCGGGTTTCATATTGTACGAACTGTGAATCGCGTGGTCCTTTCAAGTTGAATTCCGAAAAAACTGTTTACAGAAACTATCAAAGGGTTACTTTACAGGAGTCGCCGAGCTCTGTCCCAGCAGGTAGAATACCTCGTCATAAAGAGGTAATCCTATTGTCTGATCTTGTGGACATGGCTAAACCCGGAGAAGAAGTCGAAGTCACCGGAATCTACAAGAACTCGTATGATGGAACTTTGAATGCAAAGAATGGTTTCCCTGTTTTCGCTACTATCATCGAGGCAAACTCCATCAAACGTAGGGAGGGTGCAGCCACTGAAACTGCCGGTAGTGCCGGCTTGTCTCCATTCCAGTGGACAGAAGAAGAGGAGAAAGAAATAATCAAAATGAGCAAGCAGAGAGGAATTGTGGACAAAATCATTTCCTCCATCGCACCATCAATTTATGGGCATAAGGATATTAAAACTGGAATCGCCTGTTCCTTATTTGGTGGAGTCCCCAAGGATGTTAACGGAAAGCATGCAATTAGAGGTGACATCAACGTTTTGCTTTTGGGTGACCCGGGTACAGCAAAATCTCAGATTTTAAAATATGTTGAAAAAACCGCTTACCGAGCTATTTATGCAACTGGTCAAGGAGCTTCTGCCGTTGGTTTAACGGCTTCGGTTAGAAAGGATCCAGTAACCAAAGAATGGACATTGGAAGGTGGTGCTTTGGTTCTTGGAGATAAAGGTGTTTGTTTAATTGATGAGTTCGATAAGATGAATGATCAAGATAGAACCTCCATTCACGAAGCTATGGAGCAACAATCTATCTCCATTTCTAAGGCAGGTATTGTGACAACCTTGCAGGCAAGATGTTCCATTATGGCTGCAGCCAACCCTATCGGTGGTCGATACAACTCGACTTTGGATTTGCAAAGAAATGTGAACTTGACCGAGCCTATCTTGTCTAGATTTGACATTGTCTGTGTGGTGAGAGATTTGGTTAATCCCGAAGCGGATGAGAGATTGGCTTCGTTTGTGATCGACTCTCATATGAGATCGCATCCATTGTATGACGACGGATATGACGAAGATATGGATGTTGGTGGCAATGAGCATGATAATGACGGACAAGAAGAAGATGACGATGATGCTGTCAAGAGCACCCGCAGGAGAAGGACCGAAAGGTCGAACAAGAAGAAGGAAGATGAGATATCTCCAATACCACAGAGCATGTTAAGAAAATATATTCATTACGCAAGAACGAGGGTTCATCCTAAACTAAACCAAATGGATATGGACAAGGTGTCCAGAGTCTATGCTGATCTCAGAAAAGAATCAAACACTACCGGATCTTTCCCTATCACAGTCAGACACTTGGAAAGTATTCTCAGAATTGCAGAGTCCTTCGCAAAGATGAGATTGAATGAGTATGTTTCAAGTAGTGATATTGATAGGGCTATCAAGGTTGTTGTTGACAGTTTTGTGGGTGCTCAAAAGATAAGTATCAGAAAGCAGCTGCAAAGAAGCTTCATGAAGTATACTTTGCCGCACAGAAGAGCCCAACAGAATGTTGTTACCACCGTTTAGGCATCCGCTTCCAACTATTGGATAATTTTATAATTTATATCTACCGGTCTTTTTTTTAATTTACCAGAATCGTTGCGTCAATCTATATAGTAAAAAAGTAGTGTGCTCTACTCGACGACGTCCTTCAAGACTTCATCAAAGTTTCCAAGTTTCTCGTCATACCTCTGGCGGAGGTACTTGAATTTCTCTTCTTCAAGGGTGTTGGTCTTATACTGCCCCCTTGTTTCCTGTAATTCTGGTTGTTCTGCTTGCTGATTAATGGAATTGTCACTCTCCTTGGGTCTGAGAGAAGGAATGTTCTTGCCGGCAGTTTCCCTCCTACGGGAATGTTTCTGCTTCAGACTGGAGATCGTGCCGGAAACATAATAGTCCTGAAGCTTCAGCAGGTCGTCAACTTTGCTCATTTTTGGGTTAAAAGGAGGAGAAGTTGATGGACAAACTTCCTCCCGTCCTGCTCTACTGTGCGCGATAGACGCGTCTACGTCTCTACCGACATGGGACCCGTGGAATCGATCTCTACTTACTACAAAATAACGATTGCAATAAAAATAAAAATAATGATATACTAGGCCCATAACCAGTCATCATCCATACTAGTCATTAGTTGTAGTGAGTTGTTACCCTACTTTCTGCTTTCTTATAAACATGGTGTTGCAAATGCAAATGTGTTCTATGCTCCACCCCCCACAGTGACCTACAAGCAGTATTCATCTCTCTTCCAAAACGAGCGAGTGCGACAGGTGATGGCATCTCAGCCTATCAGCGAGTAATATAGCGCCCCCGGATTTCTTGCCGTATGAGTTTCGGGCCTAGCGTTAGACGGCATTTTCGCCGAACCGGAGCAACCAGCCCACAACACAAATTGGCTGGCAGATAGCCCCCCACTTGGACAGCGTACATCAGTCCAAATCAACTGCCATAGCGTACAGCTATGCGAAATGGTTGTATTACCATTGTAGTTGTAAATTTATTCAGTAAGGTTGTCTCAATGTCATCTTAACTTTTTTGGTTGCTAAGGTCTACATTGTCTTGGACTGGTCCACCTGTCCTCCCCAGGAACACCAACAGCACTTCTTCTCCTAGTTATCCTTTACCGGATTTACAATTTCACATTTACCACAGACATGCTGGGGTACGCGATAAAAATTTTCGGCAGCCAGATCGAGCCACCGCGCAATCAAGGACACCGTGGTGTGGTGAGTGGACGGTGAATCTCTGCATTCTACTAACCTAGCCGTCTACCATTTTCAATTTTGAACCACGCTAGGTAGGTAGTTCGGAGGAGTGCATCAATCATGGCAGAAGAATCTAAGGCTATTGTTCCAAGCAGGATTTTCACATTTATTCCTAACCTTATTGGTTATGGCCGTGTTTTCACGCTTATCGCCTCGCTCTTCACCATGAAGAGCTATCCACTGATTACCATGGCGGTTCTCTACTCCACTTCGTGTCTCTTAGATGCCTTCGATGGTGCCGCCGCCCGCAAGTATGGTCAGTCGACGAAGTTCGGTGCTGTCTTGGATATGGTCACCGACAGATGCTCCACTTGCTCTTTGATAGTCTACTTGGCTGTGCTTTATCCTCAATACACCATCGCATGGCAACTACTAGTGTCCTTGGACTTGGCCTCCCATTACATGCACATGTACGCCACTATCACCACTGGATCCACTAGCCACAAGCAGATATCAAAAGATGCCAACTTCTTGTTGCGTCTTTACTACGGTAACAGACCTTTCTTGTTTTCAGTGTGTGCACTGAACGAGACCTTCTACGTCGCCGCCTACTTGAACTACTTCGATGCCCTTCATATAAAATCGATTGACTTTCCGGTCGCCAAGTTCCTCCTTTACCTCTCCACTCCAGTTTGGGCATTCAAGCAACTTATGAATGTCATCCAATTGATCAACGCTTGTCATCTTTTGGCTACAATCGATGCTAAGGACTACAATGAGCGCAACAAATTAAATTAGATTCAGAGCCTCGTTCGTTTATATACGTATAGAATATAATATAGGACGGGTGATCTAATTTTATAAACACTGTATATGAGCAGTAGTGATCCCGGCCTGGTTGATCGGTTTGTGCACCTGCCGGATGAACCACGCAATTTTCGTTTATAGGCATGTGCATAGGCTATCTGATTCGTGTGATCTACTTTAAAGCTTGTCCTGGTACAGTATTTTACACTGAACTCTATTCTCTATTCTCTATTCTCTACAGTAATACAATGATGCTTGCACTAACTTGTCCTCTGCCCTTGACAATCCGTACCTCCGCCTATATCTCTTCTGGTAGTATATGACTAGTATTAATTTTCTTGCCTGGAGATGAGAGATTCATGTTGGCAAAAGATCTTGAAATGTCGTTTGTTGCAAACGAGTTCATCATACTTCTATTAATTTTTGATGTCTCCGCCGATCTCGTGAAGTCCATGTATGCTTGCCTGCGCTTCTTAGCCCGTTCGTAACCGGGAATCTCATCACTGTCGTCCCCATTTTCCTTTTCATTCTTTACTATTGGTAGACCAAGGATCTTCCTCTGCTTGTCGGTGAGTGGAAGGTCCAAGCAATTGTCCTGCGGTTTGATTAGGCGAATTGCGCTTGTAACGATGTTAAATATGAACACATAGAATATAAAGCTATTGATGAATCCCAAGTACTTGAGCATGTTTTCATGACCCTTGAGAATTTCTGGCTTTTTCAATGCTATGCTAACATCAATGAGCTTTACCAATGCCTGAATGAACTTGTACACCATCACTAGGAAAATGTTGATCAGCAATTTTCTGCCCTCGACATCTTTGTTGATAATCCTTTTTCTGGCCATTTCAATGTATGGACTTTCAATATCACTCTCAGTTATCATAGTAGATGCCGATGCTGTATGCCTCTTGATTGGTTCTTCTTGCGCTTGTTTAGCTGGTCTCTGTGATTTCAAAGGAGATGAGACGATAGGACGATGAGATTCAAATACCGATTTGTGATATATGGAAGGCAAAGAAGGCCCTGGCTGGGTTCTGCTGTAGAGCACAGATGACTTCTCATAGTTCTGTTGCTGTCTATGTCTCACCCTCTGTTTCAACAGCGTTGAAGCGTCCACGTTGTCGATATTATCTAAGGTTCCTCCCAAGTAGGAGGTAGCGTCGTCGTACGATGATGTGACGTTGGCTGTATTTTCTATTGGCGTCGAAGATATCAGTGGAGAGCGACTCAAGCGTGATAGTCTTCCACTTCTGATTGATTTGATGGGCGATAGCTTTAGTGGTTTGATAGGCGTATTGTATATCGGGCTTTCCAGTGAACTGCCCTTCTGATTAAACAACCCGATTCCGTTGGACTTCTCTTTTGAAACATCTGTTCTCGCCCTCAGAAATGTATCCTCCGCAGGCGAGAAGTATGAGTGATCTTGGTTCATCATCCGTAGTGGTGTCTGGTAAGGCATTACGAAGCAATCTGCTATAGGCAATCAACCATTGCTGTTTACTAGCGAGAAAACTTTTTGCGCGCGGGAAAGGGGCAGGGAATACTCAGTTAGCTTGGAGCTTCTGTGTAATCACTAACCAGCAGTCAATGCAATGATGGGCCCGAATTATGTGGCACCGGACCACCATGCAATTCTCTTCTACTGTAAGACTATAAAGAAATGTAGGATACAATGTACTTGGCATACGAGTTGCAAGTAGTACACCTCCTACCCCTCCAATTCCATTTTGCTTGGCAAGACATCGACACTAAGGTTCTCCTCCTTTGTTTGGCAGCAGACGCCTTACTGGAGTCTTTCAACCGTCTGCATAACATTAATTCTGACAAAAATGCCAAAAAAAAAGTTGCATTTTACCTATTTCTCATTCACATCTCTGATCTGCTTCTGCTTTTGATTCTTATTTCGATTCTTATTTCGAGTTAAGTCGGGATACGATTGTAAATTTTGGGAAAACAGTCCTACTGAAATAGTGAATTGCACCTCTCCCTTCCCTTGCCGGTCTTGGGCAGGAAGAATCCTCAAACTCAAAGTAGTATAGCATTCATTTTATGTTGCTATGGCCTATAGTGCATAACTTACATAAAATATTCTCCTGCTGCTTTTAATCAAGTCTCGGCGTCTGTCTATATTAAAAATCTCCCTTCATAATGACTTTTTTTTTGATAAAAGTTGACGTCGTGATATTTAGCATGCTAATCCTCTTATTCTCCATCTTTTTTTTTTGATCTGCCCAACTGAGCGGAATTGGAAAAGTCGAAGATTAATCGTACGTAAATGAATTACAAAATTTATCAACAAGCAGAAGAAAATCTTAAAACAATAATATTTAAATGATTCTTTGAAGGCAAAAGCAACTAAACATAATCACCAACTGGGACACTCATTAGTATACAAATGTTCCACTGAAGTACTGAACAACAACTCACATCTTCTATTCAGCATGTTCATATACAACACCTACATTGTCATACCATATTTTCTTGAATTACTAATAATCCCAAGGCCAGTAACCAGGGAATAGATAGTTCATCTTATACAAGAGCTGCCTGTCTCTACCATCAGCCTGGGTACTAACAGAGAACTTCATTGTTCCCTTCAGATCTTCTCCTACTTCTCCAGACTTGATCTTTGGCTCAAGAATATCTATCATTTTTTCGATCATCCGCTGGGCATTTACACTGTTTGCCTGCAAGTTACCAACGACAGTTTCGACAGTAACTGGATCCTTATCATCATTCCAGGCATCAAAATCGGTCACCATGCAGACCATCTGATATGAAATTTCGGCCTCTCTAGCCAACTTGGCTTCTGGAATACACGACATGTTGATGACAGTACCGCCCCATGATCTGTACAATTTGGACTCAGCTCTAGTAGAGAATGCTGGACCCTCCATGCAAATTAAGACGAGATCATCCTTGTCAGTCTTCTTGGTGTGCAACTCGACACCTTCACCCAAGAGGATGCCAGAGTGGCAGTTATCCTCGATCAAACCAGCTATCTTCTCATCAAATGGTTCGCCAAAGCCTGCATGTGCAACAAACCCGGTCTCAAAGAACGTGGACTTTCTTATGCCTTTGGTTCTGTCAATGATCTGGTTTGGAACAACAAAGTCACGAGGCTTGATATGCGGTTGCAAAGATCCAACAGCACTGAAGGCCAATATGACTTTGACGCCAAGTTTCTTCAAAGCGGCAATGTTTGCCGGGTACGGAACACTCGAAGGAAGGAGTCTGTGGTGAGGACCATGCCTAGCCAAGAAAGCCACTGGAAATCCCGATTTCGTCTTTGAAATGGTGATTGGGGAAGATGGAAATCCCCAAGGAGTAGAAATAGTCAATCTAGCCACTGGTGTCATTCCCTGAAGACTGTAGAGACCAGTACCCCCAATAATAGCTAGAGTAACTGGACCATCATACTGATTTGGTAAGTTTGGAACGGCTGACTTAGAAGACATCTTTGGGTGAAAATGAAAGCTTCTTTTACGGCAAGCAGATATAGCAGACGACAAAGAGCAGGCAAACCTTTCGGTTGGATGACAGAAGTATGTGTTTAGGAAAAGACGACAGGTAACAACAACTCGTCGACTTCGAAGTACAGCCGCTGCTCCAGGCTGTGGCATCTCGAATCTGGCTAAAAAAAAAGTGCGACTCCGCTTCCCGATTAGTCAAACACGAGCACATGTTTGTGCTTTTGAAATTCAAAGCATCATGGGTAATAGAGTCAACTGAAAGAAGCATTCAGAATTTAACATCAACACTGCTCGACAATAGGGCATTGAACTGTAGTTTCTATCGCACAGGATTAAAATGTAGCACGAATTAATAAGGCAGAAAGAAGCACCTGTCACAGCGCAAGACGGTGTAAAGTGTAATTAATAACTCCTTATCTGAGCGATAATCTGATTTCAATTCCTTTCAAAACACTCTTCTGGAGTCTCAAATCGGAAGCCGATTGCCTCTGAAAACTTCTTGTCAGAGTCACTGAAATCCGATTTCCTTCCGGCTGCATCTCCGCAATATAAACTCGCTTTGTAGTCGATACTTGCCGAGTCAACCCCCAGATCCGCAAGAAATTGCTTGAACATTCCCACATTGGGTTTCCTGAACCAGGAATGAAGAAAGTCAGGCGAAGTGGCCCCCTTATCTGCCTTAGACTTCTTAGTTGCACCGTATACAACCACCGGAAGAGACTGCGGTAGCTCCTTTAAAATGTGCTCAAGCTTGCAGACCAAGTTCGACAAACTTTTAGAGCCCGCCTTGTTGGTTGTACCACCTTGATTCGTGAAGATCGCAACAATGGAATTCTCTTGCTGCTTGGCGAGCTCTTCCAATCTAGAGACAGTAGAGGGATATTTGAACGTCCAGTCAGAAGGAGACCGGCCAAACCGAAATCCCGACTTTGTTTTAACTAACGTATCGTCCAAGTCAAATGCTATGACGCGTAGGCTTTGATTACGGTTGTGATTCTTCTTGAACAAATTGTACCCGGTGCTTACGACACGAATTCCGTGTGTGCCGATTTGGCTACAGTTTCCACTGTACTGCCGCAGATGATAAAGGTAAGACTTACCATCAATACTCAACCGCTGACTCAAAGATTTGGGAAAGATATGGACACCAGAAGTTTTCGAATAGGCAGGCATGCTAGAAAAACTGTCAATACAATGGCAGGCATGGTTCGCGTTGAAGAAATAGGAAATAGGGAATAGGAAATTTCAGTAAGGTAAAAGGTTTGAGAGATGGCAGGAGCTTCTAGTACAACGCCCGGAACGTCTACTGCAAAAAACTCTCTACGGGTATATCGGTATTCCTGGAATCTTGGCCGGTTCTCTTTCGTCATTTGCTGCTGTCTCTTTCCAGTGCGACTACTCCTTCTTTGCATCTACAATTCCTAACGGTCCTTAGCATAACTTGGAAAACTTAAGCCAAAAAAAAAACAAAAAACAAAAGTAAAACGCGTAGTGTCACCGTAATAATATCATATCCTATGTACAGTTCTTTATTACGTTATTACCCCATCTATAGAACACGACAGAGCAATTCCGCCTCCTCCTGCTTCTTCACAGCCTCGTACAGGTTGATCACCTCTTGCTTTTTGGTCCTGACGAACACCACTTCACCTGGCTTTATAGGCTGTATAAATCTCAATCTCTTTCCCGAAGCAAACTGCTTTAATTCATCCACAGAGCAGTACACTCTTCTGTTAGGTTTCGATATTAGGTGAATTTTCGAAAGAACCGGCTTCGAATTTCTATATTTCATCGTTAGCCATAGCCTTCTTGTAGAGATGTTATCTGGCGTCACTTCCACGGCTGTAACATCTGGTGCATTGATAGATCCTCTCTGAACACTGGACACAAAGCCTTCTTTGTATAGACCCAATGCAATCTGCAAGTTAAGCTTTGTGTAAGGCAATTTGGCCATGGAAAGTTTGGCCATGCAGCAGTTCTGAAGGTGGCAGCATGTGTTGGCCAATGTTACTAGCGACATGATGGACACAGAGGAATTATATAGAGTGTTTATCCGACGCTTGATTAGCGATTTCAGTGTGATCTTACCAGCTTCCAAGCACACTTTCTTCTTCTTCATTCATTGACGGAGGAAAGAAAAAAAAATTTTTTGCTGAAGTAAGCGATTACATGAATATGCAAATGGTATGTGGGGGAGTAAATCTGATTCCGGAAGAGTGAAGCAAAGACTCTATAACCAGAGAAAATTGCGTAACAAATACCATTTGAAAATCCAGAAAGCACCTTAATAAACGCCCTAAAGTGAGCCCATATATGCTCTGCGTTTGGTTTTTCTGCGATGCGATTGGCTTCATTCTGCTAGTGTTTACCGGCATTAGCAAATCTTTTTAGCCCAGAATTAAGAAAGTCCAAATATTTCACCCAGCATTTCTCAATTCATTGGAGCCAAAAATTCTGATACTGTGGTATCTCTACGGCTTGGAGTATGGTCATCAAAGGTATCCCATGTTTTGGCATCAAGCTCTACCTCCTTCATTTCCCACCACCCTTCGCACTTTTCTCTTCTCTTTTTCATCTAAGTCTCGCTATTCTCTGAAAAAGTTCGGGGATTCATTTTTCCTAGTCTCCGATTGAGTTTCCTTTCCGATTCGATAATCTTATTTTCAGGACTCTACCACTTCCAGATGTTCAGAAACTTAAGATACCTTTGCCGTCCCTCTATTAGAAGGGGTATACTACCTTCGAGATTCAGAGTCCGGCCTCTATCCAGGAACTATGCTTCGGGATGGAGAAATGAAGGTGTCACGGACGACAAGATCCAATTCAGATGGTTTGTTTTGGTGGCAACCTTCGCCACTTTGGTGTTTGTGAAAATTACCCAGGTGATAAAGGAACAGGATACAGAGAAGACTTTTGAGAAACGGAAAGAGAGTTTGACTGAAGAGGAATGGACCAAGTATCTTGCTTCTGTCAGGCGGAAGAGATTGGCCTTTGAAACTGAAGAAGAGTTCTACCTTGCACCTTATGCTTCCCACAATGAAAAAACCGTCAAAAAACTTGTCGATAAACTTGGTGGTGCAAAAAGCGTTGGCGTTTTGGATTTGAATGCCCTTATCAAGGCCGAACTTGAAACCCCTAACTCAAAATTTGGCTCTTTACTGAAAGAGACGCTTGAGAAAGAGAACCAAGACTCTAATGGTTGCTTCTACAGCTTCACTTACCGACTAGCTCCTGGTGTCTTCACACACATGATAAAGGATGAATTGATCAGGTTGCACAAGGAACACCCAGAATATACCAGATATCTCCTTTTAAACTACCCAAATGCGATCCCTGAAGCTGTGAAATTCGAACAGAATGTGGCCCTTGCTAACAACTTGGTGACACTTGGAAAAGAACCAAAGGATGATAACATTGTTGACTACTTTGCTACTGTCGACAAAGTGGTCGATTTCAACAACTTTCCAAAACTTTCTCCGAAGAAGATAGACAGAAGTGCAGAGAAACCAGCTGAATCTACCCAGTCAAAGGGTTTGGATAAGAAGAATTTGTTAGATGGAGAAATTCCAGATGAAAGCGCCTCTGCTGTTAAGAAAGCTCAATACAAACTAAGACAATTGAATGAGCCAATTAGAAAGTATGGCGAGACAGATCAGGATGTTATCAACAGATTGACCAAGATTACAGGGGACAAATGAATGATGTTGCGAAAATGAGACAGTGCTCCTTGTAAATATATATATACTGTTTCAGTTAATCTTATTTATTTTCGACTTGATGTAAAAAAAAAAAAAAAATGATGACAGATTTAGCCCACATGCTTCAACGTTTAATATGAAGATGCCGATATTTAGCTGTTGAAGAATTCAATTGCCCTCATAATGTACTCAAAATCTTGACTCTGTGCCATAGAATATGCATATATGTTAGGGGTAGAACTAGGACTAACCTGATCCCTGTTGAGTGCCCAGAAGCTGGCAAGCCCCAATTTTTGTGCTTTAGCAAACTCCAATAATCGGCTCCAGTCATCCAAGGAGAAAATGGATCCATCATCACCAATGCCTATCATTGGACACATACCCATCCTTTTCCAAATACTAGCCTGCGACTTTCCTGGATATATTTGATGAAGCTGACCACATACAATATGAAGAATTCTAATATGCTCAGAAGCCCAGTTGCGACCTTGGCACAATGGAAAATAATAGTCCATGATCATGCAGTTGACAATACTGAAATGAATCCCACTACTTTCAAACATGCCAATGACATCTGTAGACTCCGATGATAGACCATCAGAAAAGCCAACAGGTAACGTTACCGAAAGGTATGAGATGCGATCCTTTTCTGACAAAGAAAGGAGAGACCGCTTTATGATTCATCCATTTCAAAAGCTGCCGCTCATTTGCTAGAGCAGAACCCTCAACATTTAGATCAATTCCAAAAATGCCAGATCCTCTAAGTAGATTTACTAGTCTTGACACTTTTTGATCTTCTGATAATTTCTGTGATGGATAGACACCATTAGCCCCAGCGATAGATAAGATCACCTTTCCATTGAATCTTTTTATGTCCTGTAACCATGAGGAAATTTCGTCGAATCTTGCATCAATTAGGAATGCCAAAGTGACGTAATGTAGACCAAGCTCTTCCGCATTTCAGAGGCAATTCGCTTTAAAGTGTGCGGTATCATTTAGGCTCCAAGCATAGAAATATGGTGAAATCACAGTCATTGAGAAGTATGGTGAACGGGTCTAGTAGGAAAGATACTGCAACTAAAAACTACTTCTATAAACGTTCTTGACAAGCCTATGAGCTTTAAAAAGGATTTCTGAAACGTATTTTCCAAGGTTAAGGATAAATTCGACCAGGATAAAACTCGAAACGTTCGCTTTCAGCCTCTTCAACTGATAATAGAACAATTTATCTTGAAATTTTGATGACCAAATCTCCGAAAATGATTCAGAACTGATGCATGTCTAAATTTAAACATTATTTAATCTGGCTAGAAGGCTAAAATAAAAATGCTACGTGATGACTAGAAAAATAATTAACCGCTGGGAATACCGCATTGGCTGCGCCTCAAGGCTTTGGGGAGAGGAGGTCATTTGCTTTATCAGTTTCCTTGGAGTAATGCATCCATTGATCTACAAAGCTCACAAGCATCTGGCTAAAGGTGCCTAAAGTAGTCAATTATATGGAAGTTGTGCCCCATACGTTGGGAAGTATTAAGAATTCGGGACTTTGATCACAGGTGTGCAATAGGCGTCTATTCTTCGCTTTTTTTTGCTCCATGTAATAATCTGATGCTTTCACAACAATTTTTAGAGTGAAATGCAAGAGAACTGAAGCGAATGCGGAAAATTTATCTCATTACTTAGAACTCAGAAGCAGATAAATTGAAATAATCATTCGGTGCACTAAAGCAACGGAAAAAGTTATGATTCTAGCGCTGGCTCTGCTTCCTCTCAATACAGATATAGTTAAATTAGCTATATTAGCGATATATTCCGCAGCCATAAGCAACAACTCAATTCAGCAACTGATAGTATTCCTTGGATTACAAGGACAGGACTCGAGGCTTCATTGTTACCCCACATTTTTCCTTTCTGGGTACACAACGTCGAATCCATTTTATGCTAATTTCCCAGGAGCCTCCCATAGACAAACATATAATATTCAACTAATTTACAACCCAGAATGTATTGACGCTACGGTCTCCTGAGAAGCCAATGCTCAATATATGGATTATTGAAAATGATGGAAATAAACTACTGACCTTTGAATGCAGGGGCTTCAAGTAGTTCTGTCTGGCCGCTGCCTGCACTAAGCAATTTTTCTATATGCAATATGGCACATGTTGATAGGTCAACAGTCGTACTAATAAAGCTTACTTATAGACCGGACAACTAGGATGACTTGCTCATGGATACAAAAGCTGCCAAAAGACCCCCCCCTTAAAAAGGTACCATACAATCAAGATTAAGCTATGGCACTTTTGTAGATATATGCTGTAGCCTCTCTTACACCACTTCTGTTGATCGTAGCAACACCTCTGCTGCCATCGCATGTCACATATCCTTCTTCAGTGCAAGTCTTTTGACGTCCCAAACGAAGCAAATCCCATGACTTGCTCCATATTTCCAGGCTCCTCTGCATCCACAATCGGTTGTTTTTTTGCTCTCTGCTTCTTCTTTCTTTCTAGTCGTTTCTGCCTTTTGCGTTGCCGTATGTCCTGCTCTATCTTCTTCCTCTTCTCAATTCTCTCCTGTAAAGTCATTTTTTTGCTGTTGTTGGAATGACTCACTTTCAGAACCAACCATGCCAATCGCTTCTTGACATCATCAAGTGTGATTTTGCGGCTATCCTCAATCTGGTTCAGAAATCCGGAGTTGGCCAAATGCTCCTTTGAGTTCAAATGCTCTATAAACTTGAGATTGTCCTTAAACTTTCGGTGGCATACATCGCAAAAAAAGCCAGCATCTTTGCCGCTACTTGTACTAACAAAATTTACTCTGTTCAGCTCGTCAATCTTCTTTATCTGCTGCTGTCGTTCTTGGAAGAAGTCATATCTACTCTTATCAGATGTGAGTTTGGGTTCTTTTGCTTTTGCTTTTGCTTTATTCCGCCTTTCTCGTGCCCTAGCCGCATACTCGGCTTCATCCCAAGTTTTTCTACCGTAGTCGACACTCTGCTTTTTCATTACCTTTTGGCTTGGTTGTTTAGTGTTTGTGTTGCTCCTGAAGCAAGACTGATAAAGCCGCAAACTCCTCTAGAAACGGTGCACACTATCTGCGTTTACACGGTGCGCGTCACGAAGAAGTGCGCGAGTGCGATAGACATATTTATATTTTTTTATATATATATAGGTGCATCATTTTATGTATCGTGCCCGAGAAGAGAACACTATATATTTTTTAGCACGAACTCTTCAAGCTTCACAAACGCAATGCCCTTTGATCTAGAGAGAGAAAGAACGCCGATAGGGCGTCATAATTCCAGTAGTTCCAGAGGACGGACACCTTTGGGACTTAAGGACTCGAACGTGCTGAGACACCGTAACTCTTCCAAGTCTTCGCTTTCTTCATCTTCTAGAAGCTCGTCACCTGCAAAAAGGGGCCTGGATTTAGACTACACTAAATCTTACAAGGTGTCTCCTACTAAGAGGTCACGCTCCTGCTCTCCAGTGAAAAGAAGGACATCGAAATCTTCCCTAGGATTTGAAATTTACCAGGACCCACGAGCATCTTCTTCAGACTTGGAGTCCCGGATCCAGAAACTGCTCTCAGTCACTGAACCAGATCCAGAAAACAAAGAAAACTATCTCTCTTATAAGAATAGCCATCAGTCAACCGGTGATGAGAATTGCGGTCCTAGACTCTTGCAAAGCATCCAACGTAGTTCAAGAACACCTCTTTCAGATCTTCCCATCACTGAGTATCCTGGCTTTGTACAGTTTCCCGATGACAGCCGGACGATTTCTTCGTCCGGGTTGGGAGTTCTATCACCGAAGCATCGGTTGACCCACTCTTGGGGAATTAATTTCTCCAAGTCGAAAGATACTACTATAAGTATTCCTTCCTTTGTCACACCTCCCAAGAACTCAAAATTGCGCTACCACTTTATTACCTCCTTGGATCAAGATATCAGAAAAGTGGACCTTCCGAAAAGAGCATTCACTACCGATGATATCGGCCATGCGAAGAGAAGACTTCAATTCAGGATTTATACGGATTCCCTAAATTGCTAGAAAACCTCGCACTGGCTTATGAAACGACCAAGATATTTCTCTACCAGATATAAATTTTGTACCTAATATGTTTATCCGCTAAACAACCATTCTTTATATAGGGTTATATAAAGCCCATCCATTCGTAGATCGGCACAGAAAAGAAAGTAAAGAAAAGAAAACACGCAAAATCAAATCAAGCCGCAGCACCTTCCACCGCATACCCGCGTTCCTATAGTATACATAAGAGGATGTCGATAAGTAAAGACCAATTATGCGCTTAATATTAAGAGGCAGAGACAATTAATGTCCACTCAAATTCAGCTGAATACATCGACACATTATACTCAAGCCTTGTTTCTGGAGACTCTAAGACTCTTCACCCTCTTCAGGAATCCGCTTGATTGCAGAAGACTCTTCTTCCTGTGAACCTCCACAGGCTTCTTCTGCTTAACACCGTATGCAGGTGCACCATCTAGGAACGTGCTAGAGCCCAATCCAAGTGTAGTATCGCCGTGGACAGGAGGAGCTTGCACGTTGGCATCAAATTGGACAACAGATGGACATTGACGAAGTTCATCGTTCGATGTGCTGGTCGATGATGCCTTTGACACCACTATGCCATTACTATAAGGACTCTTTGTCTTATAATACTGAGGTAGGTTTCCAGGTTCCTTGATCTTTGACATGTATAGGGGATCATCTTCGTTAACCCCAAACATTTGATCGAAGTTGGCATCCTTTGGAGGTTTTCCCATACCCTTAATTGTGCTATTTGGACCATTAGGAGGAAAGGCCAGTACTGGTGCAACCTTTGCATTGCGGTTTCTGTGCGGTGTGCAAGCATCAAATGGTCCATCATGATGAAATTTTGCACCACCAAAGAAACCAGTAACATCTAACTTATCGATGGTATCCAAATTCTTTGGTTTATCCATGACAAACTTCTTTCTAGAAGAGTGCTTGTGCTCGCCATCCTTAGAGTGATGATGATGATGGTGATGGTGGTGATGATGATGACGATGACAATCTTCTTCCTCTTCTCCGGATGATGATAACTTTTCAGAACCATGGCGTCTTGGTCTACTGACTTCTCCCACACTTTTAGATCTCACCTTTCCATCAGGGAGTATCTGAGTTGCGGTCTGCTGTGTCATATGGTTGACGTCAAGGTCCTTACCATTAGCATCATGGTATTTGTGATGTGGAACTCTCATTGTCTGAGCTCTACGAGGAAGAGGAAACGGATCATCATCAATAGGCGTTTTGTCATCCTTTGGGTATTCTGATGTGTATTTGTCACCAACAGCCTCCTCATAAGAAGGAGGAGGCAAGGCGTTTGAAGCATTTGGTTCATCGCTCAACTCCTTCTGTGGAACTGGAGGAGGCGTAGACGATAAAGATGATTTCTTGGAAGGTCTTCTCTGAGAAGTATGCCTCGTGGTTCCAGTGGATGCAGGGGACATTGCAGAAAAAGGATTTCCACTATAAAGAAGAACTGTTAGTATGAATATAATAAGAAAAAAGGTAAACGCCTAGGTTATCCGCCTTCTTTAAATTCCCTAGACAAGCCAAACGCTTCGCAAACGCACCCATCACACACGAAAGAAAATGTAAAAAAAAACAATGTGGCGCAGGGAAAACACAGTCGATCATCGTGGCTGACGCGAAGATTTGAGAGCGAGCCGGATAAACACGGCGAGCAAACTGGTCAAGAGGAGTAGCCAGGCTGTAAAACTGCTTTATTTAGACTTTAAGGTGAGCAGCCATAGTACGTATGCAGTTTAATTTCAGCCGTCTATGCAATGCAATTTGGGTCACCAGAGTTAGAGTAAAGGATTGACAAAAAATTTTCGCTTTGCATTTGACTGAACATGTAGCTGTTACCTTATTTAGAAGTTGTGGGGAAAAAGAAGGTGGAAGCATTTGGTGCGAGAAAGATGAGAAAATGGATACTTACGCCGAATTGGATCTGCTGTTTTGGACAAAAGAGTGTTTGGAAGACTTTGCATTGCCGCTAAGGAAGTCAAAGTCATCACCCTCGATGAAAGATTTGCTGTCTCCAGAGTCTTCGCCGCTGCTCTCTTCGTTAATGCGCTTGTTCAACCAATTGTTGTAGTCTTCATTGTTAGAGGCGGAGCCCTTACGTGCTCTTGCCTGTTCTTCTTGAAGTAGTGCCGAACGGAACGGGTTGTTAGTCGAGATACGCCTTGCTGACCCAGTTGAAGACGCTGATATGTTTGAATGACTGTACATTGCAGCTTAGTGGGTAGGACAGTCAAGTTGGAACGTGCAAAAAGGAGAAAGTTAATATTGAGACACACACAAGAAATATGTGGCACCAGTAGTTTTATCTGTTGTTTTTAAAAGTATTACAACGATTACACAGATTATGATGTAAATAAACTTCTGGGTAAAGGAAAGAAGCAAAAAAAAAAAAAAAAAAAAAAAAGACGAGGCAAGACGACAAGAAAAATAAATTGCCGATCAAACGAGAGCCAGCAAATTCGGCATGGTGCGCGAAGAGGGGAAAACCCAAATAAAAGGTACCAAACGCAAAAAGAGTTTTTCTTACACTCATGTTTGCACTAGAGAGGGGGATGGTGAGTGGTTCCTAAGAGAAAAAGTGGTCAGGGACAGGTGAGCGAATTGTCATGGAAGTACAACAGGGGATCCAAGCTACTAAGCCAAATATAGGAGTATTAAGCAAACAGTAATGAGAAAGTGGAATCAGAAAATTAGAGTAATTACGATTACCTAATATCAGAGTCGTCCGACGAAAAAAAGAAAAAAAAAAAAAAAAAAAAAAGTGCATTATTACAGAGTTTTGTCCAGTCACAGCTTTAAGCCAAGCAAACTATCGTACGTCTGAGCACCGCAACCAGAACGCACAACTGTGAATGCCCAGCTCGCACTATAATACGCACTTCGAGTCTGGGCCCGGAAAGGGACGCGCCTGCTGGAACGGAAGATAATTTTCCCTGTAAGAGGAAACGGCTGGAAGGGGTCGTACAGGTATTGCCGCAAGAGGAAGGATGAGGGGCCGGAAGGGTAGGAGAGGCGAAAAACCGGGCAGCGAAGTGGAGGAGGAGGGGGGGGGATGGAGCATGGAATGCTACTGAAGAAAACGCTACACCACCGAAATACACACAGGTTTTATGATGATAAGGAATTGCAACTGAGAAACAGTTGAACATGTGCTTCGCTAAGCTGAAAAAGTTTAGGGTGGTTATTGGGGCAACCGGTAGGCGGCAGAGGTGCTAGCATCGGCGACGTCATAGGAAAGCGATCGAAGTTACTGTAGTTGTGATATTTCTTGTAATTCTCTAATTGGTATCAGTATGTGCTATGTGCTACTGAAGACACACAGAAAATGGTATAGTGTTTCTATCCAGTTGGTATATGTCGTAGGTATTTAAATTGCTTGCATACTTAGCCTTCCGCAGATCCCGCAGATCCGATCAGATTACGTCTAGAGCTGGAGCCCAGCAGCACAGAGAGCAACGATGGAATAGCCACTTCTCGTGCAGATATATAATAAAACACATTCGTGTGTCAAGGTTAGAGGCATTCAAATGGTACACCACTTATCTTCAAGTTTGGCCATCCGAACTTTCCTATCCGCCAATTCACAACAAAAAAAAAAAGAGTTTATAGTTCAGGAGACTAATTAAGAAAGATGGGAGCTTCATTGTCGTAAGTGTAACAGAAAATTTTCAATGTAGACTCATGCTGTTACTTAGCATTAATAAAGTGGTTTCCTGATACGGATGCTCCCCATATATTTGATACCTATTGCCGTGTTGTAGCCCGTTATTGTGTGATCTTTACAGAGTTCATATAATGTAACTATTTCTTGAAGCTCTCTACTTTCAGATTCTTTTACCCTTGCACGAATTCCTTCCTAGCTCTATTACAGCCACTATAAACAAGTAATATAAACCAAAAATAGCACCATAGTCGCTACTCCATTCTTCTCTTAATAAGAGCCTTATTTCTTTTGCTTTTTCAACTCCCGATTCTTCTGAGCAGCCTTCTCTATCACACCCAGGGTGTCATCCTTTAGTTCGTCTTGGGCGGCCTTAATAAGTTTGACATCGAAGAGTGATCCCTTTCTGGAATCATCAATCATTTCCTTGACAATCTTCAACTTTCTGTTCAAAGCCTGTTTATCTTCTTCGGCCACGAACTTCTCCCAGTCTTTCAAAGCCTGCTCGCTATCAAATACAATTAGTTCCAAGTTGCTCACATGCTTCAAATAATTCATCTTCATTTGATCCTGCTTCGTGGTCTGCTTGCTTTCGTCCACAACTTTGTTGATCTCATCCTTCGTCATTCCAGTTCCACCAAATACCGTGACTGATGAGTTTCTACCACTGTCTTTGTCAATGGCAGTGACCTTAATGATGCCATCTGCATCTATATCAAAAGCCACTTCGATCTTAGGAACTCCCTTTGGCTTTGGAGGAATGCCTGTCAATTTAAACTTTCCGATTAACTTGTTATCTTGAACAAGAGGTCTTTCTCCCTGATAAACGTTAACGCTTATAGAGTTCTGTCCGTCAACGGCAGTAGAGTACGTCTGCTGAACCTTGCAAGGCACTGTAGTATTACGAGGAATCAATGGAGAAAACATGCCACCATACGTCTCTATACCCAACGTCAAAGGTGTCACATCCAACAACAAAACATCCTTCACCTCTCCTGAAAGAACTGCACCCTGAATAGCGGCACCAAGTGCAACGGCTTCATCTGGGTTAACTTGAGTATTTGGTATCTTGCCAAAAAAGTCTCCCACTATCTTTCTGATTTTCGGCATCCTTGTCATACCTCCAACGAGAATAACTTCATCGATATCCTTTGGTGCCAACTCGGCATCCGATAGCGCCTTCTTGACTGGACCCATAGTCTTGTTGATCAAATCCATACTCATTGAATCAAGTTCAGACTCTTTCAAATCCAAAGATATACTCTGGGTTTTGCTTATGAAGGGAAGTTCAATCGTTGTATCGTGAACATGCGAAAGATCAATCTTGGCCTTTTCAGCAGCCTGCTTGATTCTCTGAAGAGCCGTTCTGTCCTTCTTTAGAGCCTCAACGTCCCCACCCTTTTTCTTGAAATCTTGCAAAATGTACTGGACAAGAATGTTATCAAAGTCCTCCCCTCCTAAGTGAGTATCACCGTTCGTAGCCCTCACTTCAAACACGCCATCTTCAATATCTAAAATGGAAATATCAAAGGTGCCACCGCCCAAATCATAGACTGCAACAATTCCATCCTTTTTTTGGTCCAAACCATACGCAAGAGATGCAGCGGTTGGTTCATTGACCACTCTGACAACATTCAAACCGACTAACTGCCCTGCAATTTTAGTTGCATGCCTCTGAGAATCGTTGAAATATGCAGGCACGGTAATCACCGCATTTTTGATTTCACAGTTCAGATTTTTTTCTGCAATCTTCTTCATCTCCTTCAAGACAAAACCTCCAATCTGAGATGGGGAGTACGATAAGTTGTCTCCAATTGTGGTTTGAAGCCAGGCGTCTCCATTCTCATGACACACAATCTTGTATGGGACCAGTTTGATATCCTTCTTCACTTCATCCTCATCAAACTTTCTTCCAATCAACCGCTTAGTAGCGTAGAATGTGTTCTCGTTGTTCACAATCGACTGTCTTTTGGCAGGTTCGCCAACGAGCACTCCTCCGTCTTTAGTGAATGCAACTATGGAAGGAGTGGTTCTGCCACCATTATCATTTTCTAGAATCTGAGGCTCGTCTCCTTGCACCACTGCAACAGCAGAATTTGTGGTACCCAAGTCTATACCGATCACCCTGACAGGTTCTTGCGCATGAGAGTCCTTAGCATTAGACGATATTGCTCTTGACCATGTCCCTGGAAGAGCGAACATCTGGCGCCGAGAAATTCGAAAAGTTCGGATTGCATTTCTTGCGAAGTTTCCAAGCATCTCTGATTAAAGATTGTCTTTACGACTGGATTGTATATACGCACTAATTCTCAATCTCAGGTAAAAGCACCAAACGTCGCTTCAAGGTGTGAGTCTACCCCGGATTTGAAGGCGAGATAGAAAAATTTCACCGTGTGCGCATATCGAGCGGCTAAAAGTCGACGGAGATCATATGCACCTCTCTTGATTTTGAATTGTTGGACTTGATTGCTTTCAGCCCTGTAGAGTACTGCATGAAGTTGACGATTTCCAATATATTGGATATTGAAAGTTTTGCTTCAAGGAGGAGTTTTACCAAACCCGACTACACTTGTTGAATACACTCGTTTCTCATAACAGTTTTATTGCACTTTACCTCGTTACACTTTGTGACTCATACCTTAGTACTTTTCGACTTCATGTAATTCTAATCCATCAAATACCTCATAGCTCAAGATATGGTCCCATTCCTACGCTGCGCCATCCTCTCATGTCTACATTCCAATCCTTCCAGTGCATGAGCCTCTCCTTGACATCCACAATCTCCATGTAGTCATTAGATCCATGGTTGAACTGGCTGAGATTTTGAAAGCTGGCCGCAGGAACTGCACCTGAAATTTCGTTGTCTATACCTGATAGTAATGAGCTTGAGTCGTCATTCGCACTGTTTTCCTTTGTGGTAGAATCCATTTTCAGCTTACTAAACTTCTGTTGCAGCATCCTGATCTCTTGCTTGCAAGTCTCCAACTCATTGTTGGTGCTGGCTAACTTCGACTCGAGGTTTGCCTTCGATTCCGATAATTTCAAATTCTTGCTCTTGAGTACCTGATTTTCCTGCTGAAGTCTTTCAACTTGTGATTTCAACGTATTTTCGAGAAACGTCGACTCCAATGGTTGGTCCGACCCAAGCACTTCTTCCAGGGACTGAGAAATTCTTTCCTCATCGGCAGATGATATATTATTCTTCAAAACTTCGTTATTTGTGTCATCAACTTTTCCCTCTTGTACAGAAGGCTTGGATTCTTCGGTTGCAGCGGGCTTAGTCTCTTCAGTATCCCTGGCTTCTGTTTCTTCCACTGCTTCCCCCTCTTTCTTTTCCACCTCCGATTCATTCTGTGCCTTCTCCTCTTCCTCTTTTCTATCGTTCCCTTCGTTATCCTCTTTCACTTCATCTCCGCTTTCCTTCGCCTCTTCTGTTTCCTCCGCAGCTTTTTTCTCTTCTACTGCGTCTCCCTCCTTTTCCTTTTGCAGATTCTTACTTCTCTTCTTCTTCAAGGCTTCGAACTTCTTTCTTGCAGCTTCTAATCTTTCTTCCTTGCTTAATTCCCCGTCTGTCATTATGCCTGATACCAATACGTATTGATTGGTCCCGCCCAGCTTCGCAGCGCACTTTTCCACAGAAGCATGATGTCGTTCAGCCACCTCAGCCCCTTTCTGTCGCACAAGCCTCATTCATACAAAAGTCTTGGGCCGCTTTTTTTTTTTTTTGAGGCACGACATAAACTTCTGTGACTTATTCCGAATCGGGAAATATGTAAATACTATTTTGATTGTCCAGCAACAGAATATGAAATAGCAAATCTCAGAACAGTTTTTCCTTTTCTTCTCTCCTATATCCATTCCATTGCCATATATAGTTTGTACTGATTTTGTCACTCTGCTCTGACGCACTTGCCCGTTCATTCTCCTGTTGATAATTATCTAAGCGCATCGGATGTCCTCTACAATCGAACATTTGTACTCGAAGAACTTCTGGTCTCCAGATGATAGCAGCATCGATCTGTTGGCAGGACACTTCAATGATGGTACTAAAACCTTGGAGTGCCTGCAGAAATACTATAAAGAAAGAATTGCAATTGAGGAGGAATACTCTCGCAAATTGGCCATATTAGCCAAAAAAGTGCCGCTTGCTTCCTTCGAATCTAAAGGTACTCTTAGGGACGGCCTAGAGCAATTGGCCAATGAAACAGCTCAGCAGTCCAAGACACATTCTGCAGGAGCTCAAGTGATGATTGATGAAGCTTATTCATCTTTGTCGGACTATTTAGGTGATCGCAAGGCCAACTATAAGCAAATGGAAGCTGCAGTTGACAAGCTAATAACATTTAAAAGGAACTTGAAGGCCAAGGTTGTGAAAGCAGAGAAAAAGTACTCTTCGTACTGGTCAAAATTGAACAGTTTCAAAACGGAGCAGATTTTAATGGATGACACCGAGGCGGCTCGTATGCAATCCAAAATCAATAATACAATTGAAGTCATGAAGCAGAAAAGAGAAAAGTACTATAATCTTGTCATCCACTACAATAAATTTCTTGAAGTTTTCAAATCGGAATGGTACAAGCACTGCGAGGAATACCAAGGGCTGGAGCAGGATAGAATTAAGTATCTTCGAAAGAATATCTGCAATTTTGCCAATGCCGTGAGCGCAGCTTTAGTGAACGACGATCAGAGTTGTGAAAACATAAGGGTCAGCTTGGAACATTGCTCCTGCTATAAGGATATTGAAACTTTTGTTACAAACTTTGGTACAGGTGATTTTATGGAGGCACCATACGCATTCAAAGACTTTGCAAAGAATAAGACCTCACCAGATTTCCCTTCGATGGATAGGGAAGCTAACGCTGTCTCACCTCCAGTCCAGAAGGTTATTATTGATGATATACCAGGTATCTTGGAGCAGAAGAAGGCAATGAATGATGCCCTGAAGAATAATAAACGTGCTCCACCTCAGTTGACTGAGAAGGAAGAAACTGCATTTGATTTCATTCAAAGAGCAGCCAATACTTTTGACGAAGTCAAAGATGAAAATCAAGAAGAATATGTGGAAAAATCGAAGAGAGACAGCGCAAAGTACTCTCAAACAGCATCAGAACCAAGTACCTACAAATTGATGTCTGAATGCTCGAATCATACACCATCCACAAGTATCTCTTCCATTTCTGGATCTTCAACTAAACCCAAGAACATCAAGTTCATTCCGAATCCTTTATTCCGTCCAGATCTGAATTCTTCAGTGGGAAGTCAGAAATCTTATTCTTCTAGCAATAGCAAGTCGCACAGTGCATTAGCGCAGGATATTGTAGGTGATCCTCTTAAGGCATACATGGACGACCTTTCTTTAGGGGGAAATGGTAACATGGATGCCTTCAGATCATCATTGTCATCCAATAACTCCAAGGTGTCTTCCGTTTCAAAGAAGGAAAAGAGAAAGTCAATGGGTTCTTTAGTGAGAGAGGCTGTGCTTTCTGGTAAGGATATTCATGCAGATGCCTTAGAAAAGCGTAGATCGCAGGTCCTCCAGGATATGGAGTCTTCAAGAAGTCGGAGTGTGAGTGAGAAGAGGGCTTCCTCGATACATAAGTCTAAATCTCAGAAGAGCTTGAATATGAAGACAATTAAGGGGGTCGATCTTCCCACTCACTCCTCCGAAGGGTTTACAGTCAAAAGATATTGCAGAGCAATGTTCAGCTACAAACCCCAGATTGACATTGAGCTCGGATTTCGCAAAAAAGATATTTTGATGATTCTAAACGAACAACCAGACGGATGGTGGTACGCGGAGAACCTAAACTCGAGCGCATCAGGATTGGTTCCCTCAAACTATATGAGCCCTCTGTAGGTCATAATTAATTTTGTACAGAAATATATCAAAAGTATCAAGAAAAGTAAGTGTATTAAAAACCCATGGATATCACCCCCAAATAAAAGAAAATTAAACAATTCCACTCACTTTCTTGGCGTAAATATAGGACGTTATCGAAAAAATAGCCATGCAAGTCACAATGCCCCAGAACCAATTTAAATTTTCTACATCTTGACCTGGAACAATGCAATTCATCCCCCATAAACCTGTGATAATATTGAGCGGCAAAACAATTGTACCCAGAATAGTGATTTTACCAAGAATATCGTTCATATCATTATTGACCTTAGTCATGTCAATATTGATCTGGGCAAGGTAATTTGAATGAGATCTGGCAAGAAGTTTCTCATAGTGATTGAGCGATTGAATCATAGTCACAATATGATCCTGTATATCACCGAGATATAAACCTATTTCAGACCTTGGTGCAATATCCCATTGTTCATTACATCTCTTTGAGAAACCCTTGATGACATCTGGCTTGGATCCTAACAATCGAAGCAAGGACATTACCCTTTTACGACATTCGCCAATCCGTCGTAACATATCACCTTTCCTCCTCCAACTGATTATCTTTGTCCTAGCTGATGAGCCTGAAGACATTGATGAGGTTGACGATAATAATGACCGTTTGTCATTACTAACAGTAGAGTTCCTCCTCTGTAGCTTTACCCATATACGTTCGTCATCGTCGTCGTCACTTTCACTGCTAGAGTCATCATCATCTGAATCCTGCCCACTCTGCATCACTAGAATTGCATCTTCAATAGCATTTACTTCTATTTCAATGCTCTCAATAAGTGGAGCAAATGCGTCGGTTATATCATCAATCAACGCATACCCTATCCAGTCTGATGTGACAGTCAAGTAGTCTCGAAGCAGTCTTGCTCTCCTTCTCACGTTTCCAGGATGTGGGGTTGGCTTGAAATGAAAAGTAATGGCTCCATCCCTAAAAACTATTATGTACATATTCAATGCAACCAATTCGTCTTTTCGGGATTTTGTTATTTTAGATCTTAACGAATTCATAGTGCTATCAGATAACTTGGTCAACTTCGAACGGATAGATGCACGTTCCTCGGCTTCCCTTTTTCTCCTAGACTCAAATAGTTCTTTAATTTTCTCGAAAATGCCTTCATTTCTAGATCTAATTTCTTCCTCCTCCTCAATAGCGTTCAACGCATGGGCTTTCTCTATCGCTTTTTGCCTGTGATGCTCTTGTGCAACATCGAAAGAAGTGAAGCACACAAAATAATAGTCCTTGAATAACTCCATTTTCTCTCTCGCTTCTCCTAAAAAAATATCCTCCGTTGTTAACGGATGAATACCAAAGGCCTTCGAAAGCGCCTTCATTTCATCTTCTGTTGGATCACACACGTCGAGCCAGAACGGAGGAACCAATGGTTTTATACCTCGACCAACATCTGAAATCGATCCACTTGGAGTAGAAGATGATGTTTTGCCTTTAAATGATGGTTGATGCACCTGAGGTGAAGTCTCCCTTTGTGTTGGTTGAACTGCTTCGGATTGCAAGGTTTTCTGCACTTTCGGTGCGTAATATGAGGGAGAAAAGAGATCCTTAAATGTAGTGTCCGTATGAACAAGGCCAGAAATAGTAGGCGAGTGAATGGTATTAGGCAAGTCTTCTCTAAAATAGGTGAATCTAAATTTATGCAGCATAGCCTGACGTGCACGAAAACTGTCATGTCTGTGAGCATTATCCCACGGTGTTATTCTGGGAGGCCTTAAACGTCCATTGATAAGGTGAGTTTCATCTTCTTTCGTCTGTAGCAATGGTTCGGTGACCGAGTCTCCATAATCAATATTCGAGACAATTGGGTATTGAAAATTAACTCCAGACTCATTTTCGGCAGAAGAGTTCACGCTTAAAGCAGCGGACGCCTCATTCATCTTTCTTATTTCTTCTTCCTCTTCCGCAGCAAACTCTTCAAGAACAGATATATCAGGCCAGTTTTTCTTCTCTCCAGATTCATCTAAAGATTCCACAGGAAAGCAAACATCATCTATCGAGGAAACTTCAGAGCCCGCCCTAGTGGAAGGATTTGAAGACATGTAGACAGAACTGTCCTCGGAAGCTTCAATTGTTTCCTCGCCATCATTCATAAGAGAACTATTTCTTTGCTGGCCAAAGGAGTTCCTAAAATGTGTTTCGGGGTCAGATCTTGGTAAAGTGAATCTGCGTCTCATTCTAGGGGGAAGATCGGCCTCAAATGGATTTTCAGAGGTGTAGACGTTAAAATTATTAACTTCAGAAATAGGAGCGCTCTTTCTGACATCCGATATTGGCTTAGTTGATCCATACGTTCCTTCAAAATGCTGATCAGGTCTTTGGGTGGTTCTAGCATGGGAAACGGTGGAAGAGGATTCAGAAACGTTTTTCACTTTTTGATGTCTCTTTGTTCGGCTGGAAGGAACCTCAGACATCTTTTTTGCGGTTGGAGAATGTTGTGCATATTTCCTCTGCTGAACCATAAAACTACTGGAATGTCTTCGGTGGTCATACAGAGGGTCATCTGAATTGGCTGAAATCATTATCTCGGTTCTAGACTCGTGTCCATCGTGATGAACTTGCCCCATGGCATCGACTTCTTCCTCCGTCAACTCGTGGTCTGTTGCATCTGATGAAGCTGCCGATACTGTATTAGAGTGCTCTGACTGTTTGCTGCCAAGTCTTGGGTTAGCAGGGCGCTGATGGTGACTAAAGAATTTGCCATTGGTAGTGTGATCCATCTTCTTGGAATGGGACGGATCTCCTGACATCTTTAGGATTGGACAATGAAATTCAAATCAATAATTATTTCAAATGATATCAGAAGTAGTTACGTACTGTGTGGTCTGTAACAACCTGAAGAATCAAACGGCAGAGCAAGTATTCGCCTTCATACAGACAGCAATAGAAATGTCAAAGTTTTTTTTTTTTTTTATTCTATTTTTTTCTGGGATCGCGTGGGAATTGTGAGAGGACCCTTTAGGAAGGTTGAAGAAGATTACCGCCGGAGCTAGGACCTTGAACTCGATGAACGCTTTAGGTGCAGGAAGATTTTACGTTTGTAGCAGGATATGGCTTATACAGTTTTATGTAATGTACTGATTTTCTTTTTTGTAGCGTTATAAAGGAGTATGAAAAGCACTTTGGTTTACTTGCTATATTGATTACTAGCTACGGCGGCCTTTATGTCTGATCGTAGTCCTGTAAGTATGCGAATGTATATGTATATATAATGTATCATGATTTTGATTCACTGTCTAGAAGGCAGAATTTTATGAGGCAGTTCAGAAAAGAACCGTTGAAAACACTCATATGTGTTTGGCAAAAGATGTACTCAGCAAAAACTGAGATGAATATCTCTCACTTGTTTGTTCATCAGATGTTTGCTACTAGAAGAACAGAGTGAAGTGTTTTATTGTTCCTGACAAGGAAATTTGAAAGCCCATAGAATTCTATATATCATAGAACTGCTTTCTTCCCCAATTCTCATTGCAGAGTCCGATTCTGCCAAGGAAAGTCTCCTACAGCTCCTTCCAGAGTCCATGTGCCCCAGCTTTTATGAAAAACAAACCTTGCATTGCTTCCAACAGTCATCGTTTTCCAACGGTCATCCTTCCCTACTGGCTAAGAAGGGAAAATATTCATCCTCTACTGTGGTGTTCGTAAATGCAGTTTTATAAATGCGGTTCGTGTAAGGCATACGCCGATTCTGTATATTTAGAATATAAGCGTTCCCATAACCCCTCTATGCCATAACCCCTCTATCCCAGACCCCTTACTCCTCTTTTTTCACTCTTTTACTTGGTTGCTCCACATCCTCGAACTCAACGCCTTCCAAATCATCGTTGTCGTCGTCGCTGTCATGATCTACATCACCATCTTCATCTGAGTCCTCCGAATCCACCACCTTCTCTTCGTCCTCTTCGTCGATTCTCTTAAGTGCCTTGTTAATGTCTCCTATCCTTGAGGTCAATGCGTCCCACTGTTCAACTGTCAATGATATTCCCTAGCCATTAGTATACCCAACGATCACATTCCTCTGGTTCCCCCGCTCGCTATTTCTACTTACCTTCATTCCCGGAAGCCATTGGTCTCCTTTCTGGTAAAATTCCCTGATATCTACAAGTTTAGTCTTCCTAAACTTCCTCACTGTGACTCTCCGTCTCTCCACTCCGAGCTGAACGTGTTAGCATTGCTGGTCTGTGTCCACAACTACACTTCGATCAATTGGATACTTACCTGAAACTGGATTTCTTTACTTTCTTTCTTGTCTCCATCACCAACCGTCTCCCGTTTTTGTGTCTTGTGAAACCTTCTTCTGCTGAATTGTCCCTTACCCATATCCGATGGCTGGCTGCTGGCGATACCAAAGAGTCTATCTAGTACTCTCCTGGTAAGTTTTATTATGCTGGCTCGCCACACCGCGCCATAAACTTGTCCTCACCAATCGACCACAGACGGTCAGCTACGTATCTGCGTCGATCCTGTTACCTGGACTTAGGTGTCACTCTCTGAGACTGCCTCCGCTCACTTGTACAATATCTCGTTTTTAGAGTCTCTCGTTAAGTGCTCTCCCATGTCTCTCAACCTCCCCAAAGTCTCCGGCAACATCGAAGACATCTCTCCTCTCATTATAGGAGGTGCCGTGTTCAACACCCAGTACAATGATGACCCCTATTCACTAGCCATTAAGCAACTGCTTATTGAAGGATTCAAGAAAGGAATCAATGCCATTGATACGTCGCCTTACTATGGCCCCTCTGAAGAGTTGCTTGGTGCTGTTTTGAATCAGTTGATCAACGTGGAGAAATTAATCTGCAGAGACAACTTTTACATATGTACCAAAGTTGGCCGGATCAAGTTGGATGATTTTGACTACACTCCGGGCTGGGTCAGAAAATCTGTTGAAAGATCCTTATCCCGACTCCACACCTCGTATTTGGATGTCGTTTATCTCCACGATGTCGAGTTCGTCGATCTTGATGGCATTTACGGAGCATTGGAAACTCTAATGCAGCTCAAGAGAGAAGGTCTCATAAGAAACGTCGGAATATCTGGATATCCGGTTGACTTTCTATACAAGGTGGCAACAACCGTTGTCAACAAAGCTAAAATTGGCCCTCTAGACATCGTACTCAGCTATTCTAACATGTGTCTGCAGAACACTACTCTACTTCCCTATTACGAAAAGTTCATGTCCAACACGGGAATTAAGCTCCTCAACAATGCTTCTATCTTATCCATGTCACTTTTGAGATCCCAAGATACCAGACCGTTCCACCCGGCATCTAAGGATCTCCGTCTTGTATGTGCAAATCTCGCCAAAGTTTTGCTTGAGGATTACAAAGTGGAGCTTGCCGATCTTGCAACCCGTTTCGCTATCAGGGAATGGCTTCCAAAGAAGGGTAAGACTGTGCTAGGTGTTTCTACCGTTCAAGAACTTGATATAGCCTGGAAGCAGTACCAAATTGTGTTATCAGGCGAGCTTGATGCTCGGGACAAAAAGCTCTTCCAGTTCAGCAAGGAATTCTTAGGATCACACTTCAACGAGACCTGGGCTAGTGGAATACAACATTGACTTCCATCCGATAAGGTAAATAAGTCGTTCTCACTATAGATTGTTTGAAATTTATTGATAGATATTGTTAATCCTAAATACATTATGTTTAAGTTCTCAATTTTTCCTTATAGCTTCGATTTGTCGGTAGCTCTGAGTCTCACTGCAGCTTGGTCGATCACCAAGATATTGCGGTCTGCACACCATGTTTGGAAAAACACCATCTGCCCCCTCTTCCAGGTCAACACCTTTAGGGTTTCACCTGGATAAACTGACTGTGTAAATCTCATCTTGACTTCGTCGAAAAGGCCGTATCTATCCACCAATAACTTTGCTGATATACCAAAAGTGCACAAGCCATGTAGAATAGGTTTGCTGAAGTTGCCGGCCTTGGCAAAGCGAGGATCGATGTGCAAAGGATTAAAGTCTCCATTTAAGCGATACAATGTCGCAGAATTTGGACCCGTCTTAAAAGTCAATACCTCATCTGGTGGCTGCAGGGAGGTATCAATGGAGGACTTCAAAAAAGGCCCCTCAAACTTTTTCAGTATTTCGTCTTCTCCGCTTTTCGACTGGCAACTACGAATGAAATACGAACCAACATTCGTAAAGAGCTTATCGCCGTTAGCTTCAAATGTTTCATATCCTGTTCTCACCAAGACGTTCTTTTTGCTACCCTTATTTTTGTTGACAATGGCTATAGGGAATGACTTGGTGAAAAGCCTGCCAGAAGTAGGAATCGGAAATTTGTGAATCCTCAAGTAGTGCTCTCCATGTAGGAGCTTTGTAGGGTCATATCCACTTAAGTATTTTTCGAACTCCATTCCTCCATCTTCCTGATTCATAAAAGGAATAGTTCCGAACGATGGAATAACCTGGAAATCATCACTAGCTTCATACACATATTTGAGTTCCTTGGAATTTGCTCCCACAGAAATATTATAAAGTATGACCTGATGATGATCATAGTTATAACTTTCATTGTTCATGTCGGAATCTTCTTCATCTTCCTCATCGGCATTGTCGTTATCATCATTATCTTCTTCTTCTTCTTCTTCTTCTTCATCTCCTTCTTCTCCACCACCGCCTACAGCTTCTAAAATTGCCATGGATGATTCTTGTGCGCTCTTGAGAGTAACTGATTTCGTGAAGTCAGTGACATCATTCCAGCAGTCCCGAACAAACTCTGCTTGAATAAGGTTGTCATGAGAAATAGCTCCCCTAGCACGCTGCCATCTGGTATTTCCAATCCAACCTCCACCAACCTCAAAAAGCTCTCCTGTCAATCCACCTAGTTCTTCGCTGGCCAATAGAATAACAGTTGGGGAGACTTGTGATGGGGAGAACTTATTTAGATCCCTATCTGTAAATATGGTTCTTGTCATTGCTGTTTCTGCATGTGGTGCTATAGCATTGCACTGGATATGGTATTTTCTTCCTTCAATCGCAAGTGTCCTGGTAAGACCAAGTATTCCGGCCTTAGCAGAAGCATAGTTAGCCTGCCCAAAGTTACCATAAATACCCGAGGTAGATGTGGTGTTGATTATAGATCCGGAACCTTGTTTCGTGAATATAGGCCAAACTAGTTTGCAGAGTTTGAATGTGGCCAGCAAATGAATTTTTAATACCTGCTGCCACTCAGTCTCTGTCATTTTCAAAAAGCTTCGGTCTCTTAAAATTCCAGCATTGTTCACAAGGACATCAACGGTACCAAAATTATCCAACGCCGTTTTGACTATTTCCTCAGCTTGTGAGTATACGTCATGCTTCGATGCCACTGCAGTACCGCCATTTTCAATGATCTCCTTCGTAACGGTGTCCGGGTCCTTGAAGTCATTGACGACAACCTTGGCACCGTACTTGGCAAATAGTAGCGCATGAGATCTTCCAAGACCTGCACCAGCCCCGGTCACGATGACTACTTTTCCATTTAAAGATGTAATCTTTCGGGAGCCTTGATCATTGGCAGGTAAGTTTTTAGTAATCTCCCAAGCATCATTAAAGTCTTTAAGCTGAACTGGGTGTTGAACACCTGCCTTCGAGAAGTCCGAAATTTCCTTGAATCTGTTGAGGATTGCCTCCGGAGTAAGACTCTCATAAGGATTCAAATATAATCCGCTACTTCTTTCCCAACGGATTTGTGCAAACATTCCGGCTGCTACCTCGTAGATAGAGCCTGTTGATGGACAACCATCCGATGTTAGGTAAAGCACCAAGGGAGCAATTTTTTCTGGAAGAAGCCTCTCCAAGATATCTGGAGGCATAATGGATTCAGTCATTCTTGATTTTGCTAGTGGTGCGATAGAGTTAACCTTGATGTTATATTTGTATCCTTCTTTAGCTAAGGTCTCTCCAAAGCCAACTAAAGCTAGCTTGGCTGCAGAATAGTTAGCCTGACCAAAGTTACCATACAACCCCGCAGGGGACGTCGTCATGATAATCCGACCGTGGTTTTGTTCCTTGAAAAGAGGCCAACATGCCTTAGTAAGACGGAAAGCACCATTGAGATGCACATCGATCACGCTTTGGAATTGCTGTTCCGTCATGTTTTTAAAACTGGAGTCTCTAAGGATTCCAGCATTGTTTATGAGCACGTGGACTGTTCCGAAGTTATTAACAGCAGTCTTCAAAATTCCTTCGGCATTGCTCACGACATTATCATAGTTTGCTACAGCAATTCCTCCTTTTGCTTTGATCTCATCTACAACTAGATCTGCGGCTTTTGTGGAATTTCCCGAACCCGAAAGAGTCCCTCCCAAATCATTCACCACAACCTTGGCGCCACGTTCGGCAAACCTAAGAGCATACTGCTTGCCCAAGCCTCCCCCTGCTCCTGTTATGATCACAACTTTATCTTTAAATGAAATATTATTACTCATCCTTTGTTGGAAAATGTTCGTGTTTGATATTGGAATACCTCCAGTACATCAAGTATTTATATTCATCGTCAAGTTTTCATTCATACCCCTCTTATTTGTGCCTATCACTAATATTGTATGTTTTTTACCTGTCAATGTGCTATTCTGCCGAGGAGGAGAATCACTTACCGGTTAACGTACGGCAGGCGGAGCATACGAAAGAGGAAAAAAATGTGGGGTAAGACCCTCGGTGCAATAGAAAGCCGCCACGGCTTTACGCCGAGGTTAAAGCCAGAGCGCGCTAGAAATTTATTTTTACTTGGTAGTATTGCATAGCTAAATTTCAATATGTACGCAGCTA
The DNA here is from genome assembly GCA_030565225.1 of Allodekkera sacchari. NCBI lineage: Eukaryota > Fungi > Ascomycota > Pichiomycetes > Pichiales > Pichiaceae > Allodekkera > Allodekkera sacchari. The sequence goes on from JAJMBG010000050.1 coordinate 73,142, forward strand.
CTCCTCACACTCTAGAAATCAAGAAATTTCTGTTGCATTCTCAGTGCTCTCTATTATTATGCCGTAAACTAACTTCGAGTTTTTGCCGGTTTTTTATATGCGCATTTTCATTATTCATCCTCTTCGTCGTCAGAAACCTCTTCCCCTAGCTCCCGTAGTCTATTTTTTAATTTTTTGTTCTTGTCATCCAAGTCACTCATAAGAAGAACCATATCATCGAATTCGTCCTTTGTGACGGAGTTTTCAACCTCACTCTTTAGGTCCTTCTCCTTTTTCTGCATTTTTTGTACTTCCTCCTCCTTTTCTTTCAAGAGCTGGGTGAGCTCTTTCTGCTTTTTCTCAAATTCCACCTTCTGCTTCGCATTAAGAGCTTCTTTTTCTTGCAATTGCTTGATTTTTTGTTGCTCTTTTTCTTGTATTTGACTCTCCCTTTCCTTTTCCTGTCTTTCCTCGATCTCTCTCTTTCTCTCCTTCTCGATGAATTCACTTTTTATAGTGGCAATTTCCATCTTCTTCTTTTCAAGATCGTCTTTTGCTGACTCCAACAAACCACTAAGCTCGATCTCCCTCAATTTTGTGGAATTATTGGCCTCCTCAATCTGTTTTTTGAGTTCTTCATTGATCGTCCGTAATTTTTTGATCTCCGATTCCTTTTCTGCCTGTTTTTTCTTAGCCGATAGTACTGCTTCTTGAATCTTGCTCTGATATTCTACATTCAAATCAGTCATCTTTCCTTCCAAATCATTCTTAGAGGATGTTACTTCTTGGATTGATTTCCTGGCAATAACTAAGTCCTCCTTAAGCTTTTTGGCATCTTCCGATACCTCATGAATTTTTTTCGATGAATCTACCAGTTTCTTCTCAGTTTTTATTCTCTCGTCCTCTAGCTTGGTTTGTAACTGTTTTTTCATGTTTTCACAATCCAAAGCTGAAGACTTGCATGTTTCTAATTCCTTGGTGAGAAGTACGATTTTCTCATCAAGCTCTCTCTTCTGCTCTTCCGCTTTATTGGCTTTCTCTTCAGCATTATTTTGGTTTCTTAATATTGATTTCTGCTCTACAATTGCCGTATCCAATTTCTGTTTGTATACTTCCAGCTCTTTCCTTGTTTTATCTAACAGGCTACTTGACTCGGAATTATTAGCAGTCAATGTATCAAGCTTGTCAGTTAATTTCTTCTTTTGCTCTGAATAGTCTTTCTTAACCTTCTCCAGTTCGTCAGATTTGAGCTTGAGCTCCTCTTTAGACATGGATGATTCTTTTAGTTCTGCCTCCAATTTGTCAAGTTTTCCTCTCAACTCTGAATTTGACGATTGCAATGCATTAATTGACTGTTTCTGAACCAATGCTTCCTCTAACTTATTCTGCAGCCTGCCCTCTAAAGATAGCTTTTCCTTCACAAAAGAATCAAGTTTGCTAATCGTGTCCTTTAGCTTCTTGTCAGTCACCTTCATCTGATCATCTTGAGTTTTATTCCGCTCCTTAAGTTTCTTGCTTGTCTCCTCGGAATTGTTCAATTCATTTTCAAGTTGCTCCTTAAGCATTTTGCAATCATTCTCTAATTCCTTCATTTCTTCAGCTTTTTGATTAATCTGAGAATGGAGATCATCAATCTCTTTAGAATGTCCCTCCTCCAACGATGCTAGTTTTTGGTTTAACCGTTCAATGTCATCTGTGTAGTTTTGAACGGACGCCTCATTCGTTTTTATTTGAGAATCAAGTAATTTCTGTCTTTCCTCTAGCTGAGCCTGCAAAGTGGCGATTTGCTGCAACAAGGACTCGTTTGAATCTTTGAGTTCCTTATGCTCTTTCTGAAGTGAGCTCAATTGTGCCTCAAATTTCTTGGCATTCTCTGCTGAATCCTGTTCTATAGATTGTAACGATAATTTCAGTGCTGAAATCTTTTTATCCTTTTCAATCGAAGTGGTCTCTAACTTTTTGCTTTTTTCACTATATTTCAGTGATTGTTCCCTTATTAAGTCCTCCTTTGCCTGAAGTTCAGACTGCAATCTTTTACATTCGTTCTCCCCTTGTTCCTTAAGTTTTTCCAGCTCTGTGCTACACTGTTTTTGTAGTTCCAAAGCCTCCTTATATTCGCTTTCCTTTTTGGATAGGGCATTGGATTTTTCAGATATCTGTTGTTTTAACGTCTCAACAGTTTTGTCATGCTGATCCATGGTGTCCTTCAAGTTCGCTTCTAAGGCCGACTTGTCCATCTCACTTGACTTAATTGTGTTTTCCAACTTTTTGATCTTCTGTTTCATTTCCATTATCTTACCATCAAACTCACCTATAAGACTAGAATTCTTCTCCTTGAGTTCTTTCAAAAACGAATGGTTCTCTTCCAGTTTTTTCACCAAATTTGAACTGTTCTCTTTCTCCTTCCTGTGAGCTTCTTCCAATTCGGCAAATTCCTTAGCTTTTATTGCAACTTCCTGTTTAAGCTCTGATTCTGTCTTATCCTTTAATTGTTTTATAGTTGCAAGTTCAGCGGTTATATTTGATTTCTCTATCTGCAACTTTCTATGTTCTGTCTCTGTTGCTTTGAGTTTATCACTGATGATGGTTAATTTTTGTTTAGAATCGTCTTCCAAGTCTTTAATCTTTTTCTCCAAAACTGAATTCTCATTCTTCAGTTCCTGCAACTGCTTCGAAGAATTTGCAACATCTTTTGACCTACTTTGGGCAATTTCCATCTTCTCGTCTGTTAAGATCTGAATTTTAGATTTAAGCTCCTTCACAGTTTTCTCCCTTTCTTCGGTCAAGTTCTGTTCCCTCTTAAGAGAATCCTTGATCTCTGATTCCTTTTCCTCCTTCATTTTCATGAAATCCTGTTCCAACTTGGTAGCCAATTCTGATTTCTGGTCAAGTTCTTTTATGTATAATTGGAGCTTGCCAGTTAATGTCTCAACTTCTTTGTTTTTCTTCTCTTTCAAAGATTCCAAATTCTTTTCCAATTCTGCAATTGATTTCTGAAGATCATGAATTTTCTCTTTTAATTTCTGCTCTGCATTTTCATGATCTTCTAAGGATTTTGAAAGTTCCAAAATTTCAGTGTCCGCTTTCTCGGCGTGTTCAGAAGCTCGCTTCTCCGATTCAGTCTTCAGATCCTTGATATTTTGAAGCTCTTCCTTTAGTTTGTCATATTCCGACAATCCACTCTTGGCTTCCAACTCAAGTTTAGATATTCTTTTTTGAAGTTCTTCAACTGCTAATTTGGACCCAGACTTTTGTTGTTCCAATTTTTGAAGTAGACTCAACTTCTCGGAAACAGTAGAGTCTAGCGTCTGTTGAATCTCATCCTTCTGTTCACGCAACTTTTTGCAAAGTTCCTCTTTCAACTTTACATTGTTTTGAAGTTCTTCTAAACTCCTTTTGGAATCTTGTAATTCCTTGGTGACTTTTTCTTTGGATACTGAATGGTCTGTAACAGTGGCTTTCAATGCCTCAACCTCTTTCTCGTGGTCAGCTTCTATCTGTCTCCTGGAAATTTGGTTCGCTTCATATTTGGTGACCTTCTCGTTTAGCATAGTAATTTTGTCTTCAAGTTCCTTGTTTTTACATTTTGACTCCTTTAGTTTATTTGTAAGATCTTTAACTGTTGCGTTAAGATCGTCAATCTCTTTGGAAGAATCATTTTGAAGAGAGGTAAAGTCATCGAAAGCCGAGGTAAGCTCATCTTGCAAAGATTCAAGCTTTACTTCCAGATCCTTATTGTTCTTGACAAGATTTTCTTTTTCTTGCGTTAGTTGCGCAAGTTTCTGATTCAACGGATCTAACTTTGTTTTAAGTTCATCCTTTATATTGTCCAATTCCTTGGAAGCAAGGTCCCTTTGATGTTTCAAAGATTCAATTAAATCTGCAGCTTGACGTATCTTTACCATCATCTCCTTCGATTTCGCTTCTGATGCGATAAATTTACCGGTCATCTCCTGGAGTTCTTGTTTTAAGGACATAGAACTGTTATTGGAATTGCGAAGGTCAAGGGTGAGTGCCTGGATCCTTTGCTGCAACTCTCCTACTTGGTGCTCTTTATTCTCAATTTCGGAGTGGAACTTCTTTTGAAGCTTTTCCAAATTCTTCGACATTTTAGAAATTTCACTTTCAAGTCTTTTAATTGTCTTTTCTCCAGACTCCTTTTCTCCATTTAAATTCATTAATTCTCGGCTCATTTTGTTAATGCCATTCTCAGCTTTAATCTTTTGGTCAGTAACTGCTGACAATTGATCCTGAAGCTTCCTGTTTTCTTTTTCAAGGTTTGACATTTTTGATGAGACGGTGTTTAATTTTTGAGATAACGTTTCGATCTCGCTCTGTAATTTATTTTTAATGGTCGTTAAATTCTTGAGCTCTTCAGATCTGCGAATGAAATTACTGTCAAGAGAATCGTTCTCTTCAGACAACTTCTTCATATCCTCCTTCAACGCAATATATTTCCGCAAAATTTCCTCATAATCATAATTCAGACCATCAATTTGCTCCTGCTGCTTTCTTTTTAATTCCTCGGCGCCAGTTTTGTACTCAACATACTCCCCAGACAAGGATAAGAGTTTATTCTGAATCTTCTCATATTCAGAATAGTTCAATTTCAATACAGGATTGCATTCTGGATCCCTTCCAAAGCAGCTTCTAATCCGTGAATAGTTGTCCTTCATTAAAGTTACAAACAACTCGTCAAAGAAAACCTTTGGAAGTCCTGTCTCATCCCTTGTAGAATCTAAAAAGGTGTTTGGAGAATAATCACAAATTTCTGGCAACTTGAAAAACTGCTGAACCCTAAGGCTGAGTGAATTGGTGCCCAATCTGCTATTTAAGAATTTGAATAATTTTGCCCTTGAGACAGGAGATTCTTTCCTCGTGAATTCATAAACTATTCCAAGAAGAACTGCTGTTAACCCCTGCACCATAATGTTGTCCTGTGTATTATCAACCAAGAATGATAATAGCTGGTCTAATGAAGACGCATCAGAAAGGAACATATCAACGGCTTCAAAGTCCTCCCATAGCCAGCAAGACAATAGCATAAAATACCCCGCAGGAATCCTGCTATCACGGAATCGAAGTGATGAACATAGTGCCTGGCTAATTGCTGTAATAAGATTAAGTACATCCTCATCTTCATCCTGATTTCCAATTCTGATTTGCATCATAAAATTTTTCCCATCATTAAATCCCTCAAATGCATAAAGAACAATAGTACAAGAAAACCATATTCTATATGGGTTTATCTGCACGCTGTTGTTTGTATTTATTAAGCTTTGGAATATATTTGCGAGTGGTGTTTGTGTTGTGGAATTGCTAGCAGTTCCAGAGGGAGTGGACGCTGTTCCTGCCGACTCCGCATTCTCCTGGTTTGTGCCATTTTCCAAATGGTTATCTTCTCGACCATCCACTTTTTTGGTATTCTGTTCAATCTCCTCCATATTATCATTATTACCTACGGTCATGTGGTTTTGTAGTTCCTTGGTATTGTTTTCCTTGTTATTGTCTAGTTTTTTGGACTTATCTGACAGCTCCCTCTTCAATTCCACTTCATCAGGGTTACCATCTTTCACCCCATTGGGTGGATCATTTTCAGGTATCCTTTTGTCCTCAATTTCAGGCACTGTAAAGACATTGTAAGATTCTGATAAGCCTCGCTTCTGATCTTTCAAAAACTCCATCTTACCTTCATCATTGCTGAACAAGTAAGCGTGAATTACGGTGGATGCTGCAGCCCGAAGATCAAACAAATGAACAGAATTAACCAGTAGACACCAGTTTAATAGTGCAGAAATTACAGGGATTGCATCAGAGTACTTCTGAGCCTTGGTTGGAAGGCTCGGATCCAGATATGGGACATCAATCTTTAAAAACTCAAATTGTATCTCCTTGTTGCCCCGAATTATATCTGCCACTGTCAGCAAAGAGTTGACTCTAATGATACTCGGCATTCCTAGGCTGAAAACAAGTCTAAGTACTGTGATAAGTACACCTGATTTGAACATAGCTTGCTGAAGAGAGGATATTCCTTCGGCACCTTCGGGTACAAAGAGACGGCAAGTTGAGAGAGTGGTGATTAGGTTTTGCAACCTTTGTTGATTCCAAATGATGGGTCCAAGCTCATCTGGATTAAGTGGCTGATTCAAAAGTTTGACTAGGTTTGACATGCAATTCGTTTCTAGAAAGTACTTTTGATTCACCGAGTTGAAGTTGAGGAGGTTAAGTATTAAAGAAAGACAATCCTGAACAACTATTGTACCTCTTATACCTCCTTCTTCGTCTATAATTTTATAAAGTTTGTCCAATGTATTTTCGAAGACAACCAACTTTTGGATGTTAAAATTGTCTTTCACGACCCCCATTAACAACAAAATTGCCTCATTACGGATCGGTTCGTACTGCTCGTCCAAAATGGAACATAACTTTGAGACAGCTGTTGGCGATTTTAAAATCAATTCCTGCGTCCTGGAGAGTCTTGTGGCTGATAATGCCTGCAAGAGCTGTAGCGAATATATTCGTACATGGATATCTTCAATTTCGAGAAAACCGATAAGAAGATTGATGTTTTCGACAGATTGAGTCAATTCGTCAGAAATCCAGAGAGAGAATTGATCTGCCTTGACATCCTTAGCAAGCAAAGTCGGTGACGGATATTTACCGTTTTTGACTCGTGATTGTTGACTGATCCACTCCCTAGTCATATCCTGATCTCCTTCCCCTCGTATAAAGAGAATAAGAAGAGTTTCTAAAATAGCTTTAACCATGTCAACATCCATGTAATCTCTTGCCAATGCAGCTACAAGTTGTTTTAGCCCATTTCCTACGACTATTTCCCTATATTGCCTGCTGAAACTTTTGATTCCTAGAATGGCTCCTCTTCGGTCGCCTATCAATGTGGAGTGCGCTAACCGATCCACCAACGTAGTGATAGAGTCACTAACTTCTTTCTCACTAGCCGTCTGTGTGCTGAGGAAGTTCTGGAACATCTCCATACTGGGAAATGACCTCTGTGTATTATTTCCAAAATCAAACCTGCTCGGCCATAGTTCACATCCGGAATTCTTTTCTTCGCTACACGTTCATTGCACGGCCTTGAATACATACCGTGAGAAAGACGATGCCATACCCCTAGAATGTAAAGAGTTGAATCATGGATCACATAATGCCCTGCACATAATAGATACTACCGAATACAGGCTTACAACATAATAACAAGAAATCAAGCATTAAACCTTTTTCGTACTAAGTTAGTCAGTCTTGACCATTAGCAGGCTTCTCACAAAACAATGTTCCTACGACTTGATTCTGTGCGCATACAGTCAAGGTTACACAACAAATCATGTTTTAAGCCCTAATCCTTCCGTATTTTGGTGCATTTTTGAATATCTAGATAATAATAATTCACTCTTATTATTATACTCTTTCAATCAAATTCCAATCTGGTCCTTAATCACACCCTTCACTATATCCTTCTTGGTGTTGGACACGAAATCATCAATATCCTTGGTAACCTTATCCAGATAGTTCTGAACCTTGTCCGTACTACTGTCAATTTTGCTGCTGGCTGCATTCTTCCATTGCTCTAGCACTCCAGGCTGCTTTGAATCTGGCAATCTAATATTTTCTTGATCAGGAGTGATATCGGGATTTGAGAAATCAAAATATTTTGGCTTGGAAGTCCCCAGAATGCTGAAGTTTGAGCCATTGTATGGTGATATTTTCCATGACAATCTGGATTCATCCTCTCTTTGTGGGTCCTTCCTATCATGGCCTGTCATTAAATAGTAAAGATCAGAGTATGACAGTTGGGGCGTATTTTTTAGTACCTGATTAAATGTTGGCCTTCCTGGCACTAGAATGTTTTGCAAGAAAAGCTTATCAGAGGAGAAGTTTGCATATGATTTTCTTTTGTTCATGATGTTGATCAATGCTGCTCTGTTATTTGTAATCTTCAAGAAAATATCTCCCGCTGGAAGTACTGCACTCTGCACGGCATACTCTGGAGCTATTTCATATCGAAGTCTCACGCTACTTAGTTCAGATAATGATGGTAAAGACAATAGGGCGATCTTCTTGGAATTACCCAAGACGGCTACAACGCAACAGCCTATTTCTCCTGTGGCGACCCTGGCGGCACTTATTCCAGTTACCGAGACATTAGATTTAAGGAATGTTTTGTGAGCAACCTTTACATTGCTCTTCAACACTCGTATGTCGGATCTCGAGGATGTGATCACCAGTGGGAACATCAGGTCAAACTTTGATGGTCCCTGGTTTAGTAGCTGAAACGTAGGACTGCATGGTCCACCTGTAAGCGAGTTCACGCAGGTAATATTCGTGATTGCATGATCATTGCAATCTATCTCTTCCATAGGTGATACAACAAATATTCCCTGTTGGTTCTTGATCAAGGTATAGGTGATTAATCTGCCTATACTTGTACCAACATACATCAATATGCAGCATTGATCCTTGCTTCTGCTTGATAGTCCGTATCCAAACTGAATGGCAGTCGGCACCAGCGCAATAGAAAGGCCAGAATCTGCTAAAGGTTCACTAAACATGATTGAACTGCTACGACGATCAATCGCCGTTAATCGCCCAGATTCGTAGCCGATAGCGACGAAACCAGCATTACTATTGCAAAGAGCTGTTACCCTGCCGTTGTCAAAAGGTTGGATCAAGAGTTTGGGAAGAAATCCTTTCTGAATTCTAGCGGAGACTCGGTCACTAATGTCAATCACTGGATTCTTACCTAAGCTCAAAGCCTTAAACCTGCTGCTCAACTCTCCAGACTTTTGATCGTAGTGAACATTCTTTCCATAAGAAAATATAAGAACTCTTCCATCGTAAAGAGCACATGAAAGTTCAACCGTTTCCGGAGAAAACGAGATCTTTGAAACAAGACACTGGTCTGAGAGAAGAATTTCGGAAATATCTATCTCCAGAACAGCAGAACTTTCTAGCTGGCCCCTTGAAGAATCCCATATTCTTATAGCACCAGACTCGTGTCCAGTGATAATGACGGAAGCACCCAATGCATCAAACTTCTTGGAAGCCGGAATTCCCCCTTTCAAGAAGCTGTCTTTTTTTTTATGAGATAACATGATATCCACTAGAACAGCCTTATCCATATAAGATGAAGTCGAACATGTGATCACTGGTATAGACCAAGATAAGGCAGCAGGAAATTTACATGCTTCAAAAGCAAATGTACCTGAAGGATAATTGAGAAACTTCAAAGAGCCATCATTCATGATAACGGCTACCAACTGCGGTCCGTGACATCCCTCAAAATAAGGAGAGCATTGACCCATAACAACAAAGGACCTGATTTCCGAACGTGAGTGTACTGAAAAAATGCTCTGTTGCTTTGGTTGGCTGTAGTAGCGAGCCATCTGTTTGTAACTACTCATGGAGTATGAAAGCATCTTGCCAAAGTTCATTCTAATAATCTGGTGATACCCATCTGCAGTATCAGAATCTCCTCCTAAAAGCATAAGAGCGGTTTTTTCCGGATCATTTTCGCAGACCCAGCAGGCCTGTTTGATTGGTGTAATCGAGCCAAAAGACTCTTTTATTCCCGTTGGCTCATCCACATAGGTATCAAAAGCAGTTCTTGCCAAGATTTTTTCCCCAGTTTTTGCATCCCAGAAAACAATGGAATTGTCCTCATGTATCGTCACGATGTGCAAACCATTGGTGTGCCATAGTGAGTGAACGACTTTAGGCACATAGAATCCCTTATCGGTGTACGAATAACGAGCATTTTCACCACCAGGGGCGTCTTTCGGGAGCTTGTAAATGAACGTGTTGATGACCTTGCGTTCAAGTATGTTGTACACAACTGTCATCTTCGGATATGAAATTAAAAGTGTTCCAATATCACGAGGATGAATCTTTATCGATCGGATGCTCAGATCGAGGTCCATTGGAAAAGTAGTCCGTTGAAGAGGGCGCAAATTGAATGTTGTCTGGAAGCCTGTTTCAATGTTGTATGAGTTAATGAATCCGTCAACCATGCCGGCGTAGACAAACTCTAGAGAATAGTCGGTGGCTAAAGAGGAAATCTGTTTCGGGCAGGCGATCTTTCTTAGCACTTTCTTGGAATACAAAGAGATAACGTATATCGACGAAACTTTTGTGACTGCAAGCAAGTAGATACCCTTAATGAATCTCAAATCTGTGACCTGCTCAATCGCCTCAATATCAATGGAATCCGTCACTCCATCCTGGCCAAATATGGTGACGCAATTGTACTCATTCACCACAGCTAGCAAGCTCTGAAGAGGATCAAAAGCCAAAGCCTTCACTTTGCCTTCAATTCCGTAAGACTGAAGCTCGGTGATGCCAAATGCAAGTGATTCTAATCCAGCAGACAAGTTGTTGCTCCTATTAGTCATGGCGTAAAAGTTCATGGATGCTTTAGCCAAGTATCTACGAGGATTGTATTTGGGGTCATCTGCAGCGGATTCTTTCAACGATTTTTTCGAAGGAATTGAAGCACTTTTTTTGCTTACGGAATCGCCTTTTAACTTTTTGATTCTAAACTTCATTGTATGTTGAAACGAGACAATGAGCGGTAAGAAAGACGATTAAATCGTGCAGGAATCGAAACAGCCTCTCTCGCGCAGCCTCATGAATGTATGTGGGCTCTCCCGAGATGAGTGAAGAAGGTGAACAGTTGTCGCCAAAACCATAGAATTAAATGGGAAAACAAAGCCATACAAACTCATATGTTAGTGTAAAATGAATATTTTTAGTTCACTACATAGTAGCATCACTAAAAAGCAGTACGAATGACTTGTAATATTGGAACAAGGGAGACACATTTTCAAACGGTAGCAGAATCAGGGCAGATTTTTTCTTTGAAGTACCAATGATGACCTGGACAGCGAAAGCTGGCGGTTCGTGATGTGCTACTACAAAAGAGAAAAGTTGAAGTGTGCCTACCTAATTACCTTGCTACCGTAACCGAATCTTTTATTTCATGCCAAGTGAAGTGCTGTTCGTGGTCAGCCCACTGTTTGCGTCACTGTATGAACCAGCTCTTGCATGGAATCTTGCGATTTTTGTGAGAGACACGAAACCTAAATGAATAAATGATCTCCTAGCTTTTCTCTCTTTATTCACGGTCACCGAATTGTACTGTTGTAATTGCAAGCTTCTGCTTCTGCTTGTATGCTCAGCCTTTAGAATACTGATTTGCCGTGTTTAAAAATGCCCGTTTTAGGACACCGAGTTTCTTTTACCACCATAGATATTATCTGTTTTTTTATTAGGGATGAGAACTTTTATGGTAGCAATCCTTATAAAGTTTACTTTTTTTGACTTTTAAGGATAATATCGAACTTGCAGATTCGAGATTTCGGAGTTCAGATATTTCGGTTGATGCATCAGTGTTGATTAATCGTAGAATTTCACAATTAAATTCACAATTATAACTCCAGTTTCTGCCATCTCTTAGGGTTTTCATAGTTTTGAACTGCACGAGTTCAACCATCATTGATGCAATTCTTCTATTCAAGCCTCATGTGATCACAACATTCCTTTAGTGGTACATTTACCAATCAGCAATGCATTGAGGTAATTGTTCCAGTCTACTGTAATTCAATACTACCAAGCTTCATACTCGTAATTAATATACAATTAGAACGAAGATCCTGCCAAGAGGCTAGCAGCACTCTTAGCGTCAACGTTTGCTATTTCTTCGTCTAGCTCTCCCGAGGCTGGTTTAGCACCACTAGAAACAAACGGATCAAGAGAACCGTCCACAGTTTCAAAACTTCTTCTTGGCCTTGAATTCCATGAGTCTTCTTTGGTTGGTGAATTCAAAGCAGAAGGAAAGCTCTCCGGATACGCTTCCCTACCCAAACGAGCTAAAGAGTCTTGCGGATTTATCAACTTATTAGTGGTTAAAAGTTGTAGCTTTTTACGTTGTTGTTGTATCTGCTGCTGAGAAACAAGCTTGAATGTCGACCTCAAAATCTTAGTAAGGTACTCCTGATACTCCTTCGATTCTATGAGCATCTCATATGTAGTCCGCTTCACTTGGTACCTGAGTTCATTTTCGTAGTTACTGGCGAGTTCAAGTGCACGTATTGCGTCATCCACTCTAACAGGATCGATGACAGATTTGCTTTTGAGACGAATGATTGTGGAATGCTTCTTCTTAGTAGTCTCTTCCGCATTTAACAGTTCTCTCATAAGAAGGTGTCTATTGGTCAAGGACTCCTTTATATTGTAGCAGTCGTCACATATGACTTGGAAAGTTTCAGCAAGCACCGAGTTGAAACTGACATCGCTAACCACACCCAGCTCGTTGTAAATTTGCATTACCTTGTTTAACTTCTCCCACATCTTTGCCACGCCTTTATTTTGCTCCAATGGCGATAACTCAGCCATCTTCTGGTACAATTCAACACCCAAGTAGGAAGACTGCTTTTGAACTTTCAGAAGCTTTTCCATCTTCTCTAGCAACTTCTGCATCGCTAAATATATAGACTTGATCAGAGGCCGATACTCTGCCAGCGCATGAGATGCATCATACGGAGGCTGGAGTTGCTTCAACGTCTTTCTCCTCAAGCCCGTAGCCATGACAGAGTTCGAAGAGGGCTTGGTCTTAGATGGGGAATAGCTAAAATCGTTCTGCTCGAAAAGCAGCACAAATTCTTGGTTGCGGATCAATATTGGGTTGGAACAAATCCGATTAAACCAGCTCTGGATCGACCGAGATACAGCAGCCACAAACTCCGGAGACATCACATTGTAGGCCGTGGTAACCTGCGGGATCGAGGGCACGAATACCTCTATGTTGTTGTATATAAGATACTTGTAGAAGCTTTCAAGCTCCTTATACGTTCTTCTGATACCTTTATAAAGAGGTTTTCTAAAGCCAGGAATATTCTTTACCTTGGCATTGAACTTGATGATCGGATTCTTATAGGTAACGTTGCCATTCTTCTCGATTTCCACAACATCCATCTGCACACGGAACGAGTTCTTATTGAGTCGCTCTGGGAGGTACTTCTTGATGTCTGTTTCATCTGGATAGCCGTGAAAGGGTCCATTCAATTCACTGTCATCCTTCGGAGATGTTTCGGTGGCATCGGAGTTCTTCGTGGGCTTTGGTTTAGAGGTTCTGGCAGGTGCTGCTGCTGCTTGATTTTCAGTCATAGAGGGAACCGCTGGCTTGGAGGCTTGCTGTTGCTCCGGCTGAGAAATGATGACACTGTTCTCTGCAAACGGATTGTTATCGAAGTCATCAGGATCGTAAGGCACTGTAGAAGTCATTATCGGTATGAGTGACTGCTCTGACTGGCCGATTTTGTGATAGAGAGAGCCTGCACTTATCGCCACAGAAAATGCAGAACTACGAAAAGATATTCATTCATTCCAGCGCGAAGAGCCAATTGACGATGGTTGTCGAGCGTGAGGTACATTTATATGCCGTAAAGCAGGAAGAGGTGTTGTCATCATTTGTGTGTGAGAGGGGTGGTAGGAGGTCGAGTAATGAGTTCGAGTAGGGATTCAAACGGATAGTAGAGTTTTGAGAATGATATAAGCGACTAAGAAGTATGACTATATGTGTAATAGGGTGGATCCAAAACTACTCATCATCGTCGCTTTGCTTTATACAAGGTCCTTAAACGTCGGTGAACTGTACAGCAACATGGTGCAGGAATCTTCAATAGGTAGAGCTAGAATCTGTAGACCTGATGGTCCTGAGTCTTTATTTGAATGTTGCCGAAATTTCTGAAATACGGTGTCATCACATGTGTAGCGATGTCAAAAAATTTGGCAAGAAGAGCAGAGCAGCCGCAAGTAGCCACCTGATTAACAAAGCAGTACGTACAAGGGACATTAACTCCAGACACGTCTCCACTATGCCTTTGCTACGGAAACTGTTAAACCTCATAATCATTCATAACTATATTCATAAACATGCAAATCATACTCCCATATAATATAACATATGGGCTGCGAAAAACGTAAAAAAGCACGGTGCTCTAACACCGGAAGAATTTTTTTAACTAGGGTAGATTTCTTTTTAGCAAAGTGCTTACTCCTCGTCGTTTATAACAGGAGAAGCCTTGTAGTCCACATCAATGTAAGGACTACCAGAATCCGTCTTAACATTGATCTCGACATTCCAGTGATTTCTGTGATTGTAATCATCCTCATCGAAACCATGATTGCTAGAGTCTGCAAACCGCCACTTGTACGAGGAAGAAATTCCTGAGCGGTCCTTAACAAAGCCTTCCTCCATCTTCTCAAACTCATAGTTAATACCGGCCATCTTCTTGATGTCTGGCAATAAATGTCTTTGGACATGATGGTTCAAATGTCTTCTGAACTTCTTGTTCAAAGCATTCATCTGAGGCTTAATCTTATCCTCGTTACCATGAGTTTGCGACATGATGAAAGGTGGAAGGTATCTAAGATGGACGTTCAAGTTATCGAACTCGTTGTCCCACGACTCATCCCTTAGATACTTCTGGAAGTCATTCAAACTGTCAAAGTTCATCTCTTTAGCATTCCTAACGGCAGGAGGTCCGCTCAAGTGATCCATTTCAACTGGATCCAAATGAATCTCCTGTCTTAGTTGGTTTCTCTTTCCCATTTTTGTTAGTTAATAGATATTGTGTTGCTAGAAATAGCAGTTAAATCTGTAGACAGGAAAAGTCAATTTTTTGTCTATCCCAACTTCCTACGGCATCCATTTATACTATTTCATGGCTGCAAAATCACCCCAGATCTGTCATGTTGCATTCCAGTGACTCACATCACTCCTCGGATTTGGCTGGAAACCGCAGCCAAAAAAAAGCCATAAGAAAAGCCCGCTCAACCAACGATAACTGAGATGACCTCGGTGTGCCGCACCGCAGTTTGCGGCGCACACAGCAATCTGGCCATGAGGAGTTCTAGCTCTATAGTTGAAGGTTTCGGGAAGTTTTCGTGTGAAAGGTGTCTGATTTTTCATCACAATTAACTTTGTCTGGTCCATTGCTGCTCAACAAGTGGTAGAAGGCTGCTTCTACCGTCACTGCCTAGCAAGTTAGCTGCGCATCTAGCATACCACCGATACCAGAGCCGCGCCGCCTTTACTGCTAGCACCCACCACATATCCCCGATCAGCAGACCGGTTAGCCCCGTACTGTGTTTACCCGGTGTCACACACACGCGGGATCATATGCCTGCTGCCGTGCTCCTGCTTTCTAGGCTTAGGGGGTGGAGAACAGGCCCAACAGTCTGTCCACCTTCAATCAGGAAGCGGAGAGAGCAAATATCCGCTTTCCAAATGCATCATGATTTTTTGACTGCTGCACTATTGGAATGCCGGTCGAGTAGTCAACCCCCATTCATTATTATGTAGATTACGTGGCCGCAAATTGCCAGATTAGCATGCGAGAGACACTTGTATTGTTGTATATACACGGGGTAGTCGGAACAGGTCCCAGTGATGAGGAGATCCGTGGATGAACACCGAAAGACAAAATCCGGTTGTTGACTGTAATGTAACGTGTCTGTTTTGGAGTGGATATTGCGCTTGTAGACTCACCTTCTCCGGTTTGGACTAGAGGCTCTGGTATTCTTCTGATCAATATTCACATAATTGTCCCTAGATGTAGGACTAACTTAATTGTACTGACCTCTGCACTATACTGAAGTATCTGACATCCAGTACCGAAAATTGGAACCCGATAAACCTGGTAACGCAATTCCGCTAGGCGCCAGCCTTCAAATTTCTGGCGCTTTAAAGTTGCCGCCGCAGACATTTGATCTGGAGCATCCGTGGGAAGCCAACCTCCAACATAGGATAGCCGGTAGCACTCACTCTTGTTACATACTATTTCTAAACCAAATTAACATATCCTAATAACTATTAGAATTTCCAAACCGGTGAAAATATCGTTGTAGCAATAATACCATTACTCCACTACGTTACCCTTTACGTTATAGTCGCTTTCCCAAATTACTCACCAGAGACAATCCTAGCGAAGTTGCCCCCACCTCCCTATTTGTACAATGTGTATGATAATTAGATATCGCCACTCTAAATTCAATCTGATGTAACTCTCCAAATTGCACCATTACACCAACTGTTAGTCGCCAACCGTCAGATATTCTTTACACCCTCCTCTTACCATCTCACACTGCTTACGTAATGCTGTTCGCGTTGACAACTTTCTTCGGTATGCTTTCAACTCTTTCTTCTCTTTTCCTAACCGCAAACCATGTTTGGACTTGGAACTTTATTCTACTGTAAGTATCGGAATTTGTATAAAGCATACTTCTTTTTCTAACTTTCTAGCGATTCTATTCTTCATCAACAGCATTGTGGTTCTAAGTGAAGACAGATTCTTGAACCGAATTGGCTGGACCAGTTCACAGCCGGCACCCAACCAGGCCAACTTTATGGACTATTCAAATTCACCAACTACAGAAGGCGGTCTAAGCAGTGTAAAGGGTCGGTTGATAAATCTTATTAGTGCCACTAGAACTTTGCTTAGGATACCCTTGATAATCATCAATATCATCGTTATAGTATACGAGTTGGTCCTCGGTTAGACACACTGCCACCGTGTCCCTTGTACGTAAACTTTACTTTAGAACTAATAATATAAAACCAAAACCCATTAAACCTTTATAAACTGTAGAATACAAAAAAAATAAAAATAAAAATAAAAATAAAAAATCAAAATAAAAAAGAAAGGAACACAAGCCCGTATTAATAAATAGCAAAGATTGCTCGCTATCCTTTGTGATGCTCCAAAAAATGCGTAATGATTGGAACATCAGTCTTTGACCATCGATCCATTCCACGCGCAAGCATCCCTTCCTCCGTATTATTGATCTGATCTTTTATGAACAGGAGGATCGCATCATAGATCAAAATATATTGTCGTAGGTTTTGAACCATCGATATTCTCTGAGATCTGAAGTAAGAGATCACATCATATATAAGATCTGTTTCCTCATCCTTAGAATTTCCCTTCAGTAGGGATTCGGTACATGTATCGATCGCACAGAAGCAACCTGTTCTACCACATCCGGCAGAACAGTGAACTAAAATCAAGCCAGCCTCGTTACCCAAACTTTCCAGAATATGGCTCTTCAATGCAACCAACGAAAGCAACTCCTGACAGTTACTGGTCACACCAAAGTCTGGCCAGGACAAAATCTGAATCTGGAGTACTTCATGAGCTGGTTTATCCCCAACTTTAACTTGCAGCCGACGGAGAACGGCAGGCTCTGAATTCACAGTTACCAACTTCAACTCTCCTACTTCTAGGAGTGTCACTTCAACATCAATCCCATTAGAAGAGTAATTACCCTTTTCCCAAAAAGGTGCGCATTTCTCCACGTGATCCTCTTTCTGTGCCGTCAATGATAGAATCAGTGGTATATGATTATCATAGATCACTCTCCAGAAGTCACCAATTGTCTCCTCGAGGGGGCCTTGAGAAGCAATGTAATTAGCCTGCACCTTCGGGTAGTGAAGATAGGATGCATTAATGTAAGATGATTCCTGATCCAAGTCAGCATCTTGTTGACTGTATTTCTGAATTTTCACCCTTGAATGCTCATAAGGAAAGATATCCTTATATCTATTTTTGCATCCCAACTCGAAACCAGCTGTTATTAGTGGTGCACTTTGATTGCAGGATAGTGCTTTGTCTAAACGTTCACGCTCCTCTATCTGCAACTTGTTGAATTTTTCAGAAAGAATTGTTGCACCTCTATCATTTCCAAATATTTCCGCTGTCCACTTCGGGAGCATATCCATTTCATTACTCGAGAGCTGAACATTCAAATGTATCGAAGTATCGGGCTTGTTGGATATAAATTCTTCATGTTGACGAGTTCTGAAGAGAGGGATCGCTGATACATCAGGTAAGACAAATCGCGACAACCCTAGTTTACATTTTGCTGGAATAGGAGTTGCTCCTGATGCACCTTCGGAAGGAGATAGCTTTAGACTCTGAAGAAGGGAAGAGACACCATCTTCAATAAGCTCCGGAAACGCGCTCTGAAATTCCTTTAGGCCACCTTCAACAACATATAAACGAGAGTTCCACTGGTGACATTTATCAAACTTTGAACACAAGTGGCTAAGCGACATGGAAACAGATTCTTCCATACGGGAGCAATTGTCGTATAACACCACTGAAGGTCTATCAGACTCATCTCTCTGGAAATACTTCCGCAAAAAGAGGTTCTCTTCTGTGGTCAGCGTTTCGATGCACTTGTGGAGATTGAAGGTAGAACGTTTCAGCAATGTAGTAGGCAAACACACATTAATGGAACCCTTAATATGGGAAACACAATACTCCTGGAATGGTCGAACGTCAATAACAACCACATTTGGAAGACCGTCATTGCCAACATTATGTTTCTGATCCCTTGTCATGTCTGCGCATTCAGACGCAGAAAGAGACGTCACACCCTCAGGTATCGTAAATCTATGATCTTTGAAAATGTTTCGATGTGGTGACAAGGTTTTGGTTTCTTTGTTAGAGCTAAATTTCTCAATGGGAGGCATCTGAAGAGTCAACGAGCCTCTATTGTTGCTGCTGCATTTGGAAACGGGAGACTGTACAGGAGAATCGGACTGAGTAGAACCTGATGAGAAGGAACTGATGGAGGAGGAGAAGGAATGAAATAGACCACTGCTCTTACGGAAAGCTGATCTAGGATCAGCATAGGATCCGGAAAGTGTAGTTTGTGACATTATGCTGTTGTTGGATGATTGCTTTTTTAATTGATGCGATTGAATCTGCCGTATATGTTGCTGGTATTGCTCCTCTAGAGCATACGCCTCACTTTTCGAAGAATGATGGCCAAGTCTGCACTTGGAGTATCTTGGCATCCCTCCCTTTGAAGCGTATGAAAAAGGAGCAAACACCTCGTCTGATAGGTCACTTTCTTCCTCCTTTATCTTTAAAGAGGAGAGAGAGGACCGCGACTGATGAAGCTGTTGCTGTTGTTGCTGTTGTTGTTGCTGCTGCTGCTGTTGCAATTGAACTTTATCGTCTACTAGCGTCGATGAGTCAGAGATAATAGATGAACAGTCGGAGATTCTTTTGGAATGGGTCGTCGCAGATACCGGATTGTTGATGATCTTTTTGGTATTTTCAGCCCAAGGCTTAGATATCTGTGTGCGAGAGAAGTAGTCGAAACCAGCACTCGGCTGGTCATTAGGAAACGTATACTCGGGGGATTTTGCGACTGATGGCGACGACATGATGGGAAAGTAAAACTATCACGCCTCTAGATGTTTAATATCTGTGTTATCCTCCAAAGCAGATATCAGAACAATACAACTGCCTGTATGTACGTTGATGAAGTGCTAAATGTTGATAATAGTAGTTGGTATCAGTGTTGATGTTGATGTTGCTGCTCCACAAACTGGTTTGCCAAGTGGTTATAGCCGTGTTCTGCACTTGACTATAAGTGAGCAAGAGAATAAGGATATTTAAAAAGAGTGTTCAGAGGCAAATGGAAATGAAAACTCAATTTCCAAAAAAAAGCTGTCCCAGAAGCTCAGAGGAACCCAAAAGAACGACAGATAATTACAATAAAAATTTGAGGGCTCCTTTGGGAAACGGGCGACGAGGAAAACAAACGGGGAGAATAAAAAATGGCAGGAGAGTTTCTTTTTCCGCATGTGGGGTGTGCAAAAGAGGTGAAATCCCGGCTGGGCAGGCGGGAAAGTCTACTTTTTAGCGATAACAATTGGTCAAATTAACGCCAAGTAGCAAATATCACGGATTAGTTTGCGATTCTATCCCAACAATAATTTAGATTGTCTTGCTACGGTTCTACTATGTTTCTTGAGGTTCTTCTCCGATCGCCGTTTTATTTCTATACACATTTAGGAAGGAGAGGAAAAAAAAAAACGATGACACAGGCTCCTTCTGGTGAGCCGTGCCAGGAAATGTGTTCTAGATTCTGACTCTCAGCGCGAACGGCGTCATACCCCTGAAAGTGCACGCATAGCTCATAATATAAGGCGCACGGTAAAGATAAAAATAAAATAAAACAAAAAAAAAAAAAATAAAAATAAAGCGAAAATCTGGGGGAGGGGGGTTAGAATCACATCATCTTTTGCCAAGCAGACCATTAGAAATAGCGGTACTTATTAACTTACTATTGTTGTATTCAACTAGCTATATAATGTACTATTACACTCACGAATTCAACCATGTGTCCTGTTCCGGGCGGCCTTCCCCGAGTCGTCTATCTTTGACCTGCTGCAACCTTCATCTTCCCGCTATGACGTAGATTCAGCATATGATGTCACGCTGAGATATAAACGACGCCCGAGGGCCTGTAGTGCGCTATTTTTACCACACCGTCTTTAGGCCTAACTTCTTTTTCCCCGCGAAACGCAGCGTTTTCCCTGCTGCTGCTCCCCTCTACTGCTGCATGATTCATCTGCCCGATTTATATGGGGACCTCTTCTTTCCGCCGACAGATTATCCGGTGGTAAGTTCCTTGATCAACTGCCATAACATCTACCATCTTTTTCCAATCTCCGACTCATCTACTTTGGGATTTTCGTTCACTGCGGTATATGACTGACTAGCTTTTTACACATCTCCACCATGAGAACTGCTTGGATAAATTACCAGCTGTTTCACCGCTTCTGTAATCTGTCAATTATGGTGCAGGTCATTATTCCAAAGGTACCCACCTACCACTTACTCAACTACCTATCTTTGTCACCATTCCCGTGTTTCAAATGCCTACTTGTGAAACCGTTCCATCTAATATTTATTTTAAAGACGATCCTTGTTCTGTTTTTCCCTCGCGTTCTAGACCGGCTCTTTTTGAACTCTGTCCAAGAACCCCTGTCGTCATTATTTCCTTTTCCGTTCATAACTTTTTGCACTGCCTTCATCAGGTTCCCCCAGAACTCTTTTAGCTCATCGGCTGTATCTGAGAGCTTGTAGAACTTGAGAAACAAAAAGATCAGATCTACAGTAGCTACTACCTTCCTGCACTTTCCATTTCCTTTTCCCACCTTTCGCCGTCAATATGTGTTCCGTCAAAGTTTCTGTTTCAAACTACAGGCGGCTACCCACCCACTAACTCTCAGGACAAATTACCATCTTCATGCGTATGCTGCGAGAAAAAAAAAAAAATAAAAATAAAAATAAAAAACCGGAGATCTGTGGCGACGACGCTATCAAGAGTGTGTGCAGCTTAGGCAAGCGGGACTTTGGTCCAAGGTCACAGATCGGCCTAACTGCATATTTTGCCGGCATATTTGAGCAGAACCAACTGCAACCTGCATGGCAAGGTTCCTAGGAGAATTATTAAAATGTAGAATAAGAATGTACCGAATAATTGATTTCTATCTTGGCATAACACAATCCGCACCCCGAAAAATTTGATTCTGCAACAAGAATAATGAAAATCAGGAGTATTTCAGAAAAATTGTTGCGATAGGGGTCAATTTTTTTATCCTTAAAAAGTTTTTTATTGGCACTATACAGTAAATGGCATCGACTAGTTTTTTTAAAAATTCAATTGTATTTTCATAGATTTGTAAATCATGATGCTAATCTGCCATAAAGCTACAACCCGCATACTTTCCATCGAATATTAAAAAAATTCCATCTTACATTAAATACATTTAACTCGTAAGGTAACATTTCTGTTTCTAATTTTTCGTGCTAATTAAATATTTTATGATATGCAAACTCATTTTTTAACTTTTGTCGCCTCCAACTTTTGTTGTTCTGAGGTCTCATCAGGCTCTTCTGAAATTTCGTCCATTTCGTCACCGTAATCTTCACTTCCTTCGTCTGTATAATCATCATCGTCATAATCTAATTCAGGGTCATCTTCATAGACATAATCTGGATCCTCATCCACCTCATCATCACTATCATCAATATCGGTTTCCACCTTATTTTCATCATAAGAACTATCATCCGCTTTCCTGTCTATTTCATTTTGTGGAACTTCAGCTTCTTCTGGGAGACTATTTGACGATCTTGAAAAGAAAGATGTAAGCTTAGGGCTCAGGCTTAAACTTCTGGTAGCAGAATCACTATCTGCTTGTGTAGCATTTCCTTTTGCCTCTGCCTTTTTCCTACGGAGTTCTTCCTCGTCACTATCCTCCTCGTCTGTCAGTTCATCGATATCCATGAGGGGGTTTCTCCAAAAGTTGACATCACTGAACTGGTTCGATATGTTGTTGAGTCCGGCAATATGCAACCCGCCTACAGCCTTCTGTAGGTTAACTGGAGGAAAAAACTGATCCACCAATTCCCCAATTGAGACATAGGATGACCTATAGCCTGCCATTTCGAGCAACTCCATATGCACCTCACCGTAAGGATTGATTGTGAAAATTCTCGAAGACGGAACTCCAACACTTCGATACGACAAGGCATCAGTTATACGATTACCAAAGCCAGCATAAAATGGAGTTTTCACTAAGGCATCCTCAACATGACTATCATTTTTATCTTCAAGTAATGCACTGGATCCAGGAGCTTCTGTGTCAGTGTTTATGTCCGTGAAACTATCCGAGTATTGACTCAAACATCCGGAAGATGCACTTACAGGCGGCGGAATACCATCAGATATGCTCTTGTGGTCAGTCAAAAGTGGCTCATTTGGATAGTATAAGTCACGAAGATCATTCAAACAAGCCATTTTAAACACTTCTGGCTTTTTGAGAACGATTTCTCTTTTCAATGCAGCGATGGTCCTATCTGGAGAAAGAATAACCGGTCCATGGGGAAGTTTATAACCATCCTGGTCGACGCCATATAGGTACGATCTCGTCATATCAGATAATCCTACAGACCTGGCTGTAAGGTACATGATGTTGTATCCATTGAAGCTGATATCGCTGAATAGCTTGGCGACACCTGCATGGGTCCAGTCTCGTCCTAGCATGGTCATAAAATGGCCCAAAGCATCCGACTTCGTAATAGTTCCATCAATATCAGATATAACGATGGGGACATTCCACTTCCAGAGGTAGAGATTAGCACTAATGACGGATTTCCCTTTATTGACCCGGTAGTCGATGGTGTTCTCCCCCTCTTTGAGCGAAAGGCACTTTAACTGTTGCGAAGTCAAGCGCAAAGTTTTAAAGTAGACATGATGGCTAGAGGATGATTCGGTGTCACTAACAGAATTGATTGATGAGGCCGATGACATTGGGCATGTCAAATCCGGAGAGGAAGGAGTGGTTGAAGGGAGCTCTGACTCAGAATTGTTTTCATCAACGTTATTCAAAATACGGATGTTCCCATTCAAGTCCTTATCAATTAGTTGATCATAGTCTATATCAGGTCCGAACTCATCCTCCAAAAGCTGTCGAACGACTGCCTCTGAGTCGTGGATGTCCTTGGCATCACTTTTGTAACCATGCATATCTAAAAGTACGTCTCCATTGGCGTCGATCTTTGACGGAATGTTTTTCTTTGTGAACTTCTGGGAGATTGTTTTTGCTCTCTCGATTGAGGACACTGTGCCGGGCCGTTTCTGCTCCGAGCCAAGTTTCAGCTCGGAAAGCATGTCTGCAGCGGAGTCTGCGTCGGTGGCGTTGCTGTCGTGCGCAGCACTGTCATCATTGATGTTCAAATAGTCAGGCTCGTTTGCTAGGTTGACGGAGGATGAGTTGGGACTACCTTCATGAGAGCTTGCGGGACTTAAAACAGGTGACGTTCTCATGTCTTCAGGAACGTCGCCGTCAGTTTCAAACACAAAAAATGCTTCACCTTCATCTCCCAGCTTCATGGGAATATCAGTCAGTTCGCCATTTACGACAAGCTCAACCTTCTTCTGGGATGGTCGGAGAAGCTGAAACTTTCCGAATCGAACGTGGAATGGTGAGCAATGCATCTCTCCATCCTCATGCTCCACTACTATAACGTCAACTGCTCCGGATAACGTTGCCGGGTTAATAGAACTCCATGTTCTCGAAACAGAATCTAGTGCTCTTCCAACGTAATGCATTGTTAGAAAAGAGGAGGCAAGCTGAACATCTATCCCAATAGTTTTGGTCCTGTTGGGATGAACTATTGTTATGTCCCATTATCCTGTGAAAAAGATCCTCGAGTCTCGCACGTGAAGCCAAGCACTGCCCCGGTAGATGTTGGGCAGAATTAACAGATAAGGAGAAGCGTATTTGCGGGGAAAATTTTTTAAGAAGGTAGGTAGTCTAGTGAACTGATGTGTCTACGGACTACTTGTGATTGATATGGGTAAGTAATCCAGTCAGGGCCAAGGTGAAACTGGGGAAGAAAAGTATCTTACGAAAGAATAAAAAAAAAACTTTCGGTCTTTGGCATACGCTTAGTTTAGTGGCCCGGTGAAACGCACAACATTATTTTGGGGGTGGATTCCAGTAATTATGCAATGCCATCAGTAGAGTTAATGTAGTAGTTAATGTACAAAAAAATCATAAACCAGAGATTTGTTGATGGTTCTGGTTGGTTGCAGCGCCAGCAAAGTCTGAAACTCGGCAATAGAGGTACGATTTTTCCTTATAAATCAGGATTCGAGTCATCTACCGCACGCACTTTTTTTTTAGCTACTGGTTTTTTTTTGTTTGAGTTGAAAGTAAAGCGAAATAACTGCCGATCAGTACAGGTTTTTGTTACAAAATGTGCTCAACAATCACCTAGCTCACTTTTACACGTACTACCGTAAAAAGATATCGACTGATCCTTTGCTAGCTTGAAAAATCATCACGTAGATTCGCAGTGTTAACTGACACATACATTACTTACTTCAAAACCAGAAATAATTTACTCTGTATTTATCCGTCAGTACACCTGCATTTACTAATGCAAAATCACATTCCTCCTTATTATAAATTTAAACTATCCTTTATACCAGAAGATTTTATATGCTCCACAGAACCTGCGGCGGCAATGTTGTTGCAGTAGTTGTTGATCAATCCACCCGTCAACAAGTTCTCGTACTTCGAAGGTGGGTTCGGTAACTTGAATTGTGTCTTCCAGTCAGGTTCAACAACCTTGGCATTAGCGTTGGCTTTTAACTTCTCTGCGTTGTCCTGCTTCACCTTCAACTTCCATTGCTTTATTTTTGTAATTTCTCTGGACAAAGACCTCTGGAAATAATTGAAGTTGCCCAAACCGTGGTTAAAGTTGTCAATAGATTCCTGGAGCTGATCTGAAACTTGGCTGGCATACTTCAAGTTATTGGCCGTTAACTCAAGATCCTCTCCGTACGCAGCCTTGGTGTCCAATTCCTGAATTTTCAAGTTCGTCAAGTGAGTGTTTCTGATTTTCGTTGGCACCTCCTCAAAGATGTTCTTATATGATAAGCGATTCTCAATGAGATTCTTTGCAACAAATTTACTGTCGGAGTACCAGGTCTTCAAGAAGCTAGCATTCAATCTTAACACTTTCAAATTCAATAGACCGTCAAATGCCTTCGATGGGTCGTAAACAATAATAACAACTGGAGAATTATCTCTCTTTGACTTGTAGTTGATCTCCTGAAGACGGATCATGGCTTCAATAACTGTTTGACGAAGATATTTTCCTCCAACTGTGCTGATAAACCATCCAACCAATCTCACTCCTTCGTGAGCAGCCAGCAACTTCGTCAAGAAGTCATTCTGAAATTTAGCATTTGAGGACTTCATGCTAAACACATCATCCCCAACATTGTGCTGACTTGGGAAGCTTGCGGTGTGTGTAACGTTGATGGTAGAAGTATCATCATCGTTGAATCCGTAGATGGGCCCAGAAACTGCTCCTGGGAACCTTTCTTCAGCATACTTGGTGATCTTCAACGCAACGCTTCCATTTATTTCCACCAAATACTCTTCTGGTATTCTAACTTCTGTCGACATTATGTCCTAGATGCTACAAAGAAATGATCCAAGAGTACAAGGCTATTTGAGCTTGAACAAACCCAAAAAATTTTTCACGGACACGCGTTACGTAATGGCGGTGTGCGTGCAACAAGGAGGAAGAATATCAAAAAACCGATGAGGAAAAGTGAAGTGAAGTGTAGCTAAGCAGACAGACAGACAACTCATGAGTGCTCGAAAATATTGAGTGAGAGGTGAAAAAAGTCAGTGCCTTATTTTTAACTGTACTGATTGATGGGGTGTTAGGTGAGACAGAGTTAAGTCTCAAAATAAATCGGGGTTAAGGGTGTCCG
Organism: Allodekkera sacchari; assembly: GCA_030565225.1. Classification (NCBI taxonomy): domain Eukaryota; kingdom Fungi; phylum Ascomycota; class Pichiomycetes; order Pichiales; family Pichiaceae; genus Allodekkera; species Allodekkera sacchari. The sequence goes on from JAJMBG010000050.1 coordinate 99,299, forward strand.
AATCGGCTGAAAAACAAAAATTTAAAAAATTACCCTCTGATGGCTGCTCCTTCATCACATAGTTTTGTACTTCTCCCTGTGTCTTTGTCCTTTGAAGTTCCACCAGTAATTCTTGCTGGCCTTTCTTGCTTTCTTTGTCCATCCCTCACTTCTTCAATAATCCGTCCTTCACACCTCTCTCTTTTTTCTCTCTGCCGCTGCGCGCGAAACAGTCATACTGATCCGTCCATTTTCCGAAAATTTTCATAGAAATTTTTTTTCACTGCTTTGCTGTATCATATCTTTGGTTAGTACCTACCACCTAACAACAATGGCATCTGAAGAAACAGAAAAAAAGGTCGAACAGGTGACCGAACAGTTGAAGAAAACATACTTGGATGAGCCTACAGGAGAGTATGTGTCTAAAAGTGAATTGAAGAAAAGAAAGAAGATGAGAGCAGTTCAGGCCAAGAAGGCTGCCAAAGCTGAGAAGGCTAAGGAAGCTGCTAAAAATGCTCCAAAGTCAAAGAAGCAGAGCGATGAGTTGGCTGACCTGAACCCAAATCAATACTTTGAGATTAGATCGACTCGTGTCAATGCTTTAAGGAAGCCTGGTTCTGAGACCAACCCTTACCCACATAAGTTTAATGTCACCATGCAACTTGACGAATTCAGAGAGAAGTACGCCTCTTTGAAGAAGGGTGAAACCCTCCCAGATATCAAGGTTTCTGTTTCTGGAAGAATTATGGTCAAGAGGGAGTCTGGATCTAAGTTGAAGTTCTACAACATCAGCAGCAACGGTGTCAACTTACAAATTATGGCCCAGGCTCAAGATTGTGATGGTGACTTTCAAAAGATGCACTCTCGTTTGAGAAGAGGTGATATCATCGGTGTTGAAGGATATCCAGGAAGAACCAATCCTGCAAAGGGTGGAGAAGGAGAATTGTCTGTCTTTGCCAGAAAGGTTAAACTGTTGACTCCATGCCTTCACATGTTGCCAACAGAGCACTATGGTTTTAAGGACCAGGAGGCAAGGTACAGAAAAAGGTACTTGGATTTGATAATGAACAAATCTAGCAGAGACATCTTCATTACCAGAAGCAAGATTATTCAGTACATGAGAAGATTTTTGGATACTAGGGGATTTACAGAAGTCGAGACCCCTATCTTGAACGTCATCGCTGGTGGAGCCACTGCCAAACCTTTTGTCACCCATCACAATGATCTTGACATGGATATGTATATGAGAATTGCTCCAGAGTTGTTCTTGAAAGAGTTGGTTGTTGGTGGCATGGATAGAGTTTATGAAATCGGCAGACAGTTCAGAAATGAGAGCATAGATATGACACACAACCCAGAATTCACTACTTGTGAGTTCTATCAGGCTTATGCTGATGTCTATGATCTTATGGACATGACTGAATTGCTTTTCTCGGAAATGGTTAAGTCCATTAAGGGAACCTACCAAATTGACTATCAGCCAGATGGTCCAGAAGGAAAGACGTTAAAACTTGATTTCTCTAGACCTTGGAAGAGAGTCAACATGATGGAGGAGTTGGAAAGAATTTACGATGCCAAATTCCCGCCTGCAGACGAGCTTGGAACCGAAGAAACCACCAAGTTCTTGAAGGGCATTTTGACAAAGTTTAAGGTGGACTGCCCACCTCCTTTGACTAATGCTAGAATGTTGGACAAGTTGGTTGGTGCTATTGAAGACAGCTGTATCAGTCCAACATTCATTTTTGGTCACCCTCAAATCATGTCTCCTTTAGCTAAGTACGACAGAAAGATTCCTGGTCTTTGCGAAAGATTTGAAGTTTTTGTTGCTACCAAGGAAATATGTAATGCATACACCGAGTTGAACGATCCGTTCGACCAAAGAGCAAGATTTGAAGAACAGGCCAAGCAAAAGGCTCAGGGTGATGATGAGGCCCAACTGATCGATGAAACCTTCTGTAATGCTCTAGAGTATGGCTTGCCTCCTACTGCCGGTTGGGGATGTGGTATCGATAGACTAACTATGTTCTTGACGAATTCTAACACCATCAGAGAAGTTCTTTTGTTCCCAACCTTGAAGCCAGATTCTTTGGTCAAGGGTGAAGAAACCGAGACAAATTAAATATCTGTCCAACTAGAGTAATTAATATTCTTTTTTTTAGAGTATTGGTGTTATTGGATGTTAGCGGATCTATGGACTTTCCCAAGATATTTGATATCTACGTAGTTTTTGATAGTTTGTGCAATTGATTTAAGCACCCAGCCTTTCTTTATGCTCCCTTTCTGCAAAGAAATTGTGGCCAACTTCTCAAAGTAGGTGGCAGCATTTTATTAATTCTAGTTATGCATCGTATTAATTTTCACTTACGATGATGTTTTGACCAGATGTGAATTGCATATATTTTTTCTGGCTAAGTATCAACAAGGAAAGAGGAATACGTAACCAAATATGTCCATTTTAGTTCATGGCACTATTTTATGCTTAATAATTATAGCTCATTAATTATATCATGTTACGCATGGAATTAAGAAAAAAATATGTACTCACTAAGCCGCTTCATCTATTTCGAAAAACGTTAGTCGATACTTTTATTCTATTCTACGACTATCTTTTGTCTAATCTTGATACAACGACAGCCCTTGTTACTGAATCTCAATTGGTTGTTCACTAATATACAAAGCCTGCTTTCATGTATAACATGGGTCGAGTTGCTGTGCAACCATTTATTTTTTGTCTCACTGATATCACCCGTTATCTTTGTATTCTCTTTTTGTTTAACAAACACCAGGAATATTTTCTCACTCTTAGCCAGAAAAAAAAAAGAAAATATGTATAATAATAATTACTCTATCAAAAATAGCAAGAACTGTAATTTTCACCACATACGGTAGCAATGCTTCTACTTGAGATAGCTCCGCCCATTGTGTCTTACCCTGGCTTCGAGGTTCACCAAAAATGAAAAAAAGATTGGATTGTTCAACCTCGAGACAGTGTCCATAGGCAAAATTATTCCAGATTTGATTTGGAATGGGTCCAAGCACAACGAAGTCACGAAAGCCTGACCAATATTTCACTACGGCCACCAGCACCTGTTGCAATATCGATTTTTTTTTTTCTTTTTTTTTTTTTTTTTAGGGTACTGCACTGGCGCAGCTGATGATGCATTGTGCGGAATTTATTTTGCGCACCTTATTAATGGCCCAAGGTGAGTCGGGGGGTCTTTCCAGCTTCATTGTCTTTTTCGCCACAGATGCATACCCAAGGCTTCCTTATGTTTGTAGAAAAAGTGAATGCATTCTTGGCTTGACACTCTGGAACTACTAAGGTAATTATTTTACATCTTCTTAACTTTCCATAAGCAGTAAAATTTGCTGAGAAGGCAAGCAAGGCAGTGACTGTCCACGTCAAGCAGTACATTGGACGATATTGGCCAACTTACCTTTTTTTTGGGGGTAATATTCTTTTCCAGGAAACTGGTACTCTACAGTGTGAAGGTAATAATGCAATTCTCAGTAAATCTGGTACTTTCGATCCCTATTTGTTGCTCCCATTCGTGTAGCTTCTATTTTCAACATTTTGGCACCCTGCACAGGAACCAGCCCAGGCTGCGGATCTCTTTCTCATGGATTTTTGTGGATGAAAAATTCCCTTTTCAAGAGATCTAACTAAATTCTTCGTCTGGGGCTTTACGAGCCAGCGAATTTTTGAGAATTCTTCCACTTTCCTTACAGTTAATCTGTATGGGCGGTGTCAAAGTGCAGCATGGAACCAATTCCCAAAAGTACTATTTTTGGAAGGTAATGTAGTAAAGCTTCGATATGCACTAGCGTGTGGCTTTCTCATCGCACGCTCCGTTGGTAAACGAACTCTTTGAGACTTACTTACATGAAACCACTTGCATGGATAATAATACTATTGGGGTTTGTGGAGATCACTTCTGGTTGAAATTATGTTCTATTATCGTCAATTCTGTGCAAGATGTTGAGGAATTTCCCTATCTCTTAATTTTCAGCAACTCCAACTTACACCAAGGGAGAAAAATATGGACAAGAACGAGCAGCTTATGGTGTCGAGTTGTATTGAGAAAGCAGACATTTCTTTTTTCCTAAAGCGGATTTTTCCCCGTGTTCACCAAAGTTCTCGAAGTGGCAGGATAACCTGGGGATAGGCCTAGGAAAGCCCTGTGAAGCTATCACAGCAATTGTTGGCCAATTTTTCTTTGAAGAAGAGAGTGGATGAGGTAAATGTAGTTAGAAATCTTGGCCGCTTTTTTTTCCATTTTATGTGATACATTGTCACTAAAAAGCGAATGCAGCTGGATAATATCTCTAGTCTTCCAGCTATTTGCGATCGATATTCAAAAAAGGAAAGAAATCGAAAATCATTGTGTAAAGCAGGAACACCAAAACATTCATCACTTTTTTTTAGGTGATAAATTTTTAGTGAAGTCACCATGAGGTTGGGATCGGGTGCTAGGCTCAAAGGAAATACGTGGAGATGCGTCGAGTACGAATTCTATGTGAAAATTGGCGGTGGTATATCATAACCTGTCCTGGGAGGGGGTTGGCCACCCTAAATTATCATTGAAATAAAAGAAATTGTGTCCTGATTCTTTTTTTTCTGGCCGGATAATTGTATTTTTAGAATCAAACCAAAACAGATTGACACCTTCAAGTCCTATTGACTCCTGCTATAAATACAAATTCATCGTAAAGGCCATACCATTCTCTCTTTAGGGAAATGCTGCTCCGAGGTTGTCAACATTCTCGTTTATTCTTTCCCTGGTCAGGAACCCCTGAAGAATATATGCTCGGAGCATCCGGCCGAAATATTTGTATATAAGAACCAAGAGCCTTAACCTCAACTCGTTTTGTTGTTCGATTAATCAGCAACAATGAGAGCACTGTGGATAAGCATAGTCGCCTTAACCTTTGCAGCAGCATCACCTGTGCCAGCTGATGTGTCTAATGTCAATTTTGGATCAACATACCAATGTTCTGACTGCGCAGTGTATGTTAGTTCTTCCGGAAGTGGTAAACTTTATCGGTGGTGCATTTTAAATAAAGACACCTGTGCCAGTCAAGTTTGCTCATGTGCTGTTTGTCCATCAAGCAACTTAAGGAAGAGAATTGACGTCAGTTCCCAAAACAGTGGCTACTGTGATAACTGGTGTCAGAGTGCTGCTAAGTGTAAACAGGGTCCATCTGGTCCAAGTGGTCCAAGTGGTCCAAGCGGTCCAAGTGGTCCAAGCGGTCCAAGTGGTCCAAGTGGTCCAAGTGGTCCAAGTGGTCCAAGCGGTCCAAGTGGTCCATCTGGTCCATCTGGTCCATCTG